>JAJEJO010000626.1:0-337647 GCA_020662805.1 Glaucomys volans | reverse complement strand
TTAACCCAATCAGTGATTTAATCCCCTGGTAGGGATTAACTGAGTGGGAATTGAAGTGGTAGGGTGTGGCGGGAGGAGGTGGGAATTGAGGCATGGCTTTGGGGTATATATTTTATATCTGGAGAGTGGAGTCTCTCTCTCTCTCTCTCTCTCTCTCTCTCTCTCTCTCTCTCTCTCTCTCTCTCTCCCCTTCCTAATGATGCAAGCTGCTTCCCTCTTCCACCATGATGTTCTGCTTTACTTCAAGCCCCAAGTCTTAACCCAATCATTGAACATTTTAAGAATCATAAAATGAAGAAATTTAAAAATCGAATGGTAGGGTATTGATGGAGGGAGTGGGAATTGAGGCATGGCTATGGGGTATATATTTTGTTTCTGGAGAGTGGAGATTTCTCTCTGCTTCCTGATCACCTTGATGTGAGCTGCTTCCCTCCACCATCCTCTATAGTTGTGCTGGTTGGATTGTTTAGCCACAGCAGCAAAGAAGTTGACTAAAACAACAGAGGACTGCCTTGTTTCAAATCAGTTCCACCACTTATCAGCTAGGTGACTTTGAATACATTATTTCATCTCTTTGAGCCTTAGAGTCTTCTTTTCCAAAATGGAGATAATAATAATACCTTCCTTAGTGGTGTGTTATAAGAACTAATGAGGTAATCTATTCAGAGCATGCTACACCATGCCAGGCAAAGAGAGGTATTCAATAAATATTAAGAACAGTGATTATGGTTGAAAGGATGAAGTCTGGGATGGTAGAGATCTCATGTGGTAACAGCTCTTATCCCCATTTTCTCCCTAAAGGAAACACTATTCTAATCCCAACTATGCTTTGCAGTCCTGATTGTACTCATGTGGTAGCGATTAAGCCAAAGCCCAAGCTGGGACCAGATATCGTTCATTTCTTCTTGGCTTGCCATCGATCCTCCTCAGGTCTGTCTGATGCTGTCATCTGGCTTCAGCTCATCTGGGGGAGGACAGGGAGAAGCCAGACAGCCGTGAATCTTGCTTGTCTGCATGCACATGTGTGCAGTCTAGGGAGGACTAGCAAGAGCTCCTGTCAGGGGAAATGTATAGCTCAGTAGCAGAGGCTGATGCCCCTGGGCTGTGCAAGAGCAGGGGTCAGCTAAGTCCTTGTGGAGGTAACAAAGCCAGGCGTGACCTGGCTTTTCCCATCAACTCCTGTGCAACTGAAAGGTGAAAATTCAAGGAAAAAGAGGACACTGGGCCTGGAGCCAGAGCTGTTTGTGTGCATGTGTCTCTCCCCATGGGAATCAAGGGAGAACTCAATTCTTAAGAGAGAGGCAATCTTGCACATGGATATGAAAAAGAACTATTAGGATGAAATTGTGTATTTTAAGAAGGCCTAGAAAGGAAACGGAACATTAATGTACCAGAGTGGTAGCAGGGATCGTCTCTGAGTGGGAAGATTAGAAATGTTCTTATTGCCTTCACCTTTTTTTATGTCCTTATTTTTGCCATAAGCATATAACATTTTAAGAATCATAAAATGTAGAAATTTAAAAATCAAATGCTAAGTATGTGAGGAGGTTCCTCCCACATTCTGAGTGAATCAATGTATTGCTTTTTATAATCCTATAGTTGAGATTTGGAGGGAAAAGTTTCCATCTAGAACCAACCCCAATTTACCACCTAAATACATTAGATAAACATGTAACCCTAAGAAAGCCAAAAAAATCCACTGACTTTTACTCTTTGGCCTCCTCTCCCTCAGTTCTTGCCACTAAATATTTTCCTCAACTACTCCTTAGAACTATCTGTCAGGATCTTAGCCCATTCCATAAGAAGTGAATTGAATCTTAGTACTTCTTAGTACTATAACCTTTTCTATTCTTAGGCCTTATCATCTGTAAAATAAAGATGAAAATACTCTCACCCTCCCCACCCACCCACCCCCAAATTCAGGATGAATGCATTCCAAGATCGCCAGTATATGCCTGAAACCACAGACAGTACTGATGTCTATGTACAAGCACTGCCATATTCCAACACTCTGTCTGATAACAAAAATGATGCTGGATAACTAATGGGTGGGTAGCATATACAGCATGGAAACACTGAACAAAAAGATGAGTCATGACCCTGGGCAGGACAGAATAGGAAGGCACAAGATTCTTCACACTACTCAGAATGACACACAATTTAAAACTTACTGTTTTCTAAAATTTTCCATGTAATATTTTTGGGTCATGGATATGTAGCTGAAACTGCAGAATGTGGAACCTTGGTTAAGGAGGGACTACAGTTCCTCTATCACAGGATTTTCATTAAAATTAAATGAGATATTATGTACAAAGTACTCAGCAGAGTTCTGACATAAGAGAGGTTTGAAAAATGTTATCATGATACCAGTCTGTTCAGCCACAACACACTTGACATTGACTGAGACCCCTAAACTCTGCTTCTTTGTCTCATAAGAAACATAAACAGAAAATAAAAAGAAGTCAATCAAAACAGATACCTCAAGCAGGTGCCTGTTGAAATCATGTAGGTGGTACTGGCAGTCACAAAGTGGATATGGAGGGATTCTGGGAAGGAGGATGCTTTCACAAATCTCTCTCCATTAGGTGTCTGCACAAATTGCTGATGGTTATGAGCACAGCTTTGAAGACAGATATTGAACTGTCTCTCTCTTCCCTACCTGTTACATGTAACCCTGCACAGATTATTCTCTGAGGATTTCTCCTCTGTTACTGGATAACAACACCTATATTATGCAGCTGGTGTGTGCATACTAATCCAAGATATCACACAGCACATGCCCAAGAAAAACCACAAGGGGCAAGGTATTTGCATGGCATAATCACTGCTTTATAAATACACAGCATGTAGTAGGCATTCCATAGGTATTTGAAATTAGGAAATAAGTTAATGAGCTAGGTACAATAGTGCATTCCTATAATCCCAGTGGCTCAGGAGGCTGAGGCAGGAGGATCACAAGGTCAAAGCCAGCCTCAGCAAAAGCAAGGAGCTAAGCAACTCAGTGAGACCCTGTCTCTAAATAAAATACAAAACAGGGTTGGGGATGTGGTTCAGTGGTCAAGTACACCTGAGTTCAATTCCTAGTACCAAAAAAATAATAAATAAATATGGAAATAACTGGATCAATAACTAGAATTTCAAGTTATTGAAACCTTAAGAAAGCAGACTGGATTGATGTTACAGTTTGATGTCAGAGGAAGACCTAAGATTGGTCTCTGTCAAGAAATTGCTCACTGATATAACAATAGCTAGTAAATTTCTCTATGAGATTCAATTTCCCCATGGCTAAAACAGAGAGGATACCCCTTACTATACTTACCCCAAATGGCTAGTGGAAGAATAAATTTCAAACATGGAAATAAACCCACTTGCAATCCTGTAAATCATCATATAAAAATGAGATGTCAGTATTATTTTTAATATAACACAACAATTTATTTCCTGGGTGATACCCTAATAGGAAAATGTTGCAGTTAATATGGGAAAAAGGAAAATGTTTCATTTGAGATCAATGTCTGATTTTTTTTAAACTTTGCTGTTTCTACCTACTCTCCATGCCCCCATCCTGCAATACGACCTCACCAACTTGGCCCCATCTCCCATAGCTTATGGACCCTACTGAGAATAGGGCTCGAATCCTCCAATCTGCCCTCTCCAGCAGAACACCATTGGCACAGCCTGCCTGGAGCCAGTCCAGCCTTAGTAATAGGATACAGAGCTTGTCACAGGGTGAAGCAGAGTTTGCGTCAGGAGTTGTCACTTTCTGGTGGTTGCCTGGTGACCCTCATGGAAAATGAGCTGTGGCAGACCATACCACAGAAACCACTCCCTCATCTGGCAGGCTCATCGGAAAGCCCAAGTGCCATGGGGTGGGGTGGGGAGGCTGCCCCCAGAAGGGCTGTCACTGAGGCGCCTGTGCATGCGTAGGTGGTGGCAGGATGGGAAGAGAAGTACAGAGCAGGAGGACTTGGACACTGGCGGGGCTCCCCTCTCAGCATGAGTTGCTGCTCGTGAAGGAATGCTGAGCCCAACTCAGTGATTAATGCTCATCCCCAGCTTCAGTTTTTAGTTTTAGCTGGAAGCAAAAATATTCCAGCAGTGGTTGACACCTCACAGCACCAAAAACTCATGAAGATGTGTTCTAATGTTGTTCTGACCTGCTCACCTGGACCCTTTGTGTGGACAATTAGGGTAACCACAGAGGAAAAAAGGCTGAACACACTTGGGTGAAGACACCTGCCCAAGAGAAGCAAGCATATCGGGGTCAGGAGGTTTTTCTGGCTCTGTGGCCTGAGAGAAGAGTGTAGGAAACTGGTTGATTATGGAAAGAGACGCTGAGTTCTATCAGTGGGGGAAATAAATTGCACAGTACGTTTAAAAGAGATTGGCAGACCCAAGCTTGAGTGCCAGCTCATCAAAAGTGTGTGGCAGCTCCATTATGTCTCTCCAAACTTTGTCTTGTTTAATCCTGATGATTCTAATACCGTCAGGAGATGTTAAAGGTCTTGCTTGAGAGATGAAGAAATTGAGGCTCAGAGAGATTGAACAACTTGTCTGAGGCCACAGAACCAAGACTAAACACCAGCTCCTCTGATTTCAGTACTGATGCTCTTTTTCCTGACCACCATACCTACTCTTTCTCTGTCGTATTTTTCACCCACACTCCCCACTCCAATGCAAGTTTATTATGATATTGATGAATCAAGAATTAGCTTCATTGATTTATTCATGTGCTTGTTCATTCATTCATCCAACACCTGTTTATTGAGTACCCTACCAAATTCCAGGCATCAAGCTAGGTGCTTTGGATGCCATGGTGAACAAGGAGATGTGGCCCTTGTCCCCAAGGAGAATAGAGACATTTACTTAATTTGAAAGAAGAATTTACAGATTTATGGAGCAGCTCAGCAAACAATACCCCAAGTGAGTGCCCACCTCATCAAGTGTTCCCTGCCACGTCTAGAGAAAACATGATCATTCTATTACATTCTCCTCTATGCATGCCTAAGCAGCATGTCAATAGTCTTTTCAACCCCAACAGTGAGTAGTATCTGTCCACTGAAAAAGTTATGAGGTTATGAAAAATAACTAAGTCATATTGTGTTGATTCATATACTGAAAGGACTGAGGAAAGAGCTTGCTGAGAGTATTTCAATGGTTTTGTTAACAGCACTTACATAATGATCTGAGTGCAATGAAGAATGCCGGAGACCACAGCTGAGATCAATCTCATTCATGAGAAGGAGTCCGGGAAGCCCTGCCAGAAGCTGAACCCTCCCTGTCTGCCTCCAGGCCGCTGAATTTGGAGCAACCCTCAGGTTTCTGGGTGCTTCACTTCATTTTTACTTGGCCCAAAAACAGCTTCCTGTTTCTAAGAAAAGACTGCTTGTATGTCTTCCTGAAGTCCTTTGGACGGTAAATCCTTCTGGCCTCTGAGAGTGACCTGGGGGCATCACAAAGCAGAAGGGAAGGCATCCCAGGGTGGGTTGGTCCCCATTAACCCCCTCCAGTCCAAAGGTGCCCTGGTGCTCACAGAGCCAGGTGACTACAAATATTCGTGAGATGGAATGAAAAAGGCACAGTTCACGTCTGGACTACATATGCCTGAGCTAGGGATGAACATCTGGATGTACTAAGCCTGAATGAAAAGGTCTGATAGGCCAAGGACAACAAAACGGGCCCGCGTGTATGCGCCCTTGGAGCATCTTCATAGAGCCTGCTCTTTCTGTCTTCTGCAGCAGCTCCTTCCAGCTCAGTACTTTTACAAATCGCTTTTCCAGTGATATCACACGCTGTTGCCATGGACGCAGCTGTTGTGGCAAAACAGAACTGCCCGACCTTCACCCTATGGCTTGCAACCTGTGGCAGAGCATGGAGCGAAGCCATTCCGTGACCACAGGCCTCAGTGGAGCGCTCTGGGTACACACACAAACGGAACCGCTGGGACATGCTGCGGTGGGAATGGAGACCCTGTGACGGAGCTGGGAAAACCCGTGGGAGGGTGGAGCAAGGCTCCTGCTACAACCAGGCCCAGCCGGCCCTACAGCCCTGATGTGAATAACAGCTGCTGCTACTCTTCCACCAGGGAGCCCAGCCCCGCCCACGCTGACTCTCCCCAGCTCAGCTCGCTGGTGAGCCACAATTAACAGCGGTACTCACAGTGGCTTAAGGGCTTTTGATGGAAGTAACAAAATACCCAAGGTTCATGAATGCAGGCTCTGAAATCCCAACCACCTGGGCTCAAATCCTGGGTCCAGGACTCACTGCAGTTTAGCCTTGCAAAAGCCACTCTGGCTCCCTAAAGCCTTCGTGTTCCCATTAATATAAGAATATGCTGTAGGCTTGGGTTGTAGCTCAGTGGTAGAGCATTTGCCTGGCATATGTGAGGCACTGGGTTCGACCCTCAGCACCACATATAAATAAATAAATAAATAAATAAATAAATAAATAAAGGTATTGTGTCCATCTACAACTAAAAGTATTTTTAAAAAGAAGAATATGCTTTCTCTTAGGTTCTTAGGATCATCAGTTGAGTTAATGTAGGATCTCAGTATTTCCATTCCTGCCTCCCTCTAATTCTTGCCCACCAACAGCCAAAGAGCGCTTTTTAAAATTTGAATCAGCCTTGTTACCTCCCACTGAAACCTTGTGATGGTCTCCCACTGGAAATAAAATCCTAACCACACCCTCTGGTGGCACTAAAAGCCTACCTGGTACACTGGTCCTACTCCTGCGTCTGTTCTGGCCACCCCACCAGGCCTGCTTTCTGGTCTTCAAGTGTGCTTCTGCTGCAGGAGCTTCACGGCTGCTCTTCTCAGGCCAGCATGTCCCAGCCCCCACACATGGTTGATCTCACCTCTTCTAGGTCTCCAGCACAAAATCACCTCTGCAGAAGAGAACTAACACTCTAAAACTGCTGTGCTTCTCTCAGTAAGTCTATCCCATTTTCTGTATTATTTTAAGTATTCATTAATGTCCAAAATCATCTCTATTCTTTTCATATAACTGGTTTTAGTCTGTTCCAGGAAAAGGTAGGCCCCTGGAGAACACCAGTTCCCAGAATAGTGCCGGGTCCTAAAACAGGGTACCAGGTGCGTGGGCTGCCAGAGGGTGTGGTTAGAATTTTATTTCTGGGAAGCCAATGGAGGGTTTCAATAGCCACAGTTTAGGCACTAGATGTATATATTTGTAGTTAAATTTATTTTATAGAAGTTTTATTACAGTATTTAATGCAATGTCTACTATATATTAGCTGCTTATATTGCTAAGTAATAACATAATTACCATACATTATTAACTAATAAACTACTGTCTGGCTTAGGTAATAACAGTCATCTCTTATATGGGAGTAGCTCATTATAATTCACGAGCCATCTTGACATTCATGGTCTCACTTGAGTCTCATAGCTAGCCTACAAAATGTCTAATATTCTTATTTTTGATTGGTAGATTGGGCTTGAGGGGACTTGGTGACTTGTTGGACTGGAAACTAGGCCTTCGAACAAGACATCAAGGTTCTACCAACCATCCATGTGACCTGCCTTTAGGCTACATCAAGTTTCACATCAGGGGAAAAAAAATGTCCATCCTCTTTAGCTCCTAAAGAGGCCCCCTAGAGAGGCAGGCAAGTGGAGATCCCAGCCCCCTCCATCCACAGTGTTGGGAAAGCCTTTCAGATGCATTCCCTCCAGCACCGAGAAGGGCCATTGCTGACTGGTGCCATCTTGGCGACAGGCATTTTTCAGTGCTCATCATGGGAAGCACAGGATGGCTCCATTCAGCTGTTTCCTCTCATGCAGATTCTTCACCCCGGCCTGTATGCTGCTAAAGGTGGTACAGAGGATACGCAAAGTTCACCGTGGGCTGTGGCACTCCCAAAATGCAAAGTCTTCCTCAGGATCATAGGTGCAGGAAAGGGAATTGGAACACGCTCACACACTTGTTTCTTTTTTGTTGTTTTTTGTTTGTTTGTTTGTTTCCCCTCCAACATGTCAGCACAGGTTCCCCATTTAAGCTTGGAGCCATAGAGCAAAGGAACAGATGATAGCGACCATAGGTCTAAAGCCCTGGTGTGGGTTGAGGGAAGGGGCATTCCTCTCTCCAGTGCAGGGGATTTGTTTTTGAGAGTAGTCCAAATGATGTGAAGAATGGCAGGTCCCTACACAGGACTGGCCACCACTGAATTCTCAGGGTATTGGGGCAGGGTCCAGCTCCCCTCTGGCTGAACTATTCAATCCTAGGGCATTCTCTTCGGTTGGCCTGAGAATATTCTCCCATACTCATTCTTTCCATCACATATATCCAAGTGAGATGGGAAACTGGGAGCACTGGAAGACCTGTCCTCTCCTCACCCTTCCTCAGATTTGCTCACAGAAAATCATACCCTGACATTCCCAGGGTTAGTCATACTCCTTTACACATTTTCCGTAGGTAATAGTAACCAACACTACCCTTTTTCATTCTCACCCATATCCAACCACTGACATGGAATTAACATGGAGTATCAGAAGTATAGATTTTGCCAAAAGTTATCTTGGGGGTGTTGGAAGAAGAAAGGCACTAAACATCTCAACTCCTTGGAGACCTGCCCACTTTCTACTCCAAATATCATTCATGTTTACTAGTGAACGGTAGCAAGGAGATATCAACTGATGCTTCAAGGAGGCTGTGGGCTAAGTGTTGACTTACATCCCAGAGCTGTTTCCAAAGAAGCAGTAAACACAGTGGGGGAAGTATAGACTCTGCAGTCCACCAGTCTGGGTCTGAATAAACTTAGCCTCTTATTAGTTGTATGAATGTGGCCAAGTTGTTTAACTGCTTTCCTCTTTGCCTCAGTTTATTCATAGGATGGGGGCAATAACAGCACATTCTTCTTAGCATTATAAATATCAAACTATATGCTTTATGCAGAACAATCATCACAGTGCCTGGTACATAGCAAAGACTCTGCCAATGCTAGAGGTTATTGTTACTGTTCCTTTAACTATTATTACCCCATCTGCTGGATGTTATAGTTGGATTAAACCTGGTAGTGCATTCTGTCAAATTCATGGTTGAGATCATCTTAAAAATCTGTTTTCCTTAGCCCTGTGGTATCTATGGCACAGACTCATTCTAAGAAAAGTTAAGTCCAGGTACAGGGAATTAAAATCAAAGCTTTTTTTATTTTTTTGGTTCCAGGGATTGAACTCAGGGGTGCTTAACCACTGAGCCACATCCCCAACTCTTCATATATTTTTATTTAGAGACAGGGTCTTGCTAAATTGCTGAGGCTGATTTCTAATCTGTGATCCTCCTGCCTCAGCATCCCGGGCTGCTGAGATTATAGGCATGCACCACTATGCCCAGCAAAATCAAAGCCTTTTTAAATGGGACTCTGTCCCTTTGTCCACAGTAGGATGGGGAGTATCTGTTCCATTTAGTTCAGGCACTAGAGCTGTGTGCCCATTTCCCTCAGGCTCTGATAGAGATAATTTACCTCTTCATTTGAATCCTGCCAGTACATTATCATCATACACCAGAGTATTAGCCATTTACTTTACTCTCAGAGTTAAATAGAAGTTTCAGAGCAAATAGTGTGCAGAGCAGGAGGTTCTTCCTGGGAATTCTTAAAAAAAATTTAAAAAGACACTTGGGTAATGAGAATCTCAAGTCCTGGATTGTCAGACAAGATCTTGATTTCAAATCTCTTCTGTTATTCTCATAAACCCTCAACATTTTCCGGAAACTGAATTTTCCAGGCTGTTCCTCATCCTTGGACATGGCACAGAAATCCTTTTGTATATTATGGGAGTCTCAAATTTAGTCTACTAAGTTGGGTCCATGCAATAATGGAAAGCTCCCTAGACTGAGAATCAGTTCTACCATCTCTCTAGGACTTTGATGGGCCAAGAAGTGGAGGAGACCACAGATGGTTCCCAAACCATACACTACACTCCAAAAGCTCCTTCTAGATGGTTCCAAGCCTTTCAAAGAATCAACATTCCCTGAAATTTCTGTAAAAGAAAGTCCCCTAAAAATCATGACATTTGTTAACAGAGAGTCATCATTAGCACTACCTCTCAAGAATCACATTGCAAAATACATTTATTCCTGGTACAGCCTCTCTTGAGTTACAAACACTGATGAAACAAGTCCTGGACGGTAAATGGACGGTAAATGATCTACACAGAGTTGCAGTGTCTCTGAGAGCTCAGACACTCGATTATCCTATGCGTTCATCTGTGATTTTTCTGAACCTGTGGAACCTTCTCTCCTTACCTGGTTCTCACCAAATGTCCAACATGAAAGCAGCTTCTAAGTTGAAAGCAGTTTAAACTTAAAAAAGCAACCTTGTTCTCGAGAAATGAAGTTTTACCACCCACCCTACTAGAAGATGGCATTTCCCAATACTTAATTTTTATGGACTCACAGTCTCCTCTGCCTAACTTGGCTTCAATTTGGCCACAAATGCCAAGTCATCTGGGCGTGCGCTCCTTGCCCCTGTTTACTTTCCTGTGAAGTGTGTGGGCGGCCAGCACAGAGCAGGAGCCTTGGGGCGGACCTGGCCTCTGCAGAGACTCCTCTCATAGAAAGACAGCAGCCTCATCATTAGTGGGACAGGACATGTGAGTGTGGGGAGATCTGCCAGCCTCAGCCACGTGGTGGCTTTGACTCCTTGGTTCCTACCAAGAATGCGATGGATGGAAGGATCCCAGCCGACACCTGGACATACGTTCACGTACACACTCACCCATTCCCTCACTCCCCACTCAATATGCAGAGATAGCACAGGCTGCTTTCCTTTTCTCACCCTCACCAGCCTCCACTTTTTGGTTTCTTTCTTTTTTTCAGTGAAAAATGAGCCCCAAAGCCCTGGAGCCTTCTCAGTGATTTACCGAGAACTTTACATCCACACAAGCTTTCCAGCTGCAGCCAACCCCAAGAGTCAGAGGGAGGAAGAGGAAGAAAATCATAAATGGATAGGCAGATGAGAAACAGATGTCTGGAACCTTCACTGGAAGGGAAGTCTTTCTTCCTGAGATTAGAAGACTGGGACCCTGAAGAGCAGTCTCTTGCTCTGCCTGCATTTCGCCTCCCCCTGGCCAACTCCCACTCCATCTCTCAAGTGTCATCCTGGCACCCTGCTGGATCTATCTTGCTGGATCATTTGTTTCTGATTTTAGCCAAAATAAATGAAGGGTAGGCGCTCAGCACAGACATGTATTAGACGCAATCTGTAGTCATCCGGGAGCTCACAAGCTAGAAGGGAAACAGGGAAATCAATAGGCAGCTGCAAGAGGGTAGGTCTGTCCTAGGACAGAGATAAGGACTGGACACAGGAAATACGCAGGAGGGGCTGCATATTTGGCCCAAGGAAGTGTAAAATATCAGAGGACATCTGAGCTGAGTCAGCTAAGTTTCAAAGATGTTCAGCAATTGAAAGTGAATGGAAGTCAATTTAGACATATTAATTTAGTACAGCCTAGAGATTTGTCTGTTTATTTAGTGTAATATAATAATTAGGAGTGATATCTCTGAAGCCAGAATATCTGAATTTGAAACCAGCTCAGCCACTTCTTATTACACCAGGTAAGTTACTTTCTCTCTCTCTGCCTGTTTCCTAATTTATAAAGGGAGGATATTAAGACATATTGTAGCATTGTTATGAAGAATATGTGAAAAATGTTAGTAAAGCATCTAGAATAGTTCCTGGCCCATCAGAAATACTGCATTGTGTGTTAGTTTTCCATCATCATAACAAAATAGCTGAGATAATTAATTTATAAAGAGAAAAGGTTTATTTGGGCTCAGTGTATTGGAGGTTCCAGTCCATGATCTGGTTGCCCCATTGCTTTGGGCTTGTGGTAGCACCTTGAGGCAGAAGCAAACGACACAGCAAAACTACTTACTTCATAAATAAAAACTAAATAAATAAATGCAGTTTGATTCAGCAATTCCAAAAAAAGAGACAGGGGCCCCTCAAAGACCTAAGGGCCTCCCACTAGGCCTCATCTCCTGAAGGTTCCCCCATCTCCCAATAGTACCCCCCAAAGACCAACCCTTAACACATGGGCCTTTGGGAGATAGTCCATATCTTAAATACAGCAACGTTTTTCAAAAAAATTTTTTTCAAAAAATGTTAAGAAATTGAAGAAGTGTTTTCAGGGTATTAGGCAATGTGCAAGTCCCTCTGACACTCAAACAGAAGTCATACTCTCAGGAGGTTATGACCAAGTGTGGTTGAATTATCAATGAAATATAATGCAGTATCTTAGGTGGTAAAACAGATGTATTTTTAGTCAGAGGCACTTCATCTTTTCCATCCTACCAGAGTCTCAAGCCTGAAATCCCATCAGCACATCCTACAGAATCTGCTTCTCTAAGATCTCTGGAGTCCCCTCAGGTTTGTTCCTCTCCCATTGTCACCTCCAACATGGACTAGTATGCAGTCAGTCAACAGTGTGAAACCCTCACCCACCTCCACAAAGTCAGCTTCTGTTCACATATTTTTGATGCTCAAATTTCCTCAGAGGTTTCCTCAATTCAAGATTCCTTAAAGGGTTCCCCATTGGTTATAGAAAAATAGTAAATTCCTTAACATGGCAGAGCTTTTTATAATAAGATTTCTATTTTCCTCAAGTCCCAATTCTAGACACCATCAGCACCTCAACCCGGCGGTGCATTCTTCCATGAAAACACTTTGCTCCTCTGGAGAGGTAGCCCTCTGTGTTTGGAACAGTTCCTCTCTGCTGTCCACCAGTACACTCCTATTTCTTTGCTGGGAGTTCCTGCATTGCCCCTTTGGGGACTTCTCTGATCCTCTGGATTCCCCTTTCTCAAAGTTCTTTGTACTCCATGACTGTTACATGGATAGTGGTGAGGTTTCAAGGGACTGGAACATAGCACCCCTATTTCCTATCTGAACTCCGGGTGAAAAGACCAAAAAGAGGGAATATGAGTCAGGATACCCCAAAGATACCCTTGTTATTGATAAAACTCACACAGACAGTAGTGAGCTCATAACATAGAGAAACTGGGCAAGGGATATTCCTAATAATGTCCCCAGAATTGGGCTCACTTTCCTTATCAGGCAAGGCCCAAATAGATACAGACTTCCCCACTTGAGGACCTATACCAGTGCCAGAATTAGGGTGTGGAGTATCAGAAAAGAACACAAATCCCATATGGACAGGACTAATTTCCTCTTTCAAAACTCACCAATCAGATGTATTATTTATTGGAGCACAGATAGAACAGAGAAAGACTGCACTAATGGAATTCCCTCTACTTCAAAGGAAATCGATGGCAGGGAGAGAAGAACATTGCCTATCCCTTACCCTACATACACATTTACATTATCACTTTTAATTATGTTATATGGCATTTTCCTTTTGGTGTCTCTCAGATTTAGAAAGCTAATTTAAAGCAAGAATCATGCCTTTCCATTGTCCACTTTCAACCTATACAAGTCCAGTCAAATACTGTACACACTATTTAACATAAAGCAAGGGTTCAGCTGATTTGTTGAATGTTGAAGAGTGAAAAACCAAAGTGTGGTGGGTTCACATAGGCAGAAACTGTTATACCAACAGAAGTGCAAGAGAAGGGAAAACTGGGGTGGAGGGAGAATGTATAGGAAAGGAAATACTGGAGCGGGACTGTGGGAGAGTAGTAAGATACTACAACACCGAGAGGAACAAACTCCTGCCACACAGAAAATCCAAACACAGCAGTTGCACAAGCCCAGAGGCATGAGATTATACAACAAACCCCTAAATGAAAGCAATTTTGCATGAAAGAGGTACAGTGTGGGAGATGAGGCAGAAAGGGCTTAATGCATTTGTCCAAACTGCCTAAAAGTCTAAGAGTCAAAATGGTGACTGTCTCCTTGAGTTTAACTATTTCCTATGAGTTTAATTTTGATTGTTGGTGCAGTAGGAGCAATATTTTAAGTTATAAGAAGCCTCCTCTAGACCTGTCTTGCTTACTCTTCCTGATCCTAAAACAACTCATGCTTAACGCCTCTGGACTCACGGCTGGGAAAACCCAGAGTGCTGATGTCACTCCAGCAACTCAAAGCAACAAGGAGCAGGAGGCCACAGACCTTGGCCTCAGGGGATTCTCCTGATGCGTGTCTAGATTGTGAATAATGAGAGGCTGAAAAGGCTGCTGATAGCAAGTGGTATGGCTTTCTACTTAACCAAAAGTCAGATGGGATGTGTCCTTTTCCATCTACATTATTTTTATTTTCAGTTTTCTTCATGAAATAATTATATAAAAAATTCTAGTATAAAATTGTGCTTTATTTACCCAGAATATTTATATTTAAATGTAAAAATCATCAAAAAGTTACTAAGTATATCCCAATTCTGATTACTGATGACACTTGCACTTCTTTCTATGATGTTTCAGTGACTCATGTTACAGTCACCTATAGAGTTTTCCTCCCAGAATCTTTTCTGGAAATAACATATCCCATCCCACCCCTAGGGCCATTCATATTTCTGCCATGTGACCCTGACCTTTGACCATAAGTATGAGATCCAGAAATGGGAACCTGATCCATGAAGAGAATTTGGGACTAGAGATGAGTTAGTCCTTACATATGGCTTAAATAGAAAATCTAAACTTGAGCTGAGGTTCTGACATTTGTGGTCCTCTTATGCACTGAAGCACAGAAATAAGTGGTAGGCAGATAGGAAAAACAGTGCCTACTTGTTTGACAAACAAGCTTGATGAGAGATCACATATGGCAGGGGAAGGAAAGGGAGCGCTCCAAGATGATGTCTCAGCCTCTGGCCTTAAGTATTGTAAAAATTGTGTTGCTAAAACACAATGTAGAAAAGTCAGGAGGAGGATAAAGATTTTGGAAATCATTATTACAAAAATGCTAAATGAACTTATGAGAGGGTGCCTGGACTGAGGATGATCCTGGCTTCCTTAAGATCACCCCAAATTAGGGACAGAAGAAAAGGAGACTACAGTAAAGGAACATAACAAGCCAAAGACATAAAAGAAGAGTTCTACATTAGGGAAAAAATGATATAACATTAGATCCTTCCCAATATCATTTTTACCTTAATTATACATCAGACTTGAAAGACTTGGAACTAGTGGAACAGGTTAGAGAGATCTTAGTTTGATTTACAAACAGTTGTTCATATTTCCCACTGGTGGGAATAAAGAACATTTTGGAGTGAAATATGGTAATACACATTAAAATTGTTACATATGTAAATTGTGGCCCAATAGAGTGGAAATTCGGTGAGTTGCCTCTGCTGTGAACACTGCCTGCCCACCCAAAAGAGAAGGTCCCAGCCCCAGCAAAGAGTTATCCTTTCCCCACAGCCATATCTGCATGGCCAGGGGTAGGTACTGAGTCCTGTCCTGTAGACTTTTAAATTGTCACAGAGAAAGAGGGAGATTCATGCCTACCCTGAGAAGAAGACTGTCACAGATGTACAGTGAGGAAAAACAAGAAATGGAGAGGAAGTACTGATGACTTTTCAATCCATGGTTCTGGACTTTTCCAGTTCCAGCTGCCTTCCTGACTGTCCCAGAGAACCATTTCTCACCCTTGAATCTAAACATACTTTTTTAGGAGAGCTCAAGGTATTCCTTATTTCTTGCAACTAAGTGAGCCTCAACAATTATACCACTTGTAAGAGTTCAGCCTTAGGAAATTGTCTCAGACATGCAAAGTTATATGTGTGAAGAAAAATATCATAGCATGGAATTGTGATTAAAATGGTCAACAATTCAAAATATCTAACCATGGTAGTAGTAATAACTTAACATCATAATGATTTCTCCTTAATATTCAGGAGTTGGGCTTTGTGCTTTACATTCAACATCTATTTTTATTTTCATACAGCCCTAGAAAATGGGTGCTATTATTTTAAGATTTTATGTGAAGTATCTAGTACAGTACTTTTCTTATAGCAGGAATTCTGAAAATGTTCACTAATATTATTGCAATTTTTACAGATGCAGAAACTAAAACTAAGTTCTTGTAACTTAAAATTTCAAAGGTGTTACTCAACAAACATAGTGTGATTGATGTAATAGTAGTAACAGGTAGAATTCTTAAAATACCCCCCCTTTCCTACCTATTAATCTTGACAGCACATGTAGGGTATAGCACAGATAGGACTACCTAGGTCAAGGTTAGGAACTGGTACCATTATTCAGGATGTGTAAAACCTAAGGAAAAAAAATAGTTACCAAAAATGTTATATTCAAGTTATGGAATGAACTATGAACAAATAGTCAACAGACATACAACTTTCTACAAATGGCAGCAGATACAGTCACGGATTGTTTTTGACAATTGTTACCAAGCTTTGCTTATTGGCCAAAGGAAAGTCAATGTTCTCACTATGGTTCCCTTTATTTCACTACCACTGAGCTTCTTCTGTGTCCCATGGTGATCGTTACAAGAGCATGTGAAGATGGTCATTTTTAAATAAGGTCTTATTGATTGCAAAGGTTTTTGGCAAGTAAGTCCCAAAGTAAGTCATAATTTTGTTTGTAAGCTACTTACACAAATGTGAGCAAATACTGAAATTGTGACTCTGTCCTGAGAACCCGAAGTGTGTCTACTGTGCTATTGTTTGTTTTCAGTCCTACTATTCTGAGATAGGGGATTATAGATAATTCTAGATAAATTTTCTAGATTGAACCAAACCTTACAATTTCCCTCATTACACCAAATATTATCCCTCAGTTGCTTTTTCCCATTCTTTGTTACAAAAACCTACATTGCCAACAGAAACTGAATATTTAAAATATCAAACTTATGACTTCCCCAGGAATTTTTTATTATTTCTCTATTTTTTGAGTCCCCAAAATAGCTTGCAAATGATAGGTATTAACATATCACACATTATACACTCCATTATTCCACTCAAAGCAAAACAAAAATAATATTTGTCTATCATCATATTAAATATATTAATCTTGTTTCATTTTTAGGTTTGAGACTAATAATTTTTTATTATTTTTATATAATGATAGATATTTGCATAAAAGTCAGAGAGTAAAGAAATTTGAAAAGATCACTGAGAGTTCACTTCACTCTCAATAATACAAACTATATCCAAATATCATGATGGTCCAAGAGATTGTGATAAAACCAAAGAGAGAAAGACAGAATAAATAAAAGACATAATTATTAAGAAAGAAAAAGAAAAACTGCTTATTTGCAGATAACATGATTTTTTACATCAAGAAAATCCAAGGAGAAAAAAAGAAAACCTGAGGAATTTTAGAACTAATAAATGAATTTAGTATGACAGTAGAACATAGTGTGAATGTACAAAAATGAACTTTATTCTACACACTGTCTAGAGTGAAAAGTAAAAATATTTAAAGTTCCATTTATTGTGTTGCCACAAAATATAAAGCATAATAAATATAATAGAAAAGCCCAGTAGTTCTACAATAAAAGAATAAAATATTCTTGTGAGAAATTAAGACTAAAATAAATGGTAATGCATATCAAGCTTAGGGGTAGGAAGACCAAATATTGTTAAGATAGTATTTCTTTACAAATGTATCTACAAATTCAATGCAATATTGCTCTCAATTCCATCTTCTCTTTTGTAGAAATTACAAGTGGATTCTAAAGTTAGTACACAAATGCAAAGGATTAGAGCAATGTTTATTTTTTTAAAAATTAGAAAACACACACAAAGTTGAAATTTTCAGCTTTATTGAATGTGATAATCAAGATATTTTGGAATTGGTGGCAAATAGTTCAGAACAACATATAAACATCTATTAGAAGAGAATAGAAGGTTCAGAATTGGACCTATGCATATTGATTCAATTGATCTTTTACAAACATGCTAAAAATACTGTGGCCTAATTTTTTCAACAAGTGGTAGTGCAACAGTTGAATATTGCTGTGCAAAAACTTAACTTTGATCTACATTCAACATAACTTAAATGACTCATCAACCTGAATTGGAAAATTTAATCCTATAAAACTTAATAAGTAAACACAGTATAAAATTTGGGAGTTAAGTATGATATTCCTGATACCATCTCAAACCATAGAAGAAAAAATAAATTGAATCTCTTCAATTTTTTTAATCTGCTCTTCAAAAAATATTATTAAGAAAACTAAAAACCAAATCACAGACAGCAAGAACATATTTAAGCACATATATATTTGACCAAAATAATTTAAAAACAAACAAAAATTGTATCCCAAATATATCAAGGACTTTCACAACTCAATAAGAACACAAACAACACAATAAGAAAATGGTAGAAGATTTGGACACTGTGTTAGTAAGCTTTGTGTTACTACAATGAAATAGGAAGAGAAAAGACTTAGCTCGTGATTCTGGAAATCCAAGATGAGGTGATCCCATTATCTTGGTCATGTGGTGGGGCAGCATACTATAGCAGGAGCATGTGGTAGAGCAAATGGCCTACATTATGAACCTAAGGACCACCCACAAGCCCCCACCTCCCAACGATTCCATCACCTCCCAAGAGTACCACCATTGTTTCCAACCCATGGACCTTTGGAGGACACTCATCCAAGTCATAGCAGACACTGCATAGGAGACATACAAATCTCCCATCAGCATATGAAGAAATACCAAATATCAATGCAATTTAAAACAGCCTTGATATCTCATCAGACTCATTAGAACATCTAAAGATAAAATGACTGACATATCAAGTATTGACAAAGATGAGGAGCAACTGCAGCTCTCAAACACTGCTGGTAAGAATGTAATACAGCTCAAATACTATGAAACATGGTATAGAAGTTTCTTAAAAGGTGAACAAAGCCTCTCAAAGATGTATAACCCAAATCTAATCATGAGAAAAACATCAGACAAATCTCACTTGAGAAACATGAGACAGGATACTTAATCAGTGTCCCTCAAAATAATCAAGGTCATCAAAAATAGAGGCTAAAACATCACAGCCAGAAAGAATGTCAGAGGGGCTGGGGATGCAGCTCAGATGGTAGAGTGCTTGCCTCACAAGCACAAGGCCCTGGGTTCAATCCCTCAACACAGCCAAGAAAAAAAAAAAAAATGTCAGAGACATGCCATGTGGTGACCTAGATGGGATCCTGGAGCAAAAAGGACATTAGGTAAAAACTTAGGTAATCTACATAAAATAAGGACTTCAATTATTAAAGTAGCAATGTTAGTTCTTTAACTGTGAAAAATACGCCATATTAATGTAAGGTGTTAATAGTAAATTTGGGTATGGGCTATCAGCACTGTCTTTTGACTTTCCTATAAACTTAAATCTATTATAAAAATTATATTGAAAAAAGTAAAACATACATTTCCTGCATTAACTTGCCATCCCACTCCTAGATATTTACCCAAGGTAATCAAACATATGTATCTGTACAAAAGGGTTTTTAGTGAATATTCATAGCAGCTCTTTCATAGTGGTGAAAAACTGTAAATCAAATGCATATCAACAGAGATATGGATAAGCAAACTGTGGTATATCTACACAATAAAATATTTCTCAGTAATAAAATAGGAATTCATTGATAAATGCAATAGCATGAATAAATCTCAAAATCATTATGCTGAGGAAAAGAAGGCAAACAAGAAGGAACATAGCATATATGATTCCACTTTCACAAAATCCTAGAAAATTCAAGCTAATCTACAATGACAGAAAACAGATCAGTTGCCTGAGGACAGGCAATGGGAACAGGAAATTCGTGGGTGAAAGAGATTGATTACACAAGGCCTTCAGGAAACTGGACTTATGGGTTTGTTCATTACCTTTAATGTGGTGATGGTTGCACAGTGTACTATATGTGAAACCCTATCAAATTGTAAATTTTAATTTGTGCAGTTTATTATACGTCAATCATACTTCAATAGTATGATTTACATCTTATTAAAAAGAAGGAAAAGGAAGAACAGATATTTAGATGCAAAGAAATGATATGAAAATATGCAAGTTAAGTGACAATACTTGGCTCTTTGTCCTTAATATGTCATTTAATTAAGTCTTCAGTGCTTGAGGATAAAGTGAAATTCAGAATTAAGTAGCATCAGTTAGAAACCATTTTTTTAAACAAGAAAAACCAGAGCTCTCCATCATAAATCCAGAATCTGCTAATATCTATTGTCTGTAAACAACTTACTTTGAGAAATTATTTTTTCCTTATAGTGGTTATGGGTTTCCTTGAGCCATTTGCATTCTAATTTAGGGACCATAAAGCTTAGAAAAATAGAGGTGAATTTTGTTGCTACTGAAAGTAGAAAAGCTAACTGGCCTGCGAAAGACTTGAGCTCAGGGGCTGGTCTTGTTAACACCAGGCATCAAACAACTGAGCTAATCAGCCACTGGCAACATTACAAAAAATCCATATTAAGCTCTAATTAAAGTACACTGAGCTGCACGTGTGTAAAATGTCCAATTTCATCAGCTTTTATGGGTCTGCACTCATGAAACCAGTACCACAATCAACATAGCAAACATTTCATCAGCTTCTAAAGTCTCCTTGTGCTTCTTTATAATCCATTCCCCCTCTACATCCCTCCCCAGCAACTATTCTCACAGCACTGAATAATTTGCTATTTTCTAGAAATTTATATGTGGAATCGTACAGTGTATATTACTTTATCCTCATGATTTATGCCACCTTTCTCATTCTCAATGTTTTGGTACTTCTTTTATTTTTTCCCTATTATAAATCTGGCTAGAAGTATATTGATTTTAATGATCTCAAAGAATTACCTCTTGGTTTCATCAATTTTTCTCTATTGTTTTTCTGTTGTGTATTATATTGATCTGGGCTCTGATCTTTTAATGCATTTGTTTTTGTCTTCTTTGGGTTTTATTTGCTTTTTTCCCCTCCTAATGTCTTAAGGTAAGAAGCTGAGTTCAATGATTTGAGAGTTTTTTTCCTCTTTTCTAATATAAAGCCCTTTGTAACACAAATGTTCCCCTAAGCACTACTTGAACTATATCCCACAAATTTTTTAGAGTAGTGCTTTCATTTTCTTTAAGTTGAAAATAATTCCCAATTTCTATTTTGATTTTGTCTATGACCTATGAGTTAGTTATTAATGAATAGTGATTTGGGACTACTAAGGGATTCTTCTTGTATCTTTCTGACATTGATTTCTCATTTAATTCCATCTTGAGTGAGGAACAGATTTTCTATGGTTGATTCCTTTTAAATTTATTAGAATTTGTTTTATAACCCATTATATGTTCTATCACAGTAAATGGTTCACTGATACTTGAAAGTGTATTCTGCTGTTATTGGGTAGAATGTTCTAAAATTGTCAACAAGGTCAATTTGGTTAGTCATATTGTTCAAATCTTCTAGTTGGTTACTTGTGGAGTGTTTGTAGACATTTTCTATCAATTGAAATCTCTGTAACTCTGGACATGCTTATTTCTTCCTTATCAGGTTTTGTTTTGTGTGTTTTGAAACTCAGTTATTAGGTACTAAACCTTTAGGATTGCTATGTCATCCTAGTGAGCTGACTATTTTATAATTGATCCTCTTTATCCTGGGTAGTATTCTTTGCTCTAAAGTCTACTTTTTCCTGATATGAATATAGCCACCTTAGCTTTATTTTGATGAGTTTTAACATTGTATATCGTTTTCATCTTTTCATTTTAACCCACGCATCTTTATACAGAACATTTCTTATGGGTAATGTTTTGTTGAATCTTTCTTTTTATACAATCTAAGCTTTCTGACTTTGAAGTGTTTAAATTTCTTGTATTTAAAGTGATTATTCATATAAGTTTTAAATTTTTTAGCTGGCTATTTTTTTCCATTTGTTTCATCTGTAATTTATTCCCTTTTCTATTTATGCTATTTTTTAGAATAATTTTATTCTTTTTTATTTCATTTTTTTAATTTTTACTGACTGAGCCAGGCACGGTGGTGCACGCCTGTAATCCCAGCACTTGGGAGGCTGAGGCAGGAGGATCGCGAGTTCAAAGCCAGCCTCAGCAACTTAGTGAGGCCCTAAGCAACTCAGTGAGACTCTGTCTCTAAATGAAGTACAAAATAGGGCTGGGGATGTGGCTCAGTGGTGGAGTGCCCCTGAGTTCAATCCCTGGTACCAAAAAAAAAGAATAAAAAAAAAAAAATTTTTTTACAGACTGCATTTTGATTCGTTGTACACAAATGGGGTACAACTTTTCATTTCTATGGTTGTACATGATATAGATTCATACCATTCATGTAATCATACATGCACATAGGGTAATGATGTCTGTCTCATTCTACCATTTTTCATACTCCCCCCGCCCATTTCTCTCTACGTAATCTAAAGTTCCTCCATTCTTCTCTCATCCCCACCCCTCCAACCCGATTATACGTCATCATCCACTTACCAGGGAGAACATTCAGCCTTTGGTTTTTTGGCTTGGCTTATTTCACTTGGCATGATATTCTCCAATTCCATCCATTTATCTGAAAATGCCATAATAGTACTCTTCTTTATGGCTGATTAATATTCCATTGTGTATATATACCAGTTTCTTTAGCAATTCATCTGTTGAAGGGCAAGCAAGAATCAATAAATGGGGTGGATTCAAACTGAAAAACTTTTTCTCAGCAAAGGATACAATCAATAATGTAAAAAGAGAGACTATAGAGTGGAAGAAAATCTCTTCCACACTCACTTCAGATAGAGCACTAATCTCCAAAATTTGTAAAGAACTTACAAAACTATACACCAAAAATACAAAGAGCCCAATTAATAAATGGGTCAAGGAACTGGACAGACACTTTACAGAAGAAGATGAACAGGCAATTAATAAATATATGAAAAAGTGTTCAACATCTCTAGTAATTAGAGAAATGCAAATTGAAACAACTCTAAGATTTCATCTTACTCCAATTAGAATGACTATTATCAAGAACACAAACAATAATAAATGTTGGTGTGGCTGTGGGGGAAAAGGAACACTTTTACATTGCTGGTGGAGTTGCAAATTGGTACAGCCACTCTGGAAAGCAATGTGGAGATTCCTCAAAAAACTTGGAATGTATTCTTTTTTATATCCTTTGCTGTACTATTTGAATGACTGACTTAAGGCAATCATCAAATACATCTTTAACTTACCACAGTTAGCTTTTGATTGCTATGATAACATTTTCTATGTATTATAAAACCTTAGAACAATCTACTTCCATTTCCTGCATTCTGAACTTTGTATTACTATTGCGTCATTTCTTGGAAATTTTCAAATGGATAACTTTTTTTCTTCGTTTTTTTTCTTTTTTCTTTTTTCTTTTTTTGTAGTGCTGGGGATTGAACCCAGGGCCCTGTGCTTGCAAGGTAAGCACTCTACCAACTGAGCTATATCCCCATCCCCTCAAATGGATAATTTTGTTCTTCTTTATGGGTCATATTTTCCTGTTTCTTTATATACTTAGTTATTCTCTATTAGGTGCCAGACAATGTAGATTTGCTAGATATTTATGAATTCCTAAAAATATTCTTGAGCTAAGTTACTTGGAAATAGTCTGACTCTTTTAAGTCTTGTTTTTAAACTTTATGATGTAGGAAGAGCAAAACATTTAGGGTATGTCTAATTTTGCTCCATTACTGATGCAATACCTTTCAGTACCTATCCAATGCCCCATGAATTATGTAGTCAAATAATAGGCAAAACTAATCTTTGATATAGAAATCAAAATTGTGATTGAATGTAGTATATAAATATGGGAATTCTCTGCAGTGTTCCTCATATATATATATTTATTAAAAGTTATTAATCCAAACAATATCCTCTCATATCATTGTATATAAATTTAATTGCAATAAAAATCATTACCATGCCAAATATATGTGTATGTGTGTGCGTGTGTGTGTGAGTGTGTGTGTGTGTATTAAGAGGATTTATACCAAGATTTCAATAGTAAAGACTATCAGTTGGTTTTTAAATTAGTTCTGAATATTTTTCAGTGTCATGTTAGTTTTCCATTACCATAACAGATACTGGAGATAATCAACTTATAGAAAGAAAAAGTTTATTTTGGCTCACAATTTTGAAAGTACCAGTCCATGATCGGGTGGACCCATTGTTTTTAGTCCTCTGGGGAATGATATCATTTCACAGTGGAGTAAGTGGTAGAGCAAAACCGCAAACATCAGGATGGGGAAGCAAGAGAGAGAGAGAGAGAGAGAGAGAGAGAAACCAGAGTCCCACAATCTCCTTTGAGGGCCCCTAAAGACCTCCCACCATGCCCTGCCTCTTTAAGTTTCCACCACCTCCAAATAGCACCACACTGACATATGTGTGCCTGTATGTACAACCTTTTAAAATTAAATAAAGTAGTATTTAATGAAACTATTCTGAGGGAACTCTTTACCTTGTAGAAAGTATGAAGGAAAAGAAACTTGTATGTATTTATAGGGCATTTGCTATGTATCTGGTCCTTCAAAGTCACTCTATTAGATCTTTTTTCATTTAACTAACATAACAACTCTGTAATGTGAGCATTATCCAATTTGCAAAATGGGGAATGTTTTCTGACAGGTAGTTATATTTCCAAGGTCTCCCTGAACACATCTTAGGTGTGTCTGTTTCTGAAGACCTTTTCTTTTTTTAATTTTTTATTTGTTCAAATTAGTTGTACATGACAGAATGCTTTTACACATTTGATAGATCATGCATAAATGGAGTATAATTTCTCATTTTTCTGATTATACATATTGTAGGATTTCTTGATCCTAAAAAAAAAATAATACACACTCAGGGCTGGACTCTCCATATTCAGGGAGTAAAGAATGCTTGGCAGGGCGAAGGAATCCTAGAAATATATCACTGTGGATAGGTACAAGAATTGCCCCACTGGCCCCTGGGATTTCACTCTTAGAAAGGTGAATGATTGCAGTGTCAGCACCAGGAATCAAATATAGTTAATCAGAAGCTCAAAGACATCTGACCTGAGACAAGGAAAGTCATGGGTGACTCAGATAAAATCCAAAAGATCTAGAACCCTGGATGGCAACTAGTGGGAGAGAGGAAGAATGTGTTCCTTCCTTCTGTCCTAAACTGGAGGTGGGTTATAAAGATAAAGGCTATTTTGTTCCCTGATGGAGGAACACCGTGAAGCAAGGGTCAAGGCTGTCAGGTTAGTAGGGGAAGTTCTTCCAGCCTAGGCTAGGAAGAACTTGGTCACCTGTCTGGAATGGACTATGGAGAGTACCAGTGAGGTCACTCAGAGAGCAATGGACCAAAGCAGCTTCCCTGTGAATTGTGTTCAAGTCAGATCTTCCACCACACTAGCCCACGCCACCTTTTGTTGGAGGCTGCTTCTTCATAAAGAGGGTCTCTTTCAATGTTCACAACGTGCTTTGGATGCTTTGAGTGCAACTTGCTTTGTGTGCCTTGTTTGTTTTCTCCTGCATCCCCCAGTGTAGAACTGTTGATGAAACCTTTACTGATCTTACAGCTTGGAATTGAATCTCTGACTCCCTAGAAGCTCTCCAAGGATCCCCTTGCAAGGAGCAGTAGATCTAGAACTAAGATTCGATCCTGAAGTTCTATCTAAAATGGTGGGTTAAATGGGTAAGGGGCCCCAATATGTACATGTATGCAAGCTGGTGATGGTTAACTCAAAGATAGAACATAACTTTTATCAGATGAAATAAATTCCGTTTTAAACAACAGTGTGGATGAAAGGTGGGAGTGAGGAAGATCATGATTCTCACTCTTAGATAGCTTCAGCATCCTTCATCTTGCATCCTTCTATATAAGATGAGCATCAGGGAAAGGAACTAGAAGTCTACTGGCTTCTCACACCCACTCTCCCATGTGCACACATTGCCTTTTTTAGAGCATAGCTTGGCTGTGCCAAATGCTCTGCCAACGGCCAGGCTCAGGATCAGTGGAGGCCTCTTAGTTTCCATAGCTCTTTTGCCTCTGAGACCTCTGGCTGAGTTGCATCATGGGGGGCCAATTACTGCCAGTTGTGGCACTGTTGTGTGTACCTTCTAAAAACAGAGTTGTCTGCTGGGAACTGGATGAAAACCAACATACAACCATTTATTGCAAACTGGTTAGAAAGCCATCAGGAGGCTTCGCCAGAGTGGTTTTGAAACACACTCAAACCTTCTCCCCTCCGAGAGCCAAGAATCATCAGTGATGAGCTGAAAAGCACAAGTCAACCTTCCCAGTCGTGAGGGGATGCTCTCCTAAGACCAGTGGTAGGATTTTGTAGAGAATGGATTCCATCTCAAGACTGTTGGTCTCTAGCTTCCCAGCAGAAGCAAAGAGAAAACAAGAAGAGCAGAATAGTTCTTAAGCATTTACTGAATGTCAACAACTGTTTTAGGCACTTAGCATGACGTATGCTGTTGATCCTCAAGACAGACCTGGGAGGTATGTGTCATTATTATCATTCTTAAGAAACTGAGGCTCAGAGAAGTTTCATGTCTTCCCAAAGCAGCCTAATAATCCGAGTATATAAACTCTATTTAAGTGGTAGAACCATAATTTAAACTGAGTTTTACTGATCTCAGATGTTGGGCTTTTCCCAGAACAATCAGAAATCTTGCTGGCCCTCAACAAATATTCCTTCAGAGTAATCTTCTCAAAATTGTCCTGACATTATTCTTTTGTCAATAAACATCTTTAAGAGACACCTTTAATACATGCATATTTATTTATTTATAAATTATGTGCACCACCTAGTATCTGATAGCATTGTCTAACAATATAATACCCCGGAGAACTAATCATTATTATGACAATGAATGTACATTTACATTTAATATAGTCCTGATAATTTGGAAGGTGCTGTGGCCAAACTTCATCAAATCAAATTAAATCATTCTCAACTTAGTTTCAACTTTCAGCTGATGAGAATAATTTATTTCAAGAGTAGAAAAAGTAATATGCTTTTTCCTTATCTTCCTAAGCCTGAATTCTTCCAAATGTTGTTTGCAATTCACAGTTCTGCTGCAAGAAATACTAAGCTACCTGTCCATTTTGTGAGGGTTATCTTATTAGAATTATATAATTTGGTTTGTAAATGTATTCAATGTGCGTATATAAACCTTAAAATACCTTCATATGCTGAAAAAGAAACAAGGAGAACAGTGCACATCCCCTCAAACATACACACATACATATTTCCCTCTTTCCCACATAGTGCTTTGCATATATGCAAATTACCCAAGGAAGCCTTACTGAGGGCACCAGGGTTGATATGTGTTTTCAGTTTGAGTAAATGAAAATGTCTTTCCTGCTCTACAACGACTATGAATGGAAGTTCTAACACTTTCCTTCCTTATCCTGTGCTTTACTGTGTAATCCCTGGACTGGGAACTTTGGAGACCCCTGCCTGAGTGGGACCCACGCTGACATAGAAAGCTGGGGATTGGATGACAAAAACAGTCCAGGGTAGCCCAGGGGTATCAGCAGGTAGTCGGGAGGGAGCAGGAAAGTGCCCACCCGGGAGGACCACACTGCACACTCAGAGCCCTGGATAAGAGCAGCCCCAGGTTCTGGACCACTCCCCCAGCTCCCCAGCCTAGGAGAGGGGTGTGAGGACTGCAGCAGCCTCGTTTTCTGGATTTCATCCTTTCTGGTTCCAGGTCTTTCAGAATCTCCCTCCTAAATTTTTGAATACCAAGATAAATGAAAACACCCTCTGCAGCACAATGAGCCCTTAATGTTTGTTTTCCAAGATGGAAAATAAAGACATTTCAACCCTTCCATGGATAAAAATAACTTGCCGTTGATTTTGAAATCCCTTTCATTTGTCTCCCACAGACCAGCCCCGTACAATGGCACTTTGTGTGTGAGCTTTCTGCATGGGCCAGCCAGGCTCACTGCCTTCTGCCTGCCAACGGGAGGAGGCGAGAGGAAGGCGTGGAGCTCGGTAGTGGGAGAGGACTTTGGGCAGGCCTAGCGTTACTGTTGGACATCATTCAGAAGTCCCAGCTCAGCAGGGGGGAGCCCAGAGAGGGAAACAAACAGTGAGGAGTAGTGGAAAACGCTGAGTCCTGGAGCTGGCGGAGCAGCCTTCACCTTTCCATGCTGGGAGCCAGCTGCTGGGCCCACCTGCAGCTGCGAGGGCAGGCAGGCCCACAGCAGGCAGGGAGGCCTCAGAACGCAGGGCCCCATCCAAGGGCTGGGAAGGCGGGAAACCCTCCAGAGTCCTCACCCTGAATGCTGAAGTCTAGAGGAGCCCAGGGAAAACATGGTTCTCAGAGAAGGAAGAGAACTTCCTGAGCTACAGGTCAGATATACTAATAGCTCCTACTTACATAGTACTCACTACATGTCCAGACCCAACATAGATTAACTGGCAATCACCCAGTAAGCCTATGAGTTTGGTTCTATTATCCCCATTTCACAGATGAAGAAATTGAGGCACAGAGAGGGTGACTAACTTGTCCACGTTCACACCCCTCACAAAAGTCAGGGCCAGGATTTAAAACCATACAGTCTAGCCTCAGAATCCATACTCTGAATGTCAGTGCCTCTTTTCTTTGACAAACCACAATTCTTCTCTGGGAATTCAAGATATGAGGCACAAAGGGAGGAAACTCAAAATGGAGTATAAATGGAATAGATTTAAAAGAGAGGAAGAACCATCAAGGGCTACAAATACACAAAGCAGGTTTTTTTAAAAGCAGGAGGCTGTTAGCCCCCAAGAAGGGGTTTGAGACCCAGATACAGAGTTGGAGTTGGAAGATACAATAATGTGGGCTGAACAAAGAGGCACTTGCTCTTTCCTATGTCTCAAGTAGGATTCTGGTAATAATGCTCAAGGTTCCCTTGGAAAATGAGGCTTAGCAGCTCTCAGAGCAGCAGCTGGTGCTGGGACATGAACACCTTCTCTTTTTCTTTCAATTACAGCTTGGTGTGGAGGCAGATGCCCAGGGCTCCAGGGAGAGACTAACACCCTGATGAGAAGAGACAGACTGTCAGTCATGTAGAGAGGACTGCCACTTCCATTTGTAAGCTAAATAGCTCTCGTCCTCAGAGAAAGGGAGGAAGAAGGAAGGAAAGAAAGAAGGAAGGAGGGCAAGAGGCATGGAGGGAGAGAAGAAAGAAAGACAACTTGATTCTATTTGAAGCAACAAAGTCTCCAACTCTTGATACACAGCATTGGCCATGGAGTAAGTAGACCAAAGTCCTACTTTTGTCTGTCACCACTTAGTAATGTGATCTTGGACAAGTGACCTAAACTCTCTTACCCTTAGACCTTTAACCTATACAATAAAGAACTTTATCACTAAGGTTCTTTCTAGATCTAAAATCCATACTCCATTATTATAACGGAGGACAGGAATCCACAACATCATCTTTACCTACCACCCACAGTCAGGGTCCTTGCACAGTGCCCACCACAACCACACCAGCACATCACCCAGTGCTGGCAATTGTGTACCCTAAATACCTTTCTGATGTGCCCATTGATATTTCTCTTGTAGCACTCTTCAGAGCAAATCCAATAGTCTCCCAGTTGGGCTCTCTGCTCCCATCCTTGTCCCCTCTGATCTGTTCTCTGCACTCAGAATGAGTTTTCTAAGCATGGTGGTGTCATGTACTCAGCCTAGAGGAAGATCCCCAGGACTCTACATTACATGGCACCTGCAAGTTCCTGAGTCACCTCTTGTGCACTCTCTCTCCCCTGACCTCCCACTTCTGCTCTGTGCTCTTGTTCCAGGAAGCATTCAGTTTCTCTCTCAATCCACACACCGCTCTCCTCTAGACACTGGCACATGCTTTCTCTTTACCCAAACTTCTTTTCCTTTCCTTTTTCTTTCATCTTGCTAAATGGGACTTCTCTCTTTACTTTGCTATAACCCTTAATTTACTACAATCAGACTAAAGTAAAAAGTTCTGTTTACCTTCTTTTTCTTATGGGTTTCCTGAGGAAATGTTCAACCCAAATGCCAAACACATAGTAAATGCTTAATGAATGTTAGTTACTAGAATAAATTTGTTTGGTGGTGTCATAATGTCAGATACCTTCTAGTTATATCATCTTATAGTCCCATGAACTGGGATCTCAGAGACTCTGCATTTTCAGTTCCTGCATTTAAGACCTCCCACCACCCCTTTCTTACACTCATATCCCCAGCCCAAACCTCGACAGTTAGAAGATTCTTGAACCTATCAGATAGAATGGAAATAATTTTCATGATCAATATAAATCATCTAGGGGTCTGCTTTAAGCCAGGATGTGTTGCCAGGATATTGGGGAAGATTTGATACATTATGAAAGTCAGGACAGTGCTGGCAGGGGTCGGGGGAGGCACGGGGAGGAGAAGTAGACTGCGTTGTAGTAGCAGTTCTATCACTCATGGGGTCACATTGGGAAAGTCCTTTGGCCTCTCTGGAGCTTGAGTTTATGAATGCCTAATTGAAAAGACTGGACTGGATCATCTTTACAGTCTCTCTTGACTCTAAAATGTGGACTTTGAGAATGCTGGCACTTGTTCTTCCATTCACCATCTTTGAGGCCATCATTGGGTTTAATAAGGAGGATGTGTAAAGCAGCATGAGGCACAATGAATTGCCATCAGCAGTCATGCTAGGACAATGGGGAGACACTGGGTACACCAGGATGTGTGGTTTCCCTGGGCTTTAATTCTGGTTTTTCTGGCTAGGTTTCAGGTTTGGGTTATACCTGTGGTGGTGGAGGGAAGGCTGTTTGGATTGTGGTAAGGGTTCTGACGTGGGATTTCAAGGAGGTCACACACATGGACTTCAAGAGCAGTTGGCATGTATCACCATCATGCAGGTGGTACAGACCTGACCCCCTACTTGCTCCTGTGCAAAAGGCCTGTGCCTAGAGTCAACACAGCTTCCAAGCCCTATCCTCCCTATCCTGAGCAGGCCGTACTCTCCAGCTCTGTGATCAGGCAGTGAAGAGAATACTTTTAACCCTCTTGGACTCAGGTGCACAGATCTGTGCTGCCATCATGAAAATTTGACCATAGAGAAAAACAGAATAAAATATCCATTACCCCCAAACACTGGTCACATTGATCAGTGCCTCTACCATCACTCCTACCTTTCTTTTATTTTCTTTCTTTCTTTTTTTCTGATGTGTATTAGTGGCAAATTAAAAGCACTTTGGCTGTACTTTAATTATTTGTAAACTTTATTATTGCTATTGAAGCCAAAACAAACAGAAAAAAAAATTGATCTACCTGAGGAGTAGATGGGCAGAGAAAAGGGTTCTCCAGTTCAATCACTATTAGAGTTTTTTGTTTTGTTTTGTTTTGTTTTTTTCGGTAGCAGGGAATTGAACTCAGGGGTACTTGACCACTGAACCACATCCCCTGCCCTATTTTGTATTTTATTTAGAGGCAGGGTGTCACTGAGTTGCTTAGGGCCTCGCAAAGTTGCTGAGCCTGGCTTTGAACTCGCGATCCTCCTGACTCAGCCTCCCAAGCCTCTGGGATTACAGGCGTGAGCCACCGCGCCCAGCACTACTAGAGTTTTGAACTTACCTTCTCTGTGAGAAGGACTCACAGAGTCCTTGCTGTGCAGACTACAACCATTCCTTATGATTACTACACAATTTCAAAAGCTGTTCAGAAGCTCCCAGTCACATCTGTCCTTTTAAAGTTTGGAACATTCTTGCCTTGAAAGAACAATCCCAGACCAAAGAGAGCAGTCATCATCAGTAACCCCCTGTTTATGAAGCCTTGGTCACTTCTTACAGAATCAATAGACTCTTAATCATTTCCAGGCACATCTGGGAGATAGACCTTGAGGGCATAAGGAGAATAATAGCTGAAATTTCAGGTGTGCCTATAAGAAGGTTACAAAGAGCCTGCTACTGCTCAGAACCAGTGGCTCAGACTGATAGTGTGGAGTACGCAGAGAAAAGATAGTGGCTATTTCTTGTTCTTAGCGATTCCCGCAAGTGGCTGCTGAAATCTCCCTTGCTCCTCTATGTCATATCACATGGAGTAACCACAGCTGACCTGACTTCAAAGCTCTAAACGAACACTGGAGCTGAGAGAGCACTAAAGCCTGAATGGCAGGGACAAGAGATTAGAGATAGGCTTGTAAACTCAAACAGGCTTTGGGGATTGTGGATCATATCACAAGACCTGGTCGTTGCTGATTTCCTAGTGTTGCTATGGGCAGATGATCATCGCTATCATTACTTTGGACGTCAGCACATTGAGATACGCCAGGCAACTGAATGAGACTAATTTTCCCAGGACAGATGTATTTGCCAGGAAAATGGAAAAGGGGAAAGGGATGGGGATAGTGAGTAAAACAGGAAATGGCAATGACCAAAGGGCACTAAGGCCAGATCCACCTCAACCCTAATTTGGGGTTCTAAATTCTCAGTTAATGCGTTTTTCCCTCAATTTAAGATTTTTCACCAATTGATCAACACCTACTTTAATTAGCATCCTTAAATCTGTGTCTCATTACAAAATATGCCAGGAAAATGCTCATCTCTTCTGTTATTTATTGTTCTTTGGTGAACATTCTCACAGCTTGACTGGATCTCACAGAATAGCGAACAAGAAGCAGCAAGCTAAATCAACATGGTATCCTGTTATGGTTTGGATATGAGTTGCCCTCCAAAAGCTCCCGTTTTGATGCAGAAATACTCAGAGGTGAAATGAGTGGATTGTGAGAGCTGTGACCTAATAAGTCCATCCTAGTTTGAATGGACAGAGTGGAGTTGTAACTGTAGGCAGGTGGGGCATGGTTGAGGAGGTGGATTTCTGGGGGTGTGCCCTGGAAGAACTCATCTGCCCTCTGGCCTCTTTCTTTCTTTCTTTCTTTCTTTCTTTCTTTCTTTCTTTCTTTCTTTCTTTCTCTCTCTCTCTCTCTCTCTCTCTCTCTCTCTCTCTCTCTCTCTCTAGATTCCTGGCAACCATGATGAACAGAGGAGAGCTCCTCTGCTAAGATCTTCTGCCATGATGTTCTGCCTCATCTTGGACCCAGAGCCAAGTAGAGGCTGACCTCTGAAACTGTAAGCCAAAATAGACTATTTCTCCTCTAGGTTGTTCTTATTAGGTATTTTGGTCACAGTGACGAAAAGTTGACTAACGTATATACCCAAATGACCAGGACCAGGTCCTCCAACCAGCTTTAGGGGGACCAGGTATATCTATGTCTGCAGTGGAGAAGGACTTCTGTACAACTGTAATCACATCACAAACTGCCAGAATAGCCACTGGGGAAAAGGAGCTGTCAGAAGGACTTAGGAAAGTGAAAAACATCCTTGCTAAAAGATTGTCCTTGTCCCATGTTTGGGTATGCAGTGCATCTCCTGGTAACCAGGGCTGCTGGTCCTACACATGGGGAGCCACCAGTCAGCAACATTGAAGGAGACCTTTCAAGTTCTATGGTAGCAACATGGCATATGGAAAGAATGAGGGCTTAGAAGTCAGACGGTTCTTTGATGACACAGATGGCTTCTTGTACTCTGTACACTGTAGGTTCTAGAATTAAATGTGTTTCATGACAAGTAAACATGGACTGTGGATAGACATCTGCAACAAGGGTCACAAACTCAAATTCCTCAGGGACTGGGAAGGAATGCAAATGTGTGGAATTGGCCCACTAGGGATGACACAGGAGATCCATGTTCATCTAGAGAGGGCTGCTTATTCCATGCTCATGGGCTGTTGCTGTAAAGGAAGGCAAGAGTTCAAGAACTGTCCATTTATCCTGCTAGAGTACCCCATTCACTTGAGCTGGGTAGGTGGACTCCCACATCTTGAAGGTCAAGCACATCTCTGTCATGCAATCAATCAGTGTGCCACCTCTAGTTTACATTGCCTCCCTCATTCTACCCAAAGCACAAGTCACAATCTTCCTCCTTTTCAGGTTAAAATAGTTACATTTCAATTATACTAAGAAGTTCTTGTTATGGTTCAAATATGGTTTGAGTGTGACCCTTAAAGGGTCCTGTGCTGGAGACTGAAACCCTAGAGTGGTGATGGTGATGTGACAGAACCTTTAAGAGGTGGGACCTAGATGGAGGTAATTAGGTCATGGGACATTGCCCTGGGAAGGGATTAATGCTGGTCTCAAGAAATGTGTTAGTTCTCTTATCCATGTAAGTTACTATAAAGAGTAAGTCTAGTCCCTGAATCCCTTTGGCTTTCTGTCTCATTATGGGAGTTATCCTCTTGCACATGCTCCTGCTGTGAGACCCTCACCAGAGGCCAAACAGATGGGGCTGCCAATCTTGACATTTGGCCTCCAAAATAATGAACCAAATAAACCTCTTTTCTTTATATATTATTTAGTCTCATGTATTTTCTTATAGCAACAGAATATGAACTAATACAACTCTGTTGCTCAATCTTGGTGGAGGATTCAGGGGAGAGCTTTGGTTTTAGAGTTTTCTCCAAAGCTGTGTCAGCTGTCAGACTTGGCCAATTTTCTTATTCTATTACCTCCAGAAAGCATGTAAAATCTATAGATTTTAACCATTACCTTCTTTTGAATGACTTCCTGGGTCTCTTCCCCTCACTCTTCCCTATCTTCCCAAATCCTACAATTGTTGAAGATGTTGCTCTCATTCAGTCCCCTGCCTACGACAGCTTCAATATGGGGGTATTAAGAGAGGCCACCAAGCTGTTTCTTGAGGGCTCCCCATTAGACCTCCAGCTCCTAGTTAGAGAAAGAGACCTAAGCTGGTTTTATTCAAATACATCTTAATCTTCTACCCTTGTCAGCATTAAATCAGATTCTCTGAGGGATAAAATACCAACTTGGCATTGAAGGAAAGCTCTCTGACCAAAACCTTGACTGAGGCAGAAACCTATGAACTGCTTATTCAGGGGTAGAGGAGTTCTCATGTGGCCACAGGTTGCCTTAGGAGTTGTGGCTTTGCCCAGGTTTGCAGCTGGAAACTAAAACATATAAGAACTTCAAACTGTTTTCCCAAAGTCTCCCAGTGAGTGGTGGTGGCCTCACTGGGATTTAGGGCCCAGAGCCTTCCTTATGGTCAGTTGAGCTCCCTGACCACTAGACCACACAGTCTGTGTTTAACATGTACTCAGCAAACCTCAAGCTCCAGGATTGAAAAAAGAGATTTTCCAAAAACAGAGCTCTCTTTGTGAACAATTCAGCAAAAATTCTCTTTCCAGCTGTGAGTTGGGATTCATGTTGCAAATGTTGGTGTTAATTAAAAACATCCACCTTCCACAGTTTCAACAACAAGGAAAAGGCACCATGCAGATTGCATTCCTAAATGCTCCTCTCTGTGGCACTCATAAATACATGTTTTATTTATGACATGGGCTGCTGGGGGCTGTCACAGATCTTATCAGTCCTAATGAAATAGGACCAAAGGAATAGGTGAGAGGGACCCAAATTGCATCAGAGCAAAAATACTATCAGAAGAAGAAACAAACAAAATGCTCCTTGTTCAGAGCACCTAAAGTGTTCCACTCTCTGTATTCACATCAGGAACTGCACCTCGCTGAAATATCTACCTGTTGAGTCATTAAAATTTTTCTTCATGTGGCTGAGTCCTTCAGACATGAATAAGGTATGACAAGGCCAGGGACATTCCAAAAAGGGTGACACAACATTTTCAATAATCAGGATGCTGGATGCCCTCCCTGTATTCCTGTGACAGTTCACCCTTTATTAGGAAATCTTTATTAACATGATCCTGAACTAGTGGGATTGAAAGATCGGATGGTATCTCCTCTTGTATTTGTCTCTAGCTGGTTAATTTGTCCTGTTTCACTACATGATCCAGACAGGAAAGAATCAATCCAAAACCACATCATTATGAATGAATTTCTTTGTTTTTAATTTCACACAGTTTAAAATACAATATGAAATCAGGCTACAGTATATAAAAAACTCTCCAGCAAAATGATGTGCCAGCATCAGCTACTAAAATAAACAAACAAAAAAAACTCCCCGGTAAGAAATTTTTTTTTGCATTAAAAAAAAAAAAACACATAGACACTTATATCGCTACATCTCTAAGCTACCTCAGTTCTGATTTTTAAAAAGCACCTGCTTTTCCTCTTTTATCTTGCTTTTAAATTTTCAGCACTTAAAAAATATAAATTATATGAAAATACAAGTTGGAAAATAGTCAAACACAATATAACATCTTTTTCACCCCAATACTTTTCAGCTTAAAAAAAAGTTTTCTTTAAAAAAAAGTTCAATAACTGAGGCAGTATTCCTGATAGAGATAATTTTATTTTAATATATATATTTCATATATGTATATGTATACATATATTTGTGGTTCCTTGAAATGTCTTTGGAATGTAGATAAGAGTTCAACAAATTTATATAGACCCCAACAGAGAAAGCAACATGCACAGCATGACTAGAAAAAAGGTGTATTTTTCACCATGAAGGTTAGGCAGGTTAATGCTTTAAAACCCAGAGTGTTCGTCTCCAAAGTGAGGAAGAGCACCTCTGATCTTTGAATGCTACCGCCAATCCCTATGGGCACAAAATCAGGGCTCCATGTAGGGACATCCTTCCCTTGAATGGAGAAAGGAACACAGGTGACTCTGAGCCCCAAAGCCAAAACCTACATTGGTTAAGGCATCTCCAAGAAAATAAGGGTTTCACCCAGTTAGACCAGATTTGCCCGTCCTTCCTCTGAAGTTAACATGTTTTTAAAAAGCGTAAATGCAACAATGCTGCTACATTTCCAGTGTATAAACCACCCACCACCACTCTTCCTGGGATGGTCTCTGGCCTTTGGACAAGAGGGGAGAAAGCATCTGGCCAGATGGACAAAGCTGTCTGAACTAATACACTATCTACAAATCCTGAAAACTGTGGCCCTAGAGAAAGGGCATCTTAGTAAAGAAGCAGGCTGGGGAGCGCTAGGAGGCACTTTCTTACATCTTATCTGCTACAGGGATTGCAGGTGTTACACAGATTCAGAAGGGGAGTTTTCAGCATAAATTTCATAGGAAAGGCTGATGACTTGAGAAAGTGATTTTATGCCTGGTTGCAAATAGCAAGCAATGACCGATACCTGGCCTTGGTTCTACTCTCACCCATTATCAACATGTGGAAAGACTTAACTACAAAACTCAGGTATTATTTCAGCTGCAGTTTTGCATGTCTGCAAACACACACACACACACACACACACACACACACACACCCTTTGCCAGTGCCCAACAAAGATCACATAATCTAAAAGAAAATAATGTAGTCCAAACGGTTCCACCTAACACTCCCTGAGCAGCTCCGAAATTATTTTGAGAGCTTTATTAAGGCACCTGCATCTGTAAGATCAAAACACATAACTGGGACAATTCTGCCTTTACTTTGCATGTGGATGCTCCAATTGATCAGTATGAGGATACTCACGGATCATAGAGCTTTGTTCCTGAAAACTTAGGGTCTATAAGGGGACCTGGGAGTCAGCAGTCAACTTTCATGAAGATGTGCTAGAAGGTAGTTAGTGCTTCCAGTTTCTTAGCTAAGTCCCAAAAGGAACCAGCCCTGAGAAGCTCATCTTGTTTCTCCCTCTTGTTCATGGAAGTCTGCTGTCATCCTTTCAACTGGGGTGTAAAAAGTAGGAGGAATTCTAATTGTATTAGGCACACTTCCTCCCCAGTTAGATGTTGGTTTTTGCCCCCAAACCTCATTTTCAGAGCCCCCCTCACAACCAGCAGAAAGATGACTGCCACAGTTGACCATACTTATGTTTAAACTTGGAGAGAAATAAAAATCAAATCTCATGGACCACCTTATTTTCTTCACTCAAGCTCCTTCCCTTGGTTCCTCTGCCTTCAGGTCATCCATCCCTTCTGCAGTGAACCATCTACCCTCTGCCAAGACAAGAGATTCAAGCATGAGGCCCCAACACCATCCAGGCCCTTCATATCCTCTGTGTGCTCAGTCTCACCTGACATCCCACCTGACTAGCTTCAGTTCTTCAAAGGAAAGCCTGTACTTCTCTTCCCAGACAGCCGAGTCACATTTCACTGAAATGCTCTCTTAATTTCCATGGCTTCTAAAACCCAGCAAGACTACACTCTTCGTGTCTGAAATTACTCTTTCATTCACATATCAGAAAGCTATTCATTCTGCCTACTGAATAACAGTGGGGTGGGGGACAATAAATGTGGGGATTCTGGGGAAATTAAACATAAAGGAGAAATTGCAGAGTGTTGATTTGGAATGACATGCATTTTAGGACTTACTTTTTAAGACTAGAAGGGTAATGCCCATGCATATAGCTTCTATTCTAAGTCACTTATGTTACAGATAGAGACTTACTGAAGAACCAAGTTAATCTTCCCTCTTTGATTTCCTTTCCACGACTTCAATAGTGTGCCAACATTGACTAGGGCTGCAAAATACATTCAGTTCAAAGACTTAATGCTTACTAGCTTAACATTAAGTCCAAACCCCAAGACTTCACTAGTAACGAACTAAGTAAAGGGGTATGATAATTATTTTTAAATTCTCAATGAAATTCACATGTGCAGTTCTTCTGTACCCAAATCAGCATTAATAATTCCTTCATATATAAGTCACATGAATTTGGGATCCCTGACCTCAGTGACAGAGCTTCATTTTCCAATGGGGTCTATATAAACAGTTTTCTTTCACTGTGACAGAATCCTCAGTCAACAAATAAGAACAAATGTGTGAGGCTGCAATACTGAGACCACCTTAGAGCTTAAGACGATTTTTTAGAAAAAAAATACTGGCACAAAATTTAATTAAAATCGATTTTAACACAAAAACTGTTTTGGCCCCTCCCCCACTGAAGTCCATCTCTGTTTCAAAAAGTAGAGTAAAAGGTAAATAATTCTTGGCTTTAGTGCATTCCCCAAAGAAAATGCTTTTATCCCCCCTCCTTTTTTCCCCCTCCCAAATTTAAAAACATAGCAAACCAATTGCCTTTCATCAGTCTCATGAGTCTGGATGTGACAATTTCTCTTTCTAGTGGGTCCATAATTCAAGATGTACTTTTTTTCCATAGGTGAAGTAAAAAAATGATTGGACATGTTAGTCTCTTCCTCCCTTAAGTCAGATCCTTCAAACTTCTAAGAAGACCTTTCTTTCTCTCCTGAAAATTTGCTCAAGAATGTCTTGCCCCACCCACCCCACAAGTCCTGGCTTTCCCTTTGTGACCATGTACAATGGACTACAGCTGCAGCTCCCTTAATTCCCACCCCTGAATGTAAAAAATGAGTTCTGGAAAATAAAAAATAGAATAACAATTAAAAAATATGAGTCCAACCAAAGCGGTTTTCTTTGAAAGATGTCAGAAGGGTCCCCCAGCCCCTTCCTGGTCCATCACTCGTCAGCATCTGGCTTGACATCCAGCATGGCATGGAGTTCCTCAGGGGTGTATCCCAGCAGGCTCTGCAGATCACAGACAAAGCGGTATACATAGCGTTTACCAGCTGTCTTGTGGATGATATTTTTGTCATAATAGTAGCGAAGACCACGGCTCAGTTTCTCGTAGTTCATCTTAGGTTTGTTTTTTCTCTTGCCCCATCTTCTGGCCACCTGAAATTTAAAAAAAATAAAAATTGAAAAAAAAATTTTAAAGGAGGAGTGGGTAAAAAACTACAAGATAACCTCAAAATATGTTTATTATATCTATGCCCATTCATGATGGTCTGTGATGTTCAAATAAGATGATGAGATTCATGGACATATAAAAGATATTTTTCTGAACTATATCCTCTGAATTCAATTTTTCTTTATTAAAATATATTCTTATTTTAATTGACACAAAATAACATTTATGGGGTACAATGTAACCTTTCAACACATGTACACAATGTGTGATGATCAAGATAACTGAGATATTGATGGGTCCTTTCAATAGGGGCCATCAAAATTCTCTCTACTACCTATTTTGAAATGTTTAATTAACTTTTGTCAACCATAGTCATCCTACCATGCTATAGAACTTTAGAAGTTATCTCTCCTATCCAACAGCACCCTGTGCTCATTAACCATCCTCTCTGATCCTCTTTCCACCCAATCCCCCATCTGTCCTAGGCTTTGGCAACCATTCTTTACTGTGTACCTTTTTTTTTTTTCTTTTTTCTTTTTTGGTGGTGGGGACCTCATGCATGCTAGACAGGTGCTCTATCACTGAGCTACATCCTCACATCCTCAGCCCTATTGTCTACTTCTGAGGTCAACTTTGTAGTCTCCCACATGTGAGATGATGCAGCATTTGTCTTTCTGTGCCTGATTGATTTCACTTAATATAATGTCTGCTAGTTCCATCCACAATGACACAATTCTGAACTTTAGGTCTTTAGGGTTGGGTAGGAACAGTAGGTAAGTTATCTATTTAAGAAAATGCAATGCCCTTGAACTCCTAGGTAATGGGGTTAAACTTTTTGATTTGGAGAAAAAATAAGAATCATACTGTAGGCTCCTCTTTTCCCCTATTCTTAGGAATTCCTTGCTTTGAAAGCACTATATATAATGAGAGTATGTGAAGGGGAGGGCCTGAGGTTCAATCCTACCTACCTTTCAATAGCAGGAAGCATTTTTTCTATACTAGAGCCCGAATATTTTCTCATGTCTGCCCAGAACAGAGATCTTGTCTCTGTGCTTCATTGTTTTTTATCATGGAAACTGGGCATGACACAGAACAACCCCTCAATAAGCATTTATGTAATGAAAGAATGAATGAATGAACAGCTGCACCAATCTTCCAAGGCCTCTTGAACTGTCTGGCCCCTGCCATTCACAGAGCCACTGTGCTAGGAAGAGTGTGAGGTCAGGGAAGGCGACTTTGTTGACAAAGGGCCTACTATGTGCCAGGCACTTCAAGTACACATCAATTAATCCTGGAAAACAAATGAGCACTGTGGATGCTTTCTGCTTTCCCAATGATGAAACAAAGGCTCGGGTGGGCTGCATCCCTTGCTCAAGGTCATATAAGCAAACAAGGAGCAGAGCTGGGATTACAATCCTAGAAAATGTCATCTAAACCTCAGCCCCTTCCCAGGGTTTCCTCTCATCTCTCCTCAATCCAGAACTCTCAGGTCACTTCTTTCTTACCTCATCCGGGTCAGAAAGCTTAAATTCCCAGCCATCTCCTGTCCAGCTGATAAAAGACTGACAGGATTTATCAGTGAGTAATTCCAGAAGAAATTGCCACAGCTGAATTGGTCCACTGCCTGGAAACACAAGTCACAGTGAATCATTATACCACATACTCAGTGCTCTGAGCAACCAATCCCATTACACAGCATTCCCTCATCTCTCCTCTCCCAGTCCATCCTGCCAGGAGAAAGGAAGGCAGCCTATAGTGCAAATATTGGAGAAAGTGCCAAAACAGAAGGAAAAGGTGAAGATCAAGAGGAAAGAAGGAAGGAAGGAAGGAAGGAAGGAAGGAAGGAAGGAAGGAAGGAAGGAAGGAAGGAAGGAAGGAAGGGAAAATGTAACAATTGATTCATTTTGACTGATTTAAGAGCATCCATTTCTATTGCTAAGCAAATTCAATAAATAAAATGCGACCTCTATCATCTGAGATATCTGAGAAAACATAATCCCTTGTGTGAAGTCAAAAACTAAGTATTATGTTTGCCTTAGAAGTAAGGAAGGAATTAACATAGGCATGTCCTTGCCAACCCCAAGCAGAAGTCACAGTTTACAAGCACTCCTCTACAGACCCCAGATTTGTGAACGAGAAGGATCACTTTCTTCCTCTTGTAAGAAAACAGATGTCAGGTGTCCTTCAGTTATAATATTCCTCTCTACCATTACTCCACCCTCCCAAGTCACTTACAGACAAGCATCCAGAGTGGAAAGGAGTGCATCATCACTATCAGGAACTAACTTGCCACCCAAGGAGACCCCAAAGTGAGTACTGTCTCAGGCTGTCTTCATAGGTTCATATATCTCAACTTCAACTCTCTCTCTCTCTCTCTCTCTCTCTCACCCCAGCCATCTACACTGCCGAGTTTTTTTTTTTTTTTTTCTTTTCTTTTCTTTTCTGGAAGCCTCAGTATACACATACAGTACATTTCCTATACTGCATTTATGTCATCTAGTCTTCCTTTTAAGATACCTTTCTATTCTGAAATGGCAATGCTGCCAGTGGTTCCCATCTAATTTATGGGTGTGGAGAGACAACACAGGGTTCAGTAGTCTGTGTTGCTTGTTACATGTCTACACTGCCTATGACATCATCTCAGAGCCAATCTGAGCAGGATGGAACTGGGAATGGCCCTTGGCATAGATGAGGCCTGGGATTCCCCATCTCATAAGGAAACTTGATTTTCTAAGGCTCTAACCCTTAGCCTTGGAAATTTCAAATGTATCTGATGCAATAGGAAATAACTTTTAGGATTCCTCTTCATCTTAAGAAAAATATTCTTTGTGTTCTATGAGAGCAGTTCCTTATTCTATCTTATACTCCTTCAAGGCAGCTTCCCACAGATCATTTTATTTGTTCCTCAAATCTACTTTCCACCTCCCTGCTAAAAGCTGGGTACAAATGCTGTTACTGTTTCTTCCCTATTAGCACAGCAAAAGGTGCTCAGAAGAGCAATGTGACTTTGCTTCAAGGTCAGACTCAGCATCAGGGCAACCTCCACTGACCCCATAGGAGGAAACAGCTACTGATGTGCATCATTATCCAAGAGCCAAAGGAAACCTTTATTCAGTAACTACTTCCTAATGGTGGTTTCCAGGCCCCCCTCCTCAGCACACCCAAGCTAAACATGGAATGTGAAATAGCTCTACTTCAGCTTTCTGAGAATATACCTCTGGCTCTTTAAAACCATCTTGCAGAAAGTACCTTATATGTATTCAAGAATAAAAGAATTTGGTGAATGCCTCGAAACTAAATGAACACCAAAAGAAACAGCCCACACAGCTACCCTGGTGGAGCATTAGCTTCCTGTGCCCAACTACCTTTAAAAAAAAAATCAATTAGTACACCCCTCAGGTTTCTTGGAGGCTTTCTGGAGTTGAGTAATGTTGGCAGCTACTACTCCCTACCTGGGCTCACAAAACTAAACATGACACTATATGAGGGATCCATTGAGAAGCCATTGAGAAGCCATTCTAATGGGCCCAGGAGGTAAGAAAGCAAATCGCTCTTAAGAAATGCACCTGAAAGAGGCCCTGGACATTACAGGTTTTCTGATGAAGTTCACAGTGACTACAGACATTCAGTCAGAACCCTGGAGAGAGACAGACACAGAAAAATCAGCCATCCCAAAGTTCTGAAATGAGAATACTCCTATGTCAACAGTACAGTTAGATATTTGGGGGTGGGGTTTTTTTCTAAAACCCCTAGCAAAGAACTAAAGGGGCCATGATTCATTGTGCACCCTCCGTACACACAACTGAGTGATACTTGATAGGCATCTCATGATTCCTTACAATAACTCTAGGAGTCTGAATGCTGTGGTTATCCTGTTTGTTTCTACCACTTTACAACAAAGAAAACTGGGGCACTGCATGGCTCTCTAACTTGGGCAGAGACATTCAGATCACAAATGGAGTAGCTGGGACTGGAACCCAGGTGGTCTGGCCCCCAAATTCTTCATTTCAACACTATGTTGCTCCTAGACAAGATCAAGCCAAAAAAAAAGCCTGGTGTCTAAACTGCCCATCTGGTTGCAGTGGATAAAAGTATAAAAAACAAACAAACAAACAAAAAACACAACTCTACCCCCCTTTCACAGTAGTTTCAGGATACTAGACAGCCAGCCACACTGCTGCCTCCTAACCTTGGTGTTTACTTTCACTGTCTTGACATCTCTTGGATGGAAGAGCTCATATACCAGGAAGGGGATGAAAAGACAGAGAAAACCAGGCAATCCTGGCTAGAGGCAGGGAGCAGCAAGCACATCTGTAGGTCCCAGAAACAACAGCCCAAGAGTATAGCACAGTGTCCCGCCTGAAAGACAGCCACAAGTTCAAGAAGGGGACTTCAGTGCACATCGTCGGCATCAGCTCAGACAGGAGAACCTCAGACAAAATTATCACTGCTGTTTTCCTTACGTGCCACTTCCAGAACTGAAATGTCAAACAGTCCTTTGCTCTAGCCCTTTCTCTGAGTATATCTAACCCCTGACTTCTGTGAATATGGCCAGCGGACAGGGCCAGGAAGCCCTTGTCTGAGATTTTTTTCCTCACTGTGAATTATCCCATGTCCAGAAGGAATAAATGTGTTAAATCTGGGAACCCAAGTTCCAGGCGCTTCACTCTCAAATTCTTTTTTTTCTACTTACATGAAAGTGAATAAGGGGTGGGGGAGAGTAGGAAAGGGATGAGCCCAAAGAAAACACAGGAACTTGAATGTTAAGAAATGTCTCTGGTTAGCTTCACAGTAGGAAAGTCAACATGATGGCAATATCACCCAAGTCCCTGCCCCTGGAAACACCCCAGGCTGATAAGCACCCAGGTGTTCTCACTCTTCAGAAAGCTCAGGTTGTTGCACCAAAGGAGAGGAATGTGATTCATCCCCAACCTTCCCCTCCCCTTTCCCTCCTGGGCCTTTGTCCTGACTCCTAAACTGCCCTTTCCTTGTGCAGAGCAACAGAAACAGGAAAGACCTGGAATTGTTCTCCCAGCCACAAACTCTGCACCTCTGCAAGAATTTTGGCTTCAGGCCAACTCTGTGCCCTGGATGGTCCCACACAGGAGGCTACTTCAACGGCAAGGTGTCACCCTCATTCCAGGTCCAGAAGAGGCAATTAGGACCAAGTGGAGATACACAGCATGGAGGCAGCTCTGGGGCTGCAGTGTACACTGGCTTTGAACATCTGCCAGCCACATCCAAGTCTATGCCCCAGACATGTGGAAACAATGAATGAGCCTTGTACTCTCAGTGACAATTCTCCCAGTGAATGTCCCTGTACTACCTAGCATGGATCTACTCAAATCCACAGGGCTCCAGGGTTCCATCCCTGCCCTTGCTCCAACATACTCTATAAAGCCTCTTCCTCCATTCTCCCTGCACCTCCCCCTGGTCCCTGAACCCGGCCCCATCCACCTACCCAAATGGACAGTGGTCACAGTGATTTTCATCCCCCGGAGCAGAGACTAGCACTAAGAATAGCTCCAGTCATGGGAAAGGGGAGCTCACATGTTAAATGTGACTCACAATGGTGTCCCTGTCTGGGGCCCCAAAGCAGTCAACAGCGCCCTTCACCATGTTGCCCTGCAGTGTCACACATCAGGAATCCAGTGGCATCACTGGGAAACTATGCTTCTCAAGTGGAGCTCTGAGCCACAACAACAGAGGGGTCCCTGTTAGGAGGAGGTCCCTTTCCAAAGCAGTGCAGGAGGGAGGGCGCCACACACCACAGGCCTGGTCTCCCATTTCCCTGGGTCTCTACACCCCTGCGGGTCACCCCGGCCTGCCTGCCTGCCAGCAGCTGGGGAATTTCCTCTGACTGCTCCCTCCTTCTCAGCTTCTGGATAAGAGGGAAATTCTTTTTACTCCACTGACAGTCCCCACCAGGAGAATTTGATACAGAATAATCAGGTGGGTACCTAGAGGGATCTCAGGCCAGCAGAGCAAATCAAACTAAAGACACACCCCCCACCCCAACCACACGGAGAGGACCCTCAATAAACCACGAATCTAAGACAACAATCTCTTTTTTAGGGGGAAAAATAGGTAATGCTCTAAGTAACTTCCTGCTTTTTTTGGACATACTTTAAGTCTCTCTTTCTTGTCTAGGAACTTCAAAGCCTACCACCTCAATGAAGGCTGTTTATTAAAAAGTCCCCTGCTTTCTGGTCCCTTAATCTGAGGCTAAGAACTGAGAAACTTAAATATATAGTAATAGGCTAGAATGAAATTTTAACAAGATATTCTTGATAATGAGCCTTCCCATTGGCCAACTTGTATCTTTCTTCTTGTTTTCCAGATTTGGGGGTTGCCTGCCCATGGCAATGACCTCCTCACAGCTGGTGAATGAATAAGGATTTGGGGTTGGACTTCAGGTTTTCCTTTTACTTCTTCCTCATTTCCATTTCAACCACAAATTCACATTCTGTCATCTGTTCCTGGTGGGAGGCTAACAAGGTATTTGACTTCCATCCAGACGGGTCAATGCTGGGCAGCAGCTGCACTGAGCAGACTCCTCCTAGTTTCATTGTGGTCTGCTAACACCAAGACCAACCCTGATAGTTTGCTCAATGTCCATCTCTCATCACTAGGATATGTTTCAAGGGCAGCACTTTGTGTTTTCACTGCTATGACCCAAAGCCTAGGACAGTGGCTTACCAAAAAAATCCCTCATTAACAAACACCAACCAATAAAATTTGCTGTTGAATGACTCCAACTTCATCTCCTTCTATTTATTGCTCCTTACATTCCCAGAACCAGGTTCAATGTCTCATCTTTAGGAGGTACTCCATAAATGCTATCTGAATGACTTTAGTAAGACTCCTCCTCTGATAACAAGGATTCGCAAAGACACCCAAACTCCTTCTCTTAAATTATATTTGGAGCCAAACAATATGAGTGACTCCTGGGCTGTGTTGCATCAACAAGTCCCCAAAATAAAAACCACCACACCTCCTGTCCTTTGGGGGTTAATTGTTACTTTGAGAAGCTAAAATCCTTCAGCTCTACTCTGAAATTCAAATCAAATACCTCAGTGTGGGCAGGACACCACACTTATTTTAACCTATGAAACTCTCATGGTTGGTCACCCTTGCAACAGGGTTGACTCTGCCCTGGTAGCATACATCTGGCAGGTGGCCTTAAAACAGAGAACGAGCCTGTTGGGCCCCTCCCTTACAGCCAGGTGTCTTTACCCACAGCCAAACGATGACAGCAAAAACAGAACACTCAAATCCAGAAATGACCCATCTGTTCACAAACGTATCTTCTATTCATACTCCCGCAGGAGAACCCACCTCTGAGGGTGGAGAGGGGGACCCCAGCATCTAAGCATCACCACTTTGCTGTCAACCCCGTCCTAAGTCACCAGTTACCAAAGACTGCAAAATATCTCTAGCTCCATTAAGTGCCTGTGAAATGAAGTTTAATGGCAAACAAAAACAGCCTGATGGTTTCTTGCTATTTCGACCAAATCCAACCTGGAGCTGTACAAACTCTTCTGCCTAAGGGGGTCACAGCTGGATTGCTTGGTGATCAAGGACCTGGGAAGAGCTTTTAAAGAAAAAGGCAGAGACAGCTTGGATTTGGCTGTATGTCATGCCCACAGGTGCCATCTCCCATCTCTTCTGAGTTCTGACTTTCCTTTACCACCACCCTCACCAGTCTCATCTCTTCTCTAACACAATGCATCCGTGGTACCACCAGCAAACAATGCGTTGTTTTAGTGAATCATTGCACAGTCATTATATTCTGTAAATATGTTCCTGTATCAATGGCTGGGAATTCAAGGGCAGTGATTGGGAATACAAATTCTAATAATCTGACTCACAAAAACAAAGAACATCCTAAACAGGTGCTTAAAAAGCACACCTGGGGAAAATGACGATGAACAGTAACTTCATGAACTTCCACGCACTTAGTGCTGAGATAATCACTATCTAACAAAGGAAATAAGTTAGAAAACAGCTCTCAGAGCAACTGAAACCACCTTTTGGCTGTCAAGTTCATATCTTTAACATTGAGAACCCCAAAAAGGAGGGAGGATTTCAAAAAAATTTTTAAAGAAAACAAGTCATATGTCAGGCAGCAGAGGACTAAGAGATGACAGCATCCTATAAAACTAAAATATAAACATGCCCCTGGGAAAATTCCACATGGGGAGTCAAGGGTACAGGACTTTGATCTCAATTCATCCCTGATTCACTGTGCAATCTTGTGCAACTCATTGAGCTTCTCTGGGCTTTATTTTCTTATGCCTAAAATGGAAATAGTGCTCCTCTTCACTTTACAGAGATATAAATTAAGTTATTATGCAAATATATAGGTATATTTTATTTTTATCTTTTTTTAAGAAAGAGAGAGAGACCTAAAGGAGCAACTTCAGTGCAGAACCGTTGGGAAGCAACAGAAAATACAATCACGAAATTAAACAGAAGAATGAAACAACAGGAAAAAGTATTTTAAAAAACAGAATCTTTAAAAAAAAAACAAAAAATAAAAAGGGATAGAATTTTTTAATTGCAAAAGCATTAAGTAAAATTTAATTAAGCCTCCAAGAAACTAATTGGCCTTTCATATGGCAACTTTGAGCAAGGAGAAAGTTGAAGGTTTTTAAAAAAGTTAAAAGTAAATAAATGTAAAACTTCTTAATATTTTAAATGAAAATAACCACATAAAATTTTTAATGTTAGGGATCCTTGCTCTAATTAAAAGTAGGTCCGCACCAAGAGATACCAGATGCAAACTGCTTTGCAAGTGAAAGTATCAGAGACATTTCTGGTTTGGGGAAATCTTGGCCACAGATGGACTTAGATCCTCTTTCCCCCATCAATGTGCTTTTCTCCCTGATCATTCATGTTCTCATCAAGCTTGCTTCCCCTATCATCATGTGGCGCTGACCCAGAGTGAGTTGGGCAGCAGTCCCAAAGAGACAGATCCTGCCAGCATCAACTGAGGTAAAGGAGGTTGTCTTGTCCTGCCATCAGTACCCAGGACAGGCTCAGCAGCAAGCCCAGCAGGCTGGCAACAGGCCAGCAGGATTGCCCCACCCAACTGGCACAGCCCTAATGGAGCTCATTTGGCCAGTATGGCTGGAGTCTGAGAATCAGACAGTTACACATTTTTAGTACATAAAGGAAAGACCTTTGTTTTGCTCCTTCTGCACACCTGCACTTGTTCAAGGACACATATGAGGGGTTGGGGGCAAGATAAAGGAGACAGGTCCCCTTTTTAAAAGGGGCAACCTCTATTCAAATGCAGCCACTTCTTTCCTCTAAAACCACCACAAATGGTGTCTAACTAGGTTCAGCCGAACACTCAGATGTAAACTTGGACAGCGGGCCCATGAGCTCAAGTCAGGAAGTGGGTTTCTTCATAGGTTTTTTCCTCCTGGTGCCTTTCTTCTAGGGAACTGATTATTTTAAAGAAGTCACCAGAGATGGCTTAGGCTTGGATTTGGAGTTACTGGATGAGAATTTTCTTTAAAATCAAAGAAATGTTTGGTTTTTTTTCTAAACAATGCAAATATCTAAAAGAAATGCTTTCCTAATTGTACACATAACAAGAAAAAGAATGGGTTCATTGATCAGGGTTAGAGAACAGGACTTCAGAAGTCTGAGAACTATATTTTTCTCAGTAGGATTCTCAAGTCCATCTCTGAAATTAATTTTATCCTGAAGGAAAATTTTCCCTGCATATCAAGGATAAGAGAAGTCATTGGTCAAGCATATTAGAAGCATTAGAAGTCTTGAGGAGGTGAATTGGATCCTAACCAATCACTAATACACTGGAATTTTCAAGCATTTACCCAGCAAATTATTTCTGAACACCCCTCAAGTGCAAGGCATTACGATGAGCTGAAAGTGTCCTACCTATGCCTTCAAAGAATTTAAGGCCAGAGAACCGAGACTGGAGAGACCCTCACAGAGAACTATACCTCTGTGCTCTGAAGGTCAAACACCTCCACAGAGCCCTGCCTGGGACCATCTCTCCAGCACCTCCCAACCTCCCTGCAGAGTTTAAACTTTCACATTCAATCATCCTGGGAGAACTTTCACTCTTGTTATCTCTCAGGGAGAGGTGAGTCACACAGAAAACAATGCATTGGGTGAGTTACAGCCAACATTCTGCAGAGAGCTCAGAAGCACATCATGGGCCACCAAGAGCATTGAGACACATGGTCCTGAGTCCTGACTTACATTGAGCCAGAAGGAAAAGCTGTGCTGGCCTATATGACACACCATGTTCATGGGTCAGGTCTGACATGCTATCACACTTTGTGCTATTCAGATCTCCTATTACAGAATGGTTCTACTAGGTCCACCCTAAGGCTATGCTTCCTTGGGGGCTGCTGCAGCCAGGGATTGAACATGGGGTGGGGGGCATGCACGCCCACTCCTGTGAGACATGGAGCTCCTCCACTGGGCAACTCTGACTAAGGATTCCCCTCCAGCCTGTCCAAACATTCTTGGAACTCAGTTACAGCTGTGGCTTTTCCTTCACAAATCTCCTTCCTTCCAACCTGCAGCCTGGTCTAAAGGCTCCCAGCAACTTCCCTTTCTCCCTCTTCCTTCTTGTCCTTCATGGATGCTCCTCCCATAAATGTCTTGCACATCAAGTCTTGACATCTGCTTCTCAGCAGTCCCAAACTAACACACTGTTTTCTTACTAATGGTCACACATTGTGAAAACTTTGAAAGGCATCTTCCTTGTGTGCTATGTGGCTTTGTGCTAGACCTCCCACTCAAAAAAAAAAAAAAAAATCAACCCCCCATTTGTACAATAAGGATAACAGAACCTTCTTCATGTGGTTTTTTAGCAAAGCTTAAAATATTAATAGACTATATGAAAAATACTAGCATACAGTAGGAGCTTCAATCATGTTGACTACACTGCATAACTAAACTACTGTACCCAATGACACTGCCAGCAATTACTGGAATTCTATGAGTAAGATGCATTGTCCCCTGACCTCAAAGAACTTGGAACTATCCTGGAAAGATAAGAAGTTTAGAGAATAATATGGAATAGTAGTAACAGTGTACTTAGAGAGTACGTCCTATGTACCAGCACTGTCCTGGGGGGCTTTCCAAAAACTCATTTGTTAATTCTCACAATAAGCCTATGAGACAGAATTATTACCATTTTGCAGATGAGAAAAATGAGGGATGGAGATATGAGCTTGCCCAAGGTCACAGAGCTGATCATTGGCAGACTATTAGACCCTGCTCATAATTTCTACAGGATATAGGCATTGAAATGTAATTGGCAGTAAAGCAGCACTGGATGACCGTTCTCTTGTGTGTCTAACCTGCACTTCAATCTGAAGGCATTCCCAAGTGACAGATGGGTGCTGACATTACAGCCAACCTGCAGGTATCATATGAAAGTCACCTGAGGAAGAACAGGGGAGGGGCTGTGCTTTTCTGAAATGGAGCCTCCACCCAGGCAGTCGCCACTTATTCTCCGTGGCAGGGAAGGCCATCCAGGGAAAAGAAAGAGATGCCAAGGGGCAAAGCAGGAATATCCGGGACATCTGGCAGGGCCTTTCCCAATAGAAGTGACGGGGGTTTCCAAGGCCTACTGCTTAAAGGCAACTAGGACTTTTGTGGATATTTCAGTAGCATGCTGGCTGCATTTTGCTCAAGGGAAATATTTTGCTACAAAGGCAAAAAGGTGGAGCTTCAGACTGAAGACAGGGTGAAATTCCCAAAGAGCTACCACCCAATTCCATCATCAGTAATGAGATTTTGTTAAAGAAACAGTGACCTCAAAAAATGGGAGACTCAGAGCCTCCTCTTAAACAGTCAGGAGGGCTATATACAGAACAAATGGGTCAAGTGGTGAGTTTCCTGCTGTCCCAAATCCAGGCAGGCACCCACAAGGTCTCAGAGAGAGAGATAAATAGCAGTATGGGTCAAGACAGATGGTAAAGTGTAAATGAACTTTTTCTGCCCGAAAGGCAGCTTCCAAGGTACTACCAGAGCTAAATTAAGACACAGGTGGTTCAGCTGCTGATTGTGGCCTTCAAAAGCCACCAACGGAAATAGGGAACCTCCATTTTCCACATCTTCTCAAAGACATTTAGAAAAAAGTTACTAGTGAGGCCAAGTCTTCTAACCATTTGATCTTTTTCTACCGTGGAAGATGATTAAGAAACATTGTTACAAAGCTAATTTGTTAAGAGGCAGAAGGAGTAAAACTATTCTGCAGAAAAATTTGAAAAAAGGGCTTTCCCTCCCATCTAGTTCAAATCTTTCTGGGAATTTTCCTCCCTAGTGTTCCTAAGTAATCCCCTGTCAATCTCACAACCAAACAACACGTTAACTCATTAATCTATTGAGGACACCCCCAAGTCCATCCCACATGTCCCCTTAGGATCCACTGCCAAACACAGCAAATCAGCATCCCTCCTAGCTTCTGAGCTGCTGGCTAGCAGGAAGGCTCTATTTAAGCTGAGGGATCTGGCTGACTTCCCTGCAACCTGCTTCCCACAATGGCCTCTGAGTAAGCAAGCAAAGATGCTCTGTTTCTGAGCTTGCTCATTCCTAAGCTCTTTTCCTTGCACCCATCCAGGAGCTCAGAACTGAGACTGATGACTTCCATAAGGCTGTGAGCCAGCCCTAGCTTCGCCTGGCCCAAAAAACCCCATGAAGTCACTTAACTTCTCTGGGCTTCTGAAATGGTGGCTACTGCACAGACTGGGCACCAGAGTTCTACACTCATATCAACAAACTGGCCTTTCTCAACTTTGTTCAACTCACATCGTCTTATAATTAACATCATTTGTATGGAGAGACTTTGTATTCCAGAGGCTGGCTCCAGTAATCCCTCCAAATTGAAAAGCTCTGCACTGGCCCTAATAACATAGTCACCTGTGTTTAGAACATTTAAAATCTGCATAATTTCACACTACCCTAGTAGCTTGCCTTGGTGACCCCTTTCACCTTTCCTTATCTAGGTTCACTACCTCAGTTATTTGAACTGAGGTTATTTTGCAACCCAGCTTTCCTTCAGAAAACTGTGATTTTATGTAATGCTGCCAAATCTCAGGTTGCGTTCTGAATTGAAGGGTTTGGAAGCACTTCTTTTTGCAGTAAACTTTTTTATTCTCAAAAACATGTTTTAGCAGTAGCTTTGGATTACTAACATCTAAAACTCAACTGCAAGTTAGAACTCCAAATTCTGGGCTTGGCCTGGGGACTTTCTTATTGACTGACTTTAGATTGGCTCCAGTGCCATCTATGAATGTCAAGAAGAAAGTTTATTTCAGGGCAGAAGCAATTTCAGACCTATAGGGGAAGTGTATGAGGCTTCTTTTTCTACTAAAGTGCTAATTTTCTTTCTTTTCTTAAAAGTGCAAAAGGATTGATTTACAGACTCTCCAATTTTCAATAAAATAAAGCTTTTCTAAAGTGCTGATTTTAATGTGATCTCTCTCTCTCACACACACACACACACACACATACACACACAAAGACTTGGAACTTGAATCCCAGATAGTCCCAATTTAGTCTTAAACTGAGAGACTGTTTACAAAAATCTATACAAACACAATTCCATGGCAGTTAATGGATGGCTTTGGGCTTGGCCTTTGGCAGGCTCCAGGTAAAAAGAGAACTATTTCATTCATAACTGCAACTCAAAGTGTGGGGACACACCTGGACCTTAACGAGGGCTTTTCCATCAGACCCGCACATTAACAACAGCAGATGTGGTAGGAATGGACCCTTATCTGTGGTTATGTCTGGCCATCTGGAGTGACGTTCAATAAAGGTGATTCACAGTCCAGTAACTCTGGACCAAAGCCAAAGGCTAGCTCTACTCTCTCCCACACACCCTCATGTGTACAGTGTGTGTTAGTGATTAGATGGAGACAAGGTTCTTAACCCTCCATGGAAGCAACAGGCAGATCCAAGGTGTATTCTCTGATCCCTTAATAAGGAAAACAGATTTTACATTCAGAATGAAATATCTGGCCCTTAAGATTTCATTCAGGAGCAACTTCAACCTTCCTATAGATTGAAATTCACAGCCTTGAATAACTCACTTTCTCTGTGCCTCAGTTTCACCATCTATAAATGGGCCTGGAAGAAGAGACAGGAAGGAAGAGCACTATTTGATAATCCAACAGAATGCCCTATTCCTGCTGAAATGGAAAAACAAACAAACAAAAAGAATCAGAGAGGCCTATGTTTTTCAATGATCAGGAAAGCATTTTACTAAGATCTATAAAACATAGAGAAAACACTGGGCTGCTTTCCTCAGACCATGCTGTAATTAGAAGGAGTTCAGAACATATCTTTGAACAAGAGAAAATGGAGCTTTCTGATTGTATCAGTTTGATAACCGTAAGCAGTTCACAGTAAGGTAAGGAGGTACATTTTGGCGGAAGCCAACACTGCATTTGATGTATTCTTAACTCAGCTAACAGGCAGGCTTTCAAGCCATGTTATCTGCCCCCACATCTCGACCTAATTTACCAAGTTGCCATGGGAGCACAGTGAAGGTTGATGCAATTTTCTTATCTTTGGAGAAAGAATGTAACAGTGCAAGAGAATGTGAAAATTCAGTTTGTAACTGATTTCCACACTTACAGTGCAGTAACTAAGACATCATATGAAGAAGTAAAATGTATTTCTTTGAAGGTGATACAAGCAAAACCTTGGCTCGTGGTCTAAGGGAAGAAAGATGGAGTCTTCCCAGCTCTGAGTCTAAACATCCACCCTCGACTTGGGGCCAACTAGGCACAAGGTATAGGTACAATTGTTGCGCCTGAGCAGCCACACACATTTTGAAACAATCAAAATTTAAGATAGAAAACAGGAGTAGAACCTGAGAGAGAAAATATGTGTAACTTTTATGAACAAGAAAAAAGTATGTCCACCACTGGTACAATGGTTTCCATGTTACAAAGGACTTTTTCAAATTTTCTCTCATCTTAAATATCTATATAAAGTCAGACACCAATTTGTAGGCACCCTCATCATTGCCTTTGGTGAGGAATGAGGCTGAAGAAGAATGGTTATGTTCCATCCTCTTCCCCATTCCCTTGGCTGTATCTTAAATGAGAAGGGGCTGCAATAAGGGTACAAGATCTGGGAACCACCATGTACTTTTGGCTTGCAGTGCAGATAGAGGGTGTTAATCAGACATGGAATACACAGTAAAAATAACAAAATTGGGGCTGCTCCTATACACCTAATGCACCCCAACCTTCATTCAGACCACAACAATAAGAATCCAGTTTGAGACTAAGGTCATTTACAATAACTTGAATTCTGTAGGACAGTGAGCCCTTGAGGGGTTACTATCTTATCTGCACTCAACATGGGCTCATTTGCTGAAATAATTGATTTGTTATAAATAGGGGATTTTCCTCCCATGTCTAGCACACTGTCTAGCACTCATTTGCTTAATTAATTGATTTGGTTCAACTACATTTTCGCACACCTCCTACCAGCAAGATAAGGATGACCACTTCACTTCACTAAAAGAAGAACAGGGTACAAGGTAAATTTGTTTAAAATCACCCAGTGTGTTAGAGTCAGGAGGGAGCACAGAGGACTTCTGTTTTCTGCGTTATTGTTCTCACCACTATTTGAGAGAGTCTGCAAAGTTAAACCCCCAACTATAAAGAAGAAACAAGGGAATAGTCAGATATTTAAAATACTTTTTTTTAAATTCAAATGACTGCTTCAGTCTTTAAGACTTATAAATGCTTATAATCTCTCCTCTTTTCCACTCATTGATTGTTTTACTCCCTAATTGCAGGTAGGAAGGAGGGAGCCAAGGAAAGAAAGAAGGAAAGGAGGGAAGGAGGGAGAGAAGGAGGGAGGGAATGAGGGACAGGGAGGGAGGGCAAGCACCTATAAAACAATATCCAAACAATGGTGATGTCAATCATTTTAGAACTACCCTGGGCTTTTCCTTCTCTTTCCAATTAAGCAGCACCTCTCTCTCCCCTCCTCCATCAATGCATCCTACCAGAGTCTAGTTCTATCTACAGGCACTGGCACTCGTGTACATCCTGAGAAAGATACAATATACTTTTCCTTATTCCAGATGTCTTTAATGAAAATGGACAAACTCTCTAACAATCTGCCATCCAGAGACAGGAAAGAACTCCCTTGAAATGTAGTTCTCACCTGTTAGCCAAATTCAAGCAAAGACCATGGGATACTTTAGAAAGAATGAAGAGGGATCTTTCCTCACCTGTGATTCTGTATATAGACCTTGGTTACACAATTCCTGAGCACTGTCCAGGCAAACCACCCTGGGATCTTTGTGGAAGGAAAATAAGTAATGTACCCTTGATCCTTGGTGGGGGAATAATTTAAGAGTTTTGTCCTCAAAGATAAGTAGGACTTCCTCAGACAAATCCTGAGACTTCCTGAACAACAGGTTCCTAGCACTCTCTTAATTAAGAGCAGACAGATATGTCCATAGAAACACAGATTCTGCTGTCTTCTATCACAGAGTCCACACATAACTTGTCCAGGGTAGAGGACATCAGAAGAGAATAAAAGCCTAGACCACATCTGAGTCATCAAAGCCTAAAACAAGCTCTACCCACAATACAACACATGTTACAAAACACCTTACAGAAAGGATTATGAGCAACACATCAACAAATGCTTCTTTGGACATTTCGCAAATATACTCTTCACTCTTTCCCAGAATTGGCAGCTTATGTGCTATATAATCCATTTGAACAATCAATGATCTGCTCTATTCCCAGATTTTCAAACAAAGCCCAAGCTTGCAATGTACGTCTTCTGTTTTCTGCCATCTTTCTTCACTCACTGCTACTATAATTATAGCTTTCAGTCTTGGAAAAAAAATTGACCATAAAGCTAAGTGAGAAAAAAAGCTTCCGACGTAAGGCCAGGATGGATCTGGACAGTGTTTAAGTCTGTAAAGAACACTTTTCCCACATTAGAACAGCTAGCCTAATGATAACTGAACTACAAAACGGTCAAGCTTATAGGCCATTCAGTTATGCCTTTCTGAAAGGCATTTGTTGCTTTTGTATTTGGAAAGACCTCCCAAGAGCAGGCCAGAAAATGTTCCTTAATGCCAGGCCACTAGACCACGTTTCCAGGAACACCAAATCATTATAGTTCCCTTCCCTTAGATATAGAAAGGGTCAAAAATGTAAGTTTCCTGCCACTCTCAGAAATTCCCCTTTGGGATAGAATATTATTTGCCTCCAAGAATCAGTGGTTATTCACAAGCAGGGGAGCTTGAGAGACTGACAAACTCTTAAAGACATCTTTCCACTCCACCCAAAAAGAAAGAGTATCCTTTGGTCTCTGGGTAGATAGCCCAGGGCACTGACCCCCACCCCAACCCCCATACAAATGTGCAGACAGCCTGCCTAGGAAAGAGCAGAGTGCCTACCTGTGTAGCCAGCCAGGGCAGCAGCAGGAATGACAGGCTTGTCCTTGTTGAGGTCAGCACGGTCACGCACATAGTCCTTGAAGGTGCCCTTGGGCTTGTGGTTGGGCAGTGCAGCCGGATAGTCCTCTGAGTCGAAGCTGTCATAGGAGGGAACACGCTGCAGGCTGTTGAAAGATGACTGGCTGCTCCAGGACTGGGTGAGGCGGTCACAACTATCGTAGCTCTCTATGCTCTCAAAAGAGTCCTGGCCCCCGAGTTTACCTGGAGGTAAAGGAGGTGGTAGGAAAAGGACAGGGGAGGAGGGATTGGGAAAAACAACTGTAAAAACCCTCATATGGAACAAGTTGCTAATAAGATCTGCAAGAGAGGTGGAGGAAGGGAGGGGCCCTTGACAATAGAAGCTCCAGATTTTCTCTGGGAAAGGGGGTTGGACTGCAATCTGAAGCCACCGCTACTCTGGATTATAGTTCCTAGTTCAGAGATTCAGAGTCAAATCCTGCTCATATCTCTCAGCAGTATTTGGGATCTCAAAAATTCTAAAGTCAGATATCTCAAAGCTGAGACTCATACATGTTACTATGGAATTTCCAATTGATATAGTAGAACCATTGAAATAATGAAGAAATCAGTGGAGTGTCAGAGGAAATCCCTTTTCCAATTCAAGCCAATGACATGATTTCAAAAGTTCCAATTTGGCAAAATATTTTGATCGTAAGAAAAAAAAATTCCATTAGGCTAAGAGCAGACTGACCTTCCTTGACTTTGGAAGTAAAGTATTTTTTTAACATTTTTCCCAAATACTATTTAAAAATGAAATATATGTCCTGCCTTTATGCCTTCCCAAATAGAGAAAGAAGTTATGGGATGTGGGATGCTGTTTCCAGGAGATAAGAGGAAAAAAAAAAAAAAACTATCACTCTTAAACACAAAATCATATTCATTATCCTTTCCAAGTACGATTCTGTACTTGAAACGAATGCTTCACTGGGGAAGTATGGATAGTGGAAAAAAAAAAAAAAAGAAGCTGATTAAGGAGTTAAGGGCTATAGCAGTGTCAGAAATCCTCTACTCTGTGAGTTGCTTAAGGCATTCTGAACTGACCACAAGATCATGCAAGTTCATTAATTTCCCAAACCAGGTTATAAACAGCTGCTATGATTGCACAACAGCTCTTGGAGAAATTTCCACTGGCAAAAACACCATTAGAAAGGAGGCTAACAAAAAAATTTTTTTATGAAAATAAATGCATCTAAGAGCTAAAAGATGCTAGGAATGTTTTCTATATTTTATGTTCAGAGAATTTTCAGGCAACTTACAGCAAATTATAGACTAGAAGGCCACCTCAACCTAGCACATGCCAAGAGGCAAAAGGAGATAACAAACTTTTATGCAGAAAGACCTATAAATGTTTTCAATTGTCCAAGACTCGTTCATCTATAAATTTCAAATTCTAGAATAAGCTTGACTTGCATAACTTCATATTAGTGTGCTTCCAAGGTATTCTCCCCTTCAACAGTGTGGATTGGTAAAACACACAAGGTTCAAATATGAGCAGGCACCCAAATTAAAATTAAATTCATAGGAAATATGCTGCTCCAAAATTCTTAAAAAATACATATAAAACATTCAAGTTGAGTATGTACTTTTTATATAATCCACTGTGGTAGATTTTCTGTAAAGCCCTATTCACTCCAGTTCCGCTTATAATAGAAAGGAGGTGTTATCTGCTTCATCTCATTCCTTCCTCTCCAGAAGGCAAATCAAAGAGCCTCATGGAGTGATCAGGGTAGCCTACCCATCCCCTGTCACATCTGCACCTCTTTATTATCATTAAAAGTAAAGGAGTTGTCTCTTCCAGAAGTTCACATTCAATGACTCAGGAAAATAGTCCACAACCAGAATGCCATGGCCTTTTTATAGTAGAACAGGAAACTTTCTGGCATCTCATAAAAAGGTGTTTGCTCATACCAGCTATTGATCTTAATAGTCATTCAATTTCTCTGTGAGACAAACACGCCAAAAGCCAAAGAAAGAGAACTTATATTTTCATGAAGAACATCCCACCAAGTCACAATATTTAGATACTATCAATGCTTAAGTCTCCTGAAATGATTCTTATCTCTATTAGCCACCTTTATATTTGGAGGGCAAGGAGATCGGAATTTCTACGAGGAAGACAGTTGAGTTTCCAAGGAGTCCAATAAGCAAGGGCACTAAACTAGGCCATAACCACTCTCTGGCAACCTCTCAACATGAGCCAAATGCAACTCAGTTGAGAACTGCGGTTTATAGAAGAAGGCAGCTTTCATTTTAGCTCTATTTCACAACCCTAGAGCTGGAAACATTCATTTACGGGTATTTTCTCCAAAAATGGGTTGAATCCAACTGGATTAGACATTTGGTTCTGCTACTGTGCTCACGCAGGGAAGCACGTGACCTCTGAGACTTCTACTGGCCAGCTTTTCTCAGAAATGCCTCAGCAAGGTCCTTCCAAAGCTCTCTGACTCCATGAAACAGACCTCAGAGTGCTCATAACAGTAGATGGGAGCCCTACAGCAACCAGCCGAACAGACTAACACAAAGACAGTCCTTAGAGTCCCAGTAAGTGGGACAGAGAAGCACTTTGTAAACTATAATGCAGTATATGAATACCATGATTATTAATAACAATCTGTTAACAGTAATGCTTTCAGTCTGGACCTATCGCACCATCTCAGATTCAGTCAGCCCTTGGAATTGGTCTTATTTGCAGCACTTCTAACATACAGAAAGTGGACCTGCACAAAATGGTCTTTCCCTTAAGTTTTTGCAGCCTAAAGCTTGGAGGGAAGAAGTGAGAGTGGAGCCAAAGAGAAATACCTCATGTTCCTTTACAAGGGTCACTTTTGGTTTATAGTCATTAGTTTGGGGTTGAAGGGGTGGTGGGGACCAAAACCAAGAACCAAGAAAAGGAGAGGGAAAAGGGGCAATTACACGAATGCAAAGCCAGACGCAATTTCAAAACAATGTGACAGTAGATCTCTCCAAAGTTACAATATGGCTGAACCCCAAACCCACAACTCAGTCTCATTACATATAGGCACAGAAATCACCCTGAGAAAGTTGTTCTAATGCTTTGACCTGCCTGAGAAGAAAGACACATACACACTTGTTTGAATGTATTTAAATAGACATGCACCCAAAATAAAAGACACTCAGAAAGGGGAAGGCAGAACTGGTCCCGCCCATCCCCTTTGGTCTGAAAACACAAACACCCTGGGGCCCTAAAAAGGACAATTATGGGTTCTGATTTTTGCAGGGACTTTCCCTGCACAGGGACTATTGGTTATCCCAAAGCTTGCAGGGAGAAAGTATGAGTCTGATTGCTTAAAGAAGATGACAGCGTGCACAGCCTAGGATGTACACTGGTGATTCTCCAAAGTAAGGGTGTCTTGGGATCTCCTGCCAAAAACCACAGAATGGGCACCACAGGGAGTCAGTCACTGAAACAGAAATCACTGATAGGCTGGCCCAAGTCTGACTTCTGGGAGTAAATGATTCATCAATAACTTGGCTTAGCTTTCTCCTAGTCCTCTTCCTACTTATAATTCTTTCCAATTAATCCATCAGAAAAATCATCCTTCCTAGCTTTTCAGAATTCAGCTAGCTCTTTCCAGCATGACCAACCCCCTCTTTATAACAGACAGCACTTTTTTCAGAAACAAAACAATCTGGACACATTTCTATGTAGGCAATACCTCTGAGTGTTTCCACCCTGATCTTCAAAGTTGGGTGTATTTTACCTTTCTTGCTTCATGTCAACCAACTCTATTTTGAAACATTACTTCACTGTCAGTGAATGTTTTATCATTATTATAATAGCCATGTTAACAAGAGTACCTTCTTTTGGCAGTCTCTGGCCACCTCTTTCCCTGGTCCTCTAACTAAATACACACTTTCACCACTCTGCTGATGACTGGTTCCAAATAAACTGTTGGTTAACCATCTTGTATCTTCCCAAACCAAAGAAGTCACAGGAGGCTAAAGATCCCAGGCTTAGCAGCAGAGGTCATTCCAGGTACCAAGTCAGGTTCTAGAGTCTGACTCAGGAATACAGTGCAAAGAACATCAGGACATATGCAAAGCTTACAGGTTTTGCAAGATGGTTATAATATGAATCAAGTTTTATTTATGTACACCTTGAGCAAAATCCTCTCAGAGAAAAGAAAACAAGCCCTTAAAAAATTACCAGATTCAACTAGAGTTATTATTTGGATAAAATATTTTACCCAAAGAAGTCATTTGATTATTGAACCTATCAAACTTAAATTCTGACCCTGAGGGTTTTTGTCATCATGATGGATGTGACTGAAATTCCATGGAGAAGTCTCAATTCCTGGACATTCTAAGATGGGAAGGCTGAAGCTAAGGAATCTAGAGGGCTAATAATGAGGGGGTAAGTTAGGACTTAAAAATTCACAAAAGTAGGTAATTCTTAGAAATCAAAGAGCTTTTAAAGAGATCTAACCTACCCCGACTGGTCCTCCCCATGCACATGTTGTCTGGGGTTACAACTTCTTGTTTGATGGCAAAGTAGTCAGTCTGCAAGGTGTCTGTCTGGAGAGGGTCCCGGAGAATGACGGAAGGGTAGTCGTTCTCATACTTGAGGGAGAGGAGCTCCTCCGAGCTGATGGGATGGAGTGTCTGGTAGGACTCTGTGATGAAGCTGGGCTCTGAGAACTCAGATGGAGGGACGCACTGAGCATGCTCAATACCGTAGCCTGGAGATAAAGAACATTTACCATTGGAGAGAGGAGAATTGTGTACCTCAAACAAGCAGCTTTTCACCACCTACAATGGCCCTACAACATGGAATGAGCAGGCTACCTTGGAGAATAAGAGGGAAAAACTTGGTCAAAGGCCTTGGGTTTTTAATCCCACTGTAACCCTTAATAAGAAACTTCCCTTTTCTGACTTAATTTCATTATCAATAAGGGTGATTGCAATCTTCCTCACAGCATTGTGATAGAGATCAAAAGAAAGTACTTACGTAAAATGCCTACCAATATTTTTGACACTCAATAAGCTCTTACGGTAGCTAATATTATTGCTGCTATTGGAATAAAAATTGAAATAAAGTAAAAAGATAAAATGAAAATAAACCTGTTTACAACTCCCTTTGAAAGTCATCAGAAAAGGAGAACCCTGCACTAATTCTGCTCCTCTAGCCACCTCTCTAGGACTTAGCTACCCTAACTATAAAGGATAAATCTTTGTTTTCTGGCAAAGCTGCATGGCATGCTCTTAAATGAGGATTTCAGAGGAAATATTGTCAAATTCCCTAGTAAAAATGGAAAGAACAAGGCCAAGATCAAATCCCTAACCCAATCCTCTGATGACCACTATAGTCTATAGAATCAAATAGATCAAAAGTTTAGGGTCAAGTTCTAATGTTCCTCTATAGTATCTAAGAATTTGCAGGTTCATAAGACAGGTATGGAGGTTGAATCTTTGTATTCATGAAATAATAAAATAAATAACAAGTCTACAATTAAGAAAATATTATTTTCCATGGAATTACCATAAAGGAGGCTGAGGTCAACTGAGATGGGACCTTTCCGAGTATCCCTTTATAATGAGCAAAACAAGGGAAGAGAAGCGAAGATGCAACTTACTAATGAAGTAATCCGAGGTATAGCGGGATTCTGGATAGGCAGGGTTGACTCCATTAACTTGATACGGTTTCACATCCTCTGCAATGGACGGGGTAGGGAGTGAGATAAAAAGGTCAGCGTGCAAGTAACACTTGGCCTAAAAGGATCTTGGATTCAGGACCACAATGATCTCAACTCTTTTTCTAAGAAATCTGCGAATTCATTAACTGAATTAGTGTTTGAGTCTACCCTGACTGGGGCCTTGTCTGGGGATGAAATCACAAAAGTATGGTTAAGTTTATTATTTCAGTAGCTGCAAAATGGGATTTAACATCTTGGAAAGAGAATCAGTGAGTAGTCACCCAGGGTTGGGAAAACACTCAGCCCTCACACTTGATATTTTTCTGCTGTATGTGCAAATCTCCATGTTAGAGATCAGAATCAAAGGTTTGACTCTGTCTCTCAGGAGGTTACCAAGACTGCCTAACACTCAAACTGGAAACCTTTTCAGAAATCATTGCAATCTTCAGGCAGGTAGATCTTATATCCTCTACTTCTTATAACAGATGTCTGGGTTTTGTTCTGTGTTTTCCCCATTGCTTTCAGAATTCAAGTTCAGGCCCAGACAAGAAGTGGGGACACTGGTAAGGTGACTCCACTTGGTGAACCACAAGGGCTTGGGTAAAGAGAGAGAAGAGCAACATAATCAAACTGCTGCCAGATGCCAACTTCCCCGTAAAGTAGAAAGGGATGGAGAAGAAGTGTAACCAAGGATAGAAATGCTTTCCACCAAGCCACGGTAAGCTTGGAATCCTCTGGTTACCCTAGAATCAAATAGGGTAGCCCCTGACTCTTTTATGGAGCCATCTGACTGTAACAATCAGACATAAAGACAGCATGTTGGTTTAGGTTTTTCCTCAGGTATCTGATAGCTTGTTGGGCACAAGGGCTGATGGGTAAACAAGTTTATGCCTGTACAGGGGAAAAAAACAGTTCCCAGTTGAGATAAAATGATTAAACTTTGTTTTAGTGGCTTATCAGATTGAAACATCCCCTGTACCTTTGGCCTTCCACCCCACCCCAAACAGCTATGTTCTTGTTCTTGGGTGCTGTGTGGCTTTGGTTTCATGACAGTACTGAAGCAACAGCCTCAGTACAAACATCTTGCTCATCTCTTCAAGTACATGAATCTGGAGAGGGATGATTTTCACCGTCTATCTTGATAGAACGTTGGGTGGGATGATATGATTTCTGTTCTCAAACATACTAACTTACATCCTATTTATCCTTATGTTACTCCTTTGCAAAAAAGCAGGCCAAATCTGTCTAAGGGTCCAGAAGTTCCACATGAATCCACATTATCACAGAAAGAACACAGAGCAGGAAGTTAAATTTTAAAGACCAGTCTCAGCAACTTAGCAAGGTCCTAAGTAACTTAGTGAGATGCTGTCTCTAAATAAAATATTAAAAGGGCTGGGGATGTGGCTCAGTGGTTAAGTGTCCCTGGGTTCAATTCCTGGTACAAAAAAAAAAAAAAAAAAGTCAGATCCAGTGGGGCATGTCTAATCCCAAAGTGACTGGGAGATTAAAGCAGGAAGATCACAAATTCAAGGACGACCTCAGCAATTTAGTGTCTTAAAATAAAAAATAAAAAGAGTAGGGGATATAGCTCAGTGGTAGAGCATCCCTGGGTTCAACTCCCAATACCACAAAAATAAATAAATACAAAAAAGTTAAATGAAAAAAATATCTAAAAGTTTAAGGAGGGGCTGGGGTTGTGGCTCAGTGATAGAGTGCTTGCCTGGTACGTGTGAGGCACTGGGTTTGATTCTCAGCACCACATATAAATAAATAAATAAAATAAAGGTCCATGAAGCTAAAAAAATATTTAAAAAAAAAGTTTAAGGAAATGAGTGGATAATTGAGGAAATCACCTAACCTAAGCCTCATTTCACAGACAAGGACCATAGTAGTCCCTGCCCTTCCTATCTCACAGGGTTATTTTGATAATACAATGAAAAAATATATTTTGAAGCACTTTGGAAACAAGGAGGCACTATGTAGATATTAATTATAACCACGATCGGGGCAGGTTTAGACACCCCAAGAGCACCTGGCAGCTCCATTACAATAAACAGGGAAACATTATATTGGTAGAACATATTTGGGTTACATGGTCTGGTGGAATCTGCTGTTGTGTTTACAAGCCAGCAGTTAAATCAGATCTGCGAGGAGTCTGCCATATCTTTTCCCTCTATAAACAGGTCGCTCGTGTCAACACCTAGGAGTGGGCGTGCGTGCAGCTACACTGATAACATGCCGGTGCTGAGAAGACTACGAAGCTGCCCGCCAGCCCTGGGTAGCGGCAGCCACAGAAAGATTCACTTGACTGTTGATTGTGTTCATTTATTTATTATTTTTCAACAAAGAGACTAAAAAGAAGGAATCAAGATCACACTTCTGTGACCATAAGAATCTAATTCAAGTGTCTCTGGAGCACTGCAGGAATGGAAAATATTCTTAAACAAAAGAAGGCATTATATGGAATAAGCGTGCTAATCCTGAGCTTTGCACCCTTCCCCCTGTGTCTGTGCCAAGGGTTGGAGTTGGTGGACCACAGGGAGAGGGTGGGCCTGGGTTAGAGAGGGCAACGGGCTTCTAGGCTTACAGTCATCTGGAGGGCAATGCTGACTGCTGGTAACTGCGATTTATTTTAAGAAGAAATACAGAAAAATAAGTGCAAAAACACCCAAGTTTGCCGCCTGTTGCTGTTTCTATACTCAGCCAGGGCTGTGGGACATGAGTCACTTGGTCCAAAAAGGTTGGAGGAGGCCGGTAGGGAAGGCCATGTCATTACAAGGTTGCGACACAGCGTCCTGATATAACCTCAGTTGCCACGCCAGATGTAAAAGGTATTGTGCACCACTGAATTCCCGTCGAGTTAGTGGGCAGAGAAGCCTGTCCTATTAATGACCTTGGAGAAACCAAGCTTTCCTGTAGATGTGACCAGGTATTATATGGCTGTAGATCAAGGGAGTATTAAGATTGCCAGGAAAAAAAAATAAAAAATCCTAACTCTATTCCAGGGCTGGCTGTGGGCACTGCTTGTTCAAATAGTGCATGACTCTAAGAGAAAGCCTAGATCAGAATTTTGCCCACCAAGAATCTACAGGAGTACAATCATGCCAAAGATTAAAATCTGAACTCCTAATACTTAGAAGAAAAAGAAACAAACACACACTGAGCACCTGCCAGATGTCAGGCACAACACCAGGAACATCCCCATGGACCACTTAAGCCCTGGCTATCACCCACAGATAATCGCACTGGTGTCCCACCACTAGGTCAGTTCTACCTGCTCTTACAGCAACTTCACACAATGCCCGCCCCCAACAGTTGCCACACATTTACCTTTTTGCAGGATCTCTAGATGTTCCCATAAGATGTCCCCAACAAAGTCTGGAGCCAGCTCAAGGAAGCAGTCTTTACCCAGGGCACAGAGGGCTGCTCCATTCATGCAGAACTTTTGGAAGTCCACACCCTTCAGGCTAAACTCATTCACAGCCCACATCACCCAATCCCGAACATGGGTTTCGGTCCACTGCCGGGGGTCTGAGGGAAGATAGCAATGAAGATGGAGTAAATTAGAGGCTCTGGAGAAGATGCTAAAGAGCCTGTGTGTATATGAGGACACTATTGTATCCACTGAATTAGGAAGTGCCAGCCTGTGAATTCAGACCACCAGGACCTCCATAACCCTCCTCTCCACATTCAACATTCCACCTCCTCTATTTTGTCAGCTAGGAGGAACTATAGTCAGCCACAAAGTCACACATATGTGAGTATTCCCTGTCTTCCATTCAGGCGAAGTTTTCCATGAATCTCCTTTCTCACTGCCTTATTTCCATTAAACTTTTTAAAAACCCCCAGACAAGGGAATAAATGACTTCTTTAATAGCAATAATAACAAACTGAAGTGTTTTCTACAAATTACACATGCCTATTTCTGCTCTTGACCCTTATAATATACTTGGGATCATTATTCCCAATTATTTTTATCTTAGTCAATGATGCTTAGTAATAAATCAAAGCAATTAGTATTCCTAAGTCATTCAAATGGCACTTGGAAATGACATTATTATGTGCCTATATCATTCTAGATACCCACCCAAAGCTGTACATATCACAGGCTCCACTTTGAGTAACACTGTAGTATAGATACATAATCTTCTTATGTGACCTGAGGTTTAACACAGTTATACCTGCCAGTGACACTCAAAACACTCAGCAGACAGCAGGTAGTAGTGGCCACATCACAGGTGCTCCAAGGATACCCACTTCAGTTTAGCAGCCTGTGCCATGAGGTGCTGGAAATCCCAGTGGTCAGAACTCACTTTATTCTGCCTTGTGATCCTGAAAGGATGTTGGGCATTGCTGCCCGCTGACCTTTGTGGTAAGGTTGTAAAACATGGGAAAAGGTGTATAGGCACATTCACAGACTCGATCTGAAGCTCCTGTTTAACGAGGCTCAGAGTCACTCATCGAGCAGCAGAACTGTCATGATCTAAAGACGGCCTTACTCTTAACAGAAAAGTATCCTTTCCATTCTGAATTGCTCATGAAAAATGCTCCCTGGTAAAGCATGATGTGTTCTAAACTCACTTCTTCTTTCTGACAATTCCAGACCCCTTCCATTCCTTAATAAACCCTTTCAGATAAGAACACATTTTACTAAAATACATGGTAGAGAAAAGAGCAATCAGTAAATTTCAAGAAATACAGCTCACTGAGTTCAACAGATGCTGGCCTAGAAAGACTCTGAGACAAAGTTTCCCCAACTTGTCTGCACGTTAGGATCATTTAAAGAGCTTAAAAAGTATTGATGCCACCAGTGATTAAGACTGATTCCATTTGAATAGGGCCTGGCCTTGGAAGTTTTCAAAGATCAACAGAGCATTTGAATACGCAGACAGATTCAGGAGCCACTGTCCTAAGACGAAAACGGTGGTGACAAAACCAGGAGGTGGATCATCATCCCTATGTGTGTGTACGGTTGTTCTGATGGACATCCACAACAACTCAGAGCTGCTGATTCTAGTACAGTTAGTCCAATGTCTGCCTCACACACGATAGATGAGAGAACGAGCCTTCCCTACAGGTCTGGCCCTGGTCTCTGTTTTTCCAACTACAAAAGCATACCTTTTGGGATTCCCAGTCGTTGCTGCTCTTTTGTGAAACCACTGAAAGTAGCTTTCAATGCTTGAGACATCATTTCTTTGCTGCTTGGAGTTAATAGTGGGACATCTGCACATTCCATATCTGAAAGAAAAAATGGAATATTATTCAGCCACAAAGAGAAATGAAATTATGATATTTTCCAGTAAATGGATGGATCTGGAAACTATCATGCTAAGTGAAATAAGACAATCCAAAAAAACCAAAGGCCAATGTTCTCTCTGATATGTGGCTGCTAACTCACAATAAGTGGGGGAGGAGGAGGGAAAAATAAAAGTACTTCGGACAAAGGGGAGTGAAGGGAAGGGAGGGGGATTGGGATTGGGAAAGTTAGTAGAATGAATTGGACACACTCTCCTGCGCTTATATATGAATATATAACTGATATAATTCCACATTACATACAATGAGAAGAACGGGAAGTTATATTCCATATATGTATAATATATCAAAATACATTCTAATGTCATGTATGAAAAAAGAACAAATAATAAAAAAGAACAAACTAAATTGGCAATTAAGCATTTATAAGACAGAGTATGGAGAGACTGAAGAAGGCAAGCTGAAAAAGAACTGTGTTAACGTCTTCATCAGAGCAGGTAAAATTTAAGGGGCTTTCCACAACATGCGAGGCCCCTTAAAAAAAAAAAAAAAAAAAAAACACTAATTCTTGCCTAAAATATCCTGTGTCCCTAACAAAATATGCTTATTCTTTCTGTATGCCTCTAGAAATTTACCCACATATAGCCCCTATTTATCTTTCATGTTCACTGAAAATATTGGTGTTACTACATATTTGTTGTTATCTATCTATGAAAAAGAAATATCTATTTATTGAATCAATAATTATTTAGCACTTGTTATATGCAAGGAATTAGAAAAAGAAATGGCATTAAACAAGACAAATAGCCCCCTGGATGTCTGATTGGTGCAGTCAATTTAGTCATTAAAAATCTATTGACACAATTAAATGATCAAATACAATGTCAATAAAGGCTTCAAAAGACAAGTACAAGATGCATGTTAACATAAACAGGAATTCCTGCAATCTGGAGAACCAGGAAAGGCATCTCTCGGGAGAAGAGAAAAATTCGACCTGAGATCTGAGAGATGCATAGGCATATAGGAAGCAAAGACTTCTAGTCTAGTGGTTCTCAAAGCATGGCACACAGAGCAGCTCTATCAGCATCACTGGAAATTATCAAATGCAAATTTTCAGCCCCATGCCAGGCATACTCGGATCAGAGCAGAGCCCAGAAATCTGTTTTTTAACACAGAATCCAGGTGACCCTGATGAGCAGTAAGGAAGAGGACTATAATCCTAGCCAAAGGGAATAGTACAGAGGTAATAAGATCAAAAAGGGGATTTGACATGTGTTAGTTCCAAAAAAGTGAATGCAGCTAAAACACAGTGATCAAGGAGCACAGTTGCTTGAGATGAAGTTGAAGAAGTAAGCAGGTAAATTCCTTAGCAGGAATTCCTTAAATTCCTTAGCATTTTATCCTCAGAAAAACAGATGATCACTGAGGTTTATGCAGAGGAATGAGCTGACCACATTTGGTTTTAAGATCGCCTTGGCTATTCTGTAAGAAATGGTTTAGAGAGTGAGTATGAATGGATATGGGAAGACTTGTAAGAAAGTTATGGGCATTAGTCCTTGTGAGAACTGATGGTGGCTTTGGTGACTAGAAGGAAGACAATGCTGATAAGATAAGCAGGCAAACTTGAAGTGCCGAATACAGTAGCAGGTAAAATCCATAAAACTTGGTTTACATTGGTGGTACAGGTGTATCAGCACCTGCAGATTTGCCAACATGTCATCACTTGCTAGACCCATGAGCATCTTTACCTCTGCTCTGTCCAGTCCCTCCTGCAATTGCCCACCCTGAAGGTGTGGTACATGACTATTGCAAAGTAGCCAAAGTCAAACATCTCCTGAATTTACCACGGGCTCAAGTTCTCACCCAAGTTAATCCCTCCCAGTCTTCCTGTGACCTTTGGCAAGGATGTACTTCACTGCAATGATTATTTCAGAGGCCTGAATCTTCAGTGTACCACAGGTTGAAACTGACTTATAAAAGTGCCAAGTTTCACACAAGGGTACTACAGAAGTTCCTCGCTAGTCATTTCTAAACTTTGGCTAGTTAAACAGAAATTCCTGAACATACATAATATAGTATTGGATAAATAAAATGGAAACATCGAAAGAAAAAGATAAATGGCAACCTCCAGAAAAGAAGCAAATATATTGCCTCTGAATGTCAAAATGAATGGAAATTGTATTGCACAAACAAAGGGCAGGTGGCACCTTCCCTCCTGTTTGCTTTCAGGAAACTGCTCAGGGTCCAGGCTCTGATGAGGAAGGACAGGAGGACTCACTGTAGTGGCTATCCCAGGCTCTGTTAATGAAAGGGAAACTGAAGTTCCAGGGAATGATGATTTGGATTGCTCTGGGACATGCCCCCCAAAAATCTCATGGAAAAATCACCATGCCTCCCTCCAGGAAGATTGACAAAATAATGGAAAATCCCAGATTGTTAGGGAAACATAAAATGGGGGAAAGGGATGGAATGTTGATTACATAACATCCATCCATTCAAACAATGAAGGAATCATCAAATGAGTCACTGAGAAAAACATCAATGCTCCCCATTAGTCCCTACTCGACAAGTCAGAGAACAGCTAAGTGGCAGGTCCAGAAATGTTTCCCCTTTATAAGGGAAGTCATTTTCACTACAGAAAATAGGACTGCAGTTAACCAGTATTGCTTCTGAGAGAAGGGTCAACTACAAAATCCCCAATTCCTAGCACAAGGCTAAACATTCAAGTCAATTGACAAATACTTTGTGAATTGAAATTTTCCAAATTTGAATCAACTTTCCTTCCTTCACTCCCATCCAACATAAATTCATGAACTTGAACTGTGTGAGTTTTGTTTTGTGTTTGTTCCCTCCATTAAATTTATGACTCGATGAAAAGGACTTTACTGATGACGGAAACAGGCCAGGACAACTCATGGAAAATGCAGGCCAGGCCAAACGGACAGGCAGCAGTTCTGCTGCAGACCGGAGCTGAAGGATCAGGCTGGCTGAGAGGCCTCAGGCACCTTCTAAACATGAGCATCTGGGCAGTGTGATGCCTTGTGTGGTGAAGGCCAAGGGTGATAGCAGAAAGCCTAAGACAGAGGTTTCCCTAAATCCACTTCCTCTAATTCCACACTCTGGCAAGAGGGTCAGGGGAAGAGTGCTGAGTGGACAATTCCCCACTCAGGTTTCTGCTTCCTGTTTTTGGAGCCTGCATTTCCGGATTCTTACTTGTTCTTTCTGAAGGAAGCAGCTGGAGTAATTTTTTGCCTGTCCACCTCTCTACCCTCTTCAAAAACCCAGTCCACATGCAGTCAGCCACAGTGGCATTGGGGCCCCATTGGTGATACCTGGCTGCAGTCCCTTTGGCTGTGGGATTCAAGTACTGGATCTCCTGAAAAAGTACTCAGAGTCCAACTGTAAACCATCCCAGCACACTTAAGATACCTGCATGTGGATCAAGTCCAGATATTGAGTCCAGAGCTCAAGCTCCAGTAGATGGCACAGCAATGTCCTTGGACCAAAAAACGCAGAAGGAAAAGTCAGAGCTTTGCTCACATTGGAAGAAATGTGATTTCTCATTAAAAAAAAAAAAAAAAAAAACTTCTATATGTAAGCAAACAGTTGGCCAGGACTGTCTTTTTTGAGTGGTGTGGGTACTGCACTTCAATGATGGTGAATAATTGTGTTCAAAATGAATATTAACAGAAGAATTAAATTCATCATATAAAACACTAATATAAGAAGTCCCTCTATGAAGTTTTTTCATAACTGTAGCAGTTCTGGTAATTAGGTTGATAATAATAATGATGAAATCATTATAGGTGGGTTAGCACAAGCAGACATCGCTATTATTTTGTAAATATTTTAGTTCATTACCTATTATAATACTTTCACATTAGCACCAAATATTTCTAATTTTAGGAATGACACTTAGACATTTAATTAGTACCTCCATGGATGTTAACTAATTATGGAAAAATACCGAAATGGCCTTTGTGTTGATAATTACAATATGTTAAATTCAAATAACACATTTGTCTCAAAATGCTGAGAACCGAAGAAATACAGTGCCAATTCAGTGTAGAGTGGATACAAGTACAAAACAGGTACTGGATATTGGTGACATAAATGTTATAATTAGATTTCCTGCCCACTGATCCATCCCATTTCTTAGGATCCTAAATCTGAGTTAATATTTATTATAATAACCATAGGTGTCTGAGAGGGAAGTTGTGCTTAAGTTAGCAAATGAATAACTATCCAAGACTGCACAGTGTCAAGGTGAGCAGAAGCTCTCCTTGCATCTGCAGGGCATACTGAGCCAGTGGTATTTTCAAGGCGGGAAACATCTGCTCATTTTCACTGTAGTCTAACTCCCACCACCTCATACATGTTTCAAATGAAATGTAAAACAGGGGTTTCCATTCACTCGTATGTAACTCGAAATGAAGGGCTGTTCCATTTCCAAGAACCCTTCAAGGGTGTTTCATGTGCCTTTTTATACCATTCTTGAGTTCTCTGAAACTGAATGGCTCATGTTGACAATATTGCGTGGAATTTAAACTTGAAGTGGCTTTTGTTTAGCAAGAAGTTCAAGACATATTGTCTTACTGGCTGCACGTTTTTCTCTCCATGTTCCCAATAAATGACGAGGAAAAGACTAGAGCATCTGGGATCCTAGGGTGGTAAGAGACACAGCTACGACAAGAAATCCACAGCACATGTCCCAGCTTTGTGTACCATTGAACAGGGCCAATTCCAGTGGATTACAAGGAGACCCGCCATGTGAGTTGGATTTTGTCACAATCAGAGTAGCATGAACCAAATACCAAGGATGAATGATACGCCTTACATCGGGGAACTCCAATACAGTTTGCCAGTGCCCTTCACATAGACTATTTTACCTCTCAGGAGTGTAGAAAGGTACATACAGGGTTTCCATTCTCCAGATGAGGAAATAAACTCCACCAGATTAAAGGCTTGGCCTAAATCACAGGGGGAGAGACCAGCCAGGGCCAGAACCCTTTTTATGAGTCTTCCAACTCATAAAAGTCAGGGTCTTTCTGCTCTATTACACTGCAAATAGGAACAGATCACAAATTTAAAAAAAAAAAATTAGAGCTAAGAGACAATGAGACCTTTTATTTCTTGAAAATCAGATAAATTTAAAGAACTAATTCTACACTTAAAACTATTCAAAGAAACCCTGCATTTCATATGACTAGCCCCATAAAGACATTATTAAAAGCCATTTACAGAATCATCTGTATTCTTCTCCTTTCCTAGGACTAAGGGTAGTGAGGCTTGCTTCCTTCCACATGATGCAGACAGGTTAAATGACAACCTGGCTTCCTTCCCTCTCAGCAATCATCCTGAGTCACTCTAATGGGCCACTGTGTATATAATATAAGGTTAATTAATTACATAAAGGTTTAATGAAATATGTTTCTTAGAGCAAAAGGAAGAACCCTTCTGGTTTATACGGTTAGGAGGAAAAACCAATTATCCAAATGAAAAACAGGATTCTAAATATAAAGAAAAAGGAGAGCAACATCATGGGGTTGACTTGGCTTGTTGGCCAAAATCTGGGAATTCTGATCTCACTTTTACCATTGGTGTATTTCTTACTGGGTAAGTCACTTACTCAATTCATATCTAAAAGAGATCTGCTAAGGGACTGGAGATATAGTTTGGTGGTAGAGCACTTGCCTAGCATTCACAAGACCCTGGGATCCATCTCCAATCCCAGAAAAAAAAAGGAAAGAAAGAAGCAGTCAGTTAAGAGGTGTTGTCTCCATCCTTCATTTGGCAATTTCAAGACATACACAAAAGTAGAGGGAATTGTTTCATGAACCCCTATTCAAAATCTCCCAACCTTCCCAGTTAAAATTTCATCTCACACACATATGTACACACCAGAATAAAGAATTACAAAGCTAATCCCAGGCAACATGTCATTTCACTAATAATTTATTTTCAGATTTATTGTTTGAGATAACGGAGGGTCATTAAATGAAAGCTTGTAAGAGGATGATATACACAAGGACAGAGAAAACAGCTTCAAACTACTTCCCCTAGTGCTTATATTGAGGTCTACACTTCATTTATTGGCCCATCTGGATCACAGAACTTCTGTTAAAGCCACACTATCATGATCCAGAATTTGACAAAGTTGGATCACAGAGGGATGATTTCTAATGAAGATAGTAGCCAGTTCCTTTGACTCCTACATCCTGCATACAAAAGGTTTCAGTGAATATTCTTCCTAATGAACTATATACTCATGGATTTACAACCCTAAAAAAAAAAATAAAAAAAAAAAAAAAAAAAAAAAAAAACAAGATTCTGGCAAATACCAAAAGGACAACTTCAAAGTACCATAGGGCCATGGCAATGTTTCCTAGAACAAGCCCCAATATAGGCTACAAGGTCCCTTTACTCCTTCAGACCAAGTAGGAAAGTGGCTGTGGCCACAGGGACTGATAGCAATGGCTCTAGAGTTGATTGTCCTTGAGAAGTTGCTGTTGGCCTCCAAGAGGATGTACCCAATAAAGAGATTCATGATCTCACTGCCCTCTCTCATTCATAAAAAGATGGAGGGGAAGTAGAGTAGCAGGAACCAGTGTCTTCCTGCTCCTCCACTGGAGGCATTTGAAGCTGGCAGGCAGGACTTCCATCCAGGGAAGTTAATATAATCCACAACGCTTCTGACTGAGGTTAATGCAAAGAAGGCTGGGAAGTGTCCTTCCTCACTCCCTGGCTCAGTTTTCATAAACCTAATGATGTGACAAAATAATGGAGGATAAGCAGAAGTCTTGTCTCAACATGAACTAAGCAAGAAATGGCTCACTGCCCTTGCTGGGGGCCACCCATCCAACCAAACAGTCCATCATTGTCCCCAGTGATGGGATGTCATGATACCTGGAATGGGCTCCTTTATCAATTAGGGAAACATACACCTGGTTGCCTGCCCAACACCCTCCAAAGCATTGGCCAACAGAAACCACTCCAAAGAAAGGAGAAAGAAGTGGCAGAGAAAATCCCCAATTCACCCTCCAGGGACCTGAATGCCCAAAAATGGGAGCCAGTCTCAAATTACAGCATCTCAATTGTGCTGCCAATGCACACAGCCACAAGAAAATGCATGCTGTTTGGGTACAATGTGCCAACTCTGAGATAGATGCCTCTTTGCAAAGGGAAGCTACCCTAGGACAAAAGAAATGGTCTGCTACAGGACAAAGCATGCTCCAAACTTCACCACGAAGCCAGCCCTGGGTCCTACAGCAGGGCCTAAGAAGCCTGCAGAGACAGCCAGGCACATTGAACATCTGTAGGAAGTGACCTCAGACTTTTCCCTCCTTCCCTTCATCCACCCCCTGCCCCACCCCCAAAAAGGAGTTTTAACACATTATTACCACTGAAGTCCTAAAGATTTGGTGACTCACCAGGCACACACATGGTTCCAATGAGCCCTTGACCATTACATGGTAGGGAAGCAGGAAAAACAAATGAAAGCAGTTGTAATTCGGCAGCGCCGGAGTTCAGACCTGCCAGACAAAAGGGATTGCAGGCATGTTCCCAAATTCGTTCAGGCACCTGACATGCAAAAGCTATTTTTAATCACTGGATTTATTTCTTTCCTAGCCCCTCCACCATCCTCCACCTCAGCAAATGTACTGGAAGGCAGAGCACAGCCCAAATCAACTCCAGGTGTTCAGGGAAACCCAGAAAGGCTCTTCCGTTCCAGGAGCCGAGCCAGCAAGCAGAACCACCCCCTGGGTCCTGCATTTAAATTTTCTCTTTGTGTTCCTTAGAATAGTTCAAATCTCCCACCCAAAACACTGGGTAAATGGCCTGAAAGTGAGGAAATATTTGAATGAAGGTGCTCTGCTAAGAAAAACTTCTAAATATGTGTTATCTCTAGCAGTTTTGGCAAGTGAAGGTACATGAAACACCTCAGAGCTCCTGGGGTGGGAGCTTGCTTTCATTCTGTACCATGTTCTACCTGTCTTACAATGAGGAATACATGAAAGGCATGTGAAAATGCCAAGGCCTAAAACATAGTAGATGCTCAATAAATTATTGGTGGCTTGCTTTATAATCTTATAAAATATGACTGAAAAAAATACATGATTGAAATACCTAATATGTAGAGAGACAACAAGGAGAAGGTTGTGACAATTTCCCTAGCTACAATTAAACAACTGAGAAAATGAGCAAAAAGAAGGAACAATCAGATTCTAAGATACAAGTGGAAATTGAGATCATCTAAAATTGGCTCCTTATCAGATTAATTTCATACCTATTCCGCATCCTTCAATCTGCTAACGGGGAAATCCTTTTTCTGGCAATTATCTGAAATATGTTTGCCATGACATTTCACAGCTACATGAATCCAATGGGTCTTTGGTCTTTAAAAAAATTCTATCAATATGGCACAAAATCAAAGTGTAATGTTGTGTTCAAAACCCTTTTGTCTACGTTTGGAATTTGCCAAAACTCAAGTTGCATTTTACCGTAGTCATTTATGAACCCTTAGATTAATGACACTCTCATAAATCCCCAGCACCAGGACAAAAAAGAAAAGAAAAAAGAAAGACAGGAAGAAATGAAAGAAGGAAGGAAAAGAGAGAGATTTAAAGAATAATCATTTTGAACCTTGTAGGAAGTGCTTCACATGTTTCAAATCATTTCCTACATACAGGATTACACTTGACTCTCACCAAATAATTTATTTTTATAAGTCCTAAATGTTCCAGAACAGTATGACTTCTTTGTCATAAAAACCATAGAACCACAGTCTCCATATCACTGAGGAGGAAGTGGGAGCAGGGCCCTTTCCTACAACTTTACAGCCAGCCATACTGACTCCTATTGGTTCTTCCCCATGATGCACGTGTGTGTGTGTGTGTGTGTGTGTGTGTGTGTGTGTGTTTGCCCACACACGTGCTAGGGATGTAACTCAGAGCATCCAATATGCCAGGCAAACACTACCACTGAGCTACACTCCCAGCCCTTACAATTCTGAACGAGGGAGACTTCTGCCTGGCCCTCAACTAAAATACAACAGAGTCAGCTTCTGGTGCTGACATGACATAAAGTGACCCCACCCGAGAACATAGAGAACATTTGATATCCCACATCTTCCTATAATCCCAGCTTCTCCTAGCAGTGTTTGAAGCTTCCACCTCTAAGATTCTGAAGATGTCAGTTAATCTGGGATAACCAGTTTATTTTTATTTCACTTATTCCCTCCTGTATCTATCATTATGGCTATCTGGCTAGAACTTTTCATTTGAGAAAGCATTTTCTCTAATACTTTAGTGCAACCCTCAAAACAACTAAGTTTAGTATAACCTCCTCCCCACTGAAGCTTGCAAAGGTCACTTTAGTGATTTTAACCAAGAAGATTAAGCAGCAAAGCAATCTACCAGGACTTAAATCCAGATCTTCAGACATGAAGTATTGGGTATATATTGGGTATTTCTTCTCTGTGGCTACTTGCAGAGTTAAGAACAGGGGAAGCAAAAATGATGGGATATGAGAACATTTCTTCTCATTTTTGCTATAGAAAAAGTTCTTTCTGCAGAGGGAATAGCCTCCATCCTAAGACTTTCTGCAGAGAGCAGCACAACACAGAATCATAGGCACTGCTGCACATCTTACCCAGCACTGACCTGCTCCAGCCTCGGCTCAGGGTGTACTTGGCACTGATCTGGGGGCAATGTAGACATGGCCAAGAGGGGTCCTGAGAATCACCAGGAAGGCTGGGCTGGGCAAGGTAGAGGATCAGGAGTTTTCTCTATGGGCAAAGGAAAAATCTGGGCAAACAAATGGAGTGGAGCCCATTTATTTAGGCTGGAAGAGGTAAAGTTTTTCTGCACTTTTGAACTGTTTTCTCAAGGCCTGCCTCTCCCTCCCACGCAGGAAACAAACACTGAGACCGGCCTCTTTCCAGCGAGTGCTCCAGTGGCTCAAAGCTAGCCTGGGAAGGGCAGAAGGAAGAGGGGCTTCAGAGAAAGGAGAGAGGAGCTGGGTGCCAATGGGACCACGACCACAGAAAGAGGGGGCCACAGGCAGCCAGGGAGGAAGCAGGACCTGGGAAGAGAAAGAGGAGGAAGAGCTGGCAGAGGAGACACAAAGGGAAAGAAAGTAGAGAGCAGAGAAAGGAAATATTAGAAAAATTTTAACTAGAATAAAAAGAGAAGGCAGGGTGGGGACAGGCTGGGATGGGGCAGCGACTTACTCTCAATTGATAAAGTTCAGAAAACAACATTTTTCCATAAGTTTTGAAAGGAAATTCTCTCCCCACTTTCTTATTTATTTATACATTATATAAATACATTTTTAAACCAAAAAAGGACTGTCTTTCCAATGGGAAAAAGCCTTGTTTGAGATGAAAGCCAGTCTTCAAAAACCCCTCAGAGGAAGCTGAAACCCCACATGTCGTGGTGCTACAGAAAGAAAAACAAAGTGGACATTCTTCCTAGTTCTAAGGCTTTTTTATGCAGATGTGTTTTTCTTTTAATAAATAAATCTGGACAGAGAAGGAAAATGCACACTCATACACATTCACACAGCACGACTGTCTGTTTTCAACCCAAGGAAACCACGATGAAAAATAAGAATATCTAAGTCCGTTTTCCCAGTGTAGGAGACAAAGATTCTCACTATGACAGACACCGGCCTGGCGGCAAAGCACATAACACATCCAGCCCACACCGCCCAATCGACAAAGGAACAAGAGGTGATCCAGGACACGGCAGAACCTGGGGAAACCCACCATCCATCCCCAAAAGTTGCCTCACCTCAGACATCCAGTTGCTCCCTACTCTGAGCCATTCCTTTTCACTCATAAGCCACAACAATGATTAAAAAGTGATCCTACACATTGGGTTAAATCTGCCTTCTTAGTTCTATCCATCAATCCAGTTCTTTTGGCTGAAGGCACACTGTGCAAGTTTAATATTTCTTATCCAGAAGTTTCTCAATGCTCTCCTTTGTCATCCCTTCTGTCCAGATGTTTAAATTCCCAGATTCCTCAAACTACTCGTGGTGACATGGTTTTTGGCCACCCATCCCCATCTAAAAGCATTTCTGTCTGTGTCCCTAAAGAGCTTCATAAGCATCTACAGACAGACATACTTCTCGAGAGCAAAATGAGACCAAGATGATCACTGTACCCCACAAGTTTTGGTCAGGGAAGACCAGGACAACATTACCAGACACATCCCTAAAGCCACTCGAAGTACACTGCTACCCCTCTCCATATAAACTGATATGGAGCTAGTTCTGCACTGCACTTGACTGGATCTTATTAACCTCAGAGTAGAGTTTTACATTTTTCCACATTAAACTTCACTTTGTTTGCTTTGATCCACGTGCCCACACCTAGACACTTTTCATATCACGAATCCATCCTCATCCTATCATCTACCCATCTCAGCTTTGCACCAGCTGCAACTTACTAAGTATGTGTTCTGCATCTTTCTCTATTCTAAGCCCCTGATAAAAATGTTGAAAAGGCAATGACCAAGTACTGAGCCCCATAACATAACACCAGAGACCATGCATTACATTGACACTGATACATTAATCAAGACCCTTTGGGTATAGTTGCTCTATGAGTTACAAATCCTCCTGACTTTACTATCATCAGAGCCACATATCTTCATCTTGACCACAAATATATCATGGAAAAACTGAGACAAAAGTATTACTGAAATCAAAAGATGAGGCCACGCTATCCAGCGGCTCTATGATGTGAAGTCAGTTCCCTGCTTCAAGTTTCTCCCTAAGCACCAAACGAATGCAAAGACAGCAGATGGGAATGGCTGAGCTGAGATCAGACTTTTGCACAATACAGAAAGACACAGAAAGAAAGGGGAAAAGAGTGGAGAGACAGGAGAAAAAGAGAGACAGCAAGAGCATGCTGCAGCAAAGCAAAGCTTTGCTTCCAGAAACAATGGGCAGTTAGAGAACAATGGCTACAGACAAAGTGTGGGTCTATTTATATCTGCCACTGTGAGTCCCAGACAGGAGGAACTGGAAGTCTGCCCTGTATGCATAGCTCCAACTGGACCCGAGCTAGGAGGAAGATGAGGTCACCGAGAATGTTGCCTGCTTAGGAATGGGCTTCTTTTTTGCTCACACAGTTCCTGCTCAGCCTGAAGGATGTCTTCAGCTCAGTGAAGAAGTTTGCTTGCCCACTGCTATAGCACAGCCCTGCTGAGAAGGGCTGTTCAGAAAGGCAGCTGCTGTTCTGCTGAGCTCAAAGCAATTAAGGCCTCTCTCTACAGAGGTCACAGGAAGACGGAGATGCCAAGGACAAACCAACCAATCGATGGAGGTCAGCTCTATGGTTCCTGAGCCAACAGTCTTATCAGGTCTGTTAATTACACATGTTTAGGGACACCATAAAAGAGTTTTTCCATGGGAAAGTTCCCTCCTCACTTCTCTGGAGCTGAATAAAGAGGCGAATAGCTGACATTCACAGATATGCTTGCAACGAATCTCAATGGAAATCTCTTCTTTCCCTCATCTTCAGTCCCTGTAGATGGTTTCTCTAGTTTCTGGAATTTCACCTTTTGCTCCAAACATGATTTTGGAGTGATAATCAATTTTAATCCTTCCCAACTGTGTTATTTATATTCTTAATCCTGCCGCAGGTTTACTCAAAAGGGCCATCAGTGGTCAGATTAGCCTGCAGTAGACCCCAAACTGAAAATGCATAGTCTGGGCCCTGGAGGAGGGCATGGAGAAAGAGGCATAGGACTGAGTCCCTGCTGATAGTCACCTCCTTCATCCTGAGTGTCACCAAAGCTCATGACATTAAGGCATGATAAACAGCAACGGCACCTCCTGGACCAGTCCACATTACAGCCATAAGAATTCTAAGTGCAAAGCTGTAATCTCCCAAAAGCAAGAAATTCAGGACTTAATACTGATTCCTCTGCAGAGTGGCTTCAGCTTTCTACTAGTGCCTCTGCCTTTCTCTCACTGACTTCCTTCCTTGTTCCTGGAAAACAATATTTGAGTGGGTAGAAAGGAGCCCTAAATAGGATAATTTTCCTTCTTTTCACTTAAATAACTGGGGATATTTTAGGGTGAATATGCCAGGTATTGTTACCATATTGAGAGGAAACTAGTGGTAAGCACTTAATTCTCTATCATTTAAAAGTTTAAACACAGAGCAGGTAAGGGCTAGACATTGCTGGGGTCAATAGCTGACAATGTTTACATGGAAAGAACTCAGTTCCTTCCCCAACCCCACTATCTTCATTATCTTCACAAGTACATGAGTCAAGCAGCTCAGGGTTCAGACCATGTGGAGGATGCCCTAATAAACTTGAACTATTAAGATAAATGAGATAATATCATGAGATGACAGCAAGCAAACACTCCAGTATATCTTTCACTCTATGCAGATGGTAGAGACTGAAACCCAGATGAAGCACTGACCACCTAAAATACACCACACAGGAAAGATCCAAGTGGCTGCATGAGCCACATGACCTGGTTCAGTATTTCATTCAAATACTGCTTCTTCTACTTCTCTCCACCCTTCACTCCCTACAGGCTAAGTATTCCGTTCTTTCCAAGGGCCCTGCTGACTCATCCCAGCATAATGTAAAACAGCCACATGGGAGCCACATGGTTGGAATGGAGAGAAGGCAAAGAGAGACACATTTCTACCCTGAAGCAAGGCTGACATCAGAGAAGATGCAAAAATTCCCACCCAGAGCATGCTGGCAAGCGCATGAGACAGCTCCCCTCTTCACCTATCACAGTCTTCAAAAAAATGCCTGTGCACCAGGGAAACGCACCAAAAACCAAGGGTATGTCCCCAACCCAGAACATCTGGCGCTTACAGTCTCAGGCTTTGTATATTCCACAACTTAAGGCATAAAGGCCCCACTCAGTTCTGTAAACCCAGTGTGTGTCCCTAATGAGCCAGAAATCCTATTACTTTGAGACACTTAGGTAATAATTTCAGAGTCCTAGCTAAAGTTTCCAGAGCTACTAACGAGGTACTTAGGACCCAGAGAGATCAAGTTTGAAGGAAGAATGGTTACTCTCCCCAAACCATTAGGTTCACCACTAACCCTGTCATCTGAGGCTACTCTCTGGTTTGTGCAGACCTACCTAATCTATAATTTTGGCCCCTATTCTCTTCAGCTTTGGCCTTTTATATAGCTTGGAGCAGTAAGCACTGCCCCATGCATTCTACTTCGGTGTTCACACGTTTCCTTGTCTCTGCTCCTCTGTCCTCCTCACTCTGGATATATGCTGCATAAACCCTTATCTGTAGCCAAAAAAGCAGAAAAGAAGAATTTACAGAATTTGCTATAAAACTTTAACAGCTCCTCAGAGGGAGGTTTTCCCTCCTGGCAACCAGACACAATTATAAGGTGAATGAAAAAGAAGCTGCTGGAAAGAAGGAGGAGCTGAGCTCTGTCTCTGGTCAGGGGTCCTACGCTACTCCTGAAACTCAGAATGAGAAGGAACCTTAGACGTCAACTACTTCAAACTTTTTCTCTTACTGATGGGATAATGAAGCTCAGAGTTGACACCAATAGCCTTAGGTCACATGGTTACTAATTCTAGACCTTGTGACTCCCTGTCAGTTTTTTTCTTCCTTTTTCCCCCTCTTCTATACCATTGCTGTTTACTTACTGCCATGAATTGGGAGGGAAAGTGTCCTCCAGGTCTTCCATGACAAGCAAGCCGGGGTTCATCATTCTTGATAAACACTATTCCTGTCCATTTCTTAAGACCCATAGAGAGACAATCCATCCAAAGATAAAACAAATATTACAGGATTCAAAGGACCCATGAAGCTATCTGCTTCTACTGCTCGTTATAAGTTTTGAGTACCAATGGTCACACTCTACTGTCAAAGACTTTCCTTCGAGCAGAGATTCCTGTTGTATACAAGGAATCATAAAATAAGAAATCTATGATACCCGACTTCAATTGCACAATACCATGATGGTTACCAGCTATGAAATGTGAGGGTGCTATTCTAGTCAATCCAAAAACGTGAAGATGAGCAGTTAATTTCAGGGACCTTTATCTAAAACTCACTGAAAGGAGAACAATAAGTCATCGCGTCATTTGATAGCTAACACTGCCATTCCAGCCCCGCTGGTGTTCCAAACAGGATAACCAAGAAGGGATTCAACAAACCCTACTGACAAGGCCAAGCATAAAATCAAGGGCACTGGCCTATGAATGGAACCTCTGTGTCTGATGAAGCTGTCTAACCCCCCAAAAAGCATGAAAGCCTGAAACAATAAAGCAACTCCACTTCTAAATACAAATGTATATAGATAGCAGAGACCTAAAGCTTCAAGGAAAGATATACCTAGCTTTGACCTCTTTTAGCCCACACAGGTTTCTCCCTCTCCTTTTCACAATGGGTCTCTCCTAATGGCCCCAAACACAGACTGCAGCATTCTGGCAATCCCACTGCTGCCCCAAAGTCTCGCCCACACAGGCCCAGAGCAGACAGCCTGGATGCCTCTTCCAGCAGCAAACCCAAGAGAGGCTGACAGGGTCGCCAGGCAAACCCAATCTCCAGATCAATGGGCAAGACAGACCAATAGGTAGAGAGCGGAGGAAAAGGGATCAATGCAAGGGGCACGCAGCCCCAGCCACTCTCCATCTGCCTGGGTCAGGTGGGAAAGGGAGAGACCAGGATGCAAAGCCCTCATCCGCTGCTAGTAAATGGCTCTGCCTCATCAGGAAGCCATTAGGAAATTGCAGCCACCACAGCCCAAGCTCCCCGGACTGAACTGTCTGCATGCAGCTGGTGAAAGCGCTCATTATCTCCACCCAGCCCAGACTACACTGGCTCATTCCACCATGGAGTCCAACCAAGTGAGGAATCTCAGTGCAGCTTGAGCTGGAGTAAGCGGGGAGAAGGAACTGCAAAGGTCCTTGGAGATGGGGAGATGTGGAGTTCACCCAGGTGTGTGCTCCAAGCTCTCATCGGGAGCAGGGGCCCACTTCCTCATTCCCTGATAGACAGCAATTCTTTAATTCACAAAGAGCTATGGACTGAGAGTGGGCATAGGGCTACTTTGGGGGTGATTAAAAGATTCCAAAATTAGATGTGGTAAACGACTGTGTACAACTCCGAATGTATTAAAAACCACTGAACTCTACATTTTAAAATGGTGTATTTTTGTCCTGCAAATTTTATCTCAATTTAAATAACAATACATTTTTAAAAAGAAGGATCAACTGACCCACCACATAGTGCAACAGGATCTGCTTGGTAAATGAGTGCCATGGACCCTTCATTTGGAATTTCCCTTCCAGTGAGCAAAACAAATGGCATCTAATTGCAAAAACAATAGCTATGTGCTCACAACCAGAAAGAAGTACTACAATGATGGCTAATGTGAGAAGTTTTGCAATGGAGATCGAGACAGGCGCTGGGTTTTAGAAGCACTGAAGGAGGGGCCAGGAAAGAGCCTGCTGATGGGGAAGGGATAATGTGACAAGGACAGTGCCAATAACGGATGGATGGCATTACAGAGAGGGGAAGAAGAGAGAGGATGAGACGACCCACACCCACCTCTGACATATGGAAATGCTTGACATGTTAACTAGGCTATGCTCACTGCGACAGACACCATAGGAGCAGCTGGGCAAGGTCCACTTCCAGAGGCAGACACCTGGTGTCTGCAACTTCTGGGACCACTTGTGTTGAGGACTTAGAGGAAAGGCCAAGGACTCCAAGAGACAAACAAAAACCCTTGCCCAAAGATGATTCCAGCAAAGGCCGCCCAAGCCCTCCTCCAAAGCAACGTTTGCATTTTTATAAGGCTCACTGGGGAAAGAAGTATTCATTAGACTCTGGTTCTTGCTCCCTGGTGGAGGTTTCTCTCCCAACCCCAGGGAGGCGACAGAGGAGGGGCAGATAAAAGGTGAACCTCAAGCAAACAAACATGGGCACAAGATGCCTGGACGGGAACTGGAGAAGGCGTAGTCACAACACTGTGACGGCAAAGGATCTTTTTGGGAAATTCTTTTCCGAAAGGGATCTGTGAATTCGGTCCCCTGGAATGCCCTGAAGCAGCTCTGATTGGTTCCCTGGCCCTGACTAAGATTGAGCAGGGCCCCACCCTCAGATGAGTAAACACAGGGAGAAGGAGGGAGGAGGAACAGGAGGGAGGAGCAGCAGGAGGGGCACAAACCAGAAAAGGCAAGTGCTGACTCTGGTTCAGGGAACAGACAAGATGAAATTCAGGGAAGTGCGTGTGTGTGTGTGTGTGTGTGTGTGTGCGTGCGTGTGTGTGTCAGAATTTAAGAAATAATGCTCTGATCCTCACACACCACTCCACTTCGGATCCAGCCCTGCCTTGGCAGCTGGCTCATTGCTTCTTTATAATATACTGAATTAGTCACTGGATTAGCAAGCACATTTACACACACTGGCGCACAGCTGTTTAAAGACACACGATCCCCTTTTCTAGGTGCCAGATTTTGGCTGTAAATCAACCACTGCAATCAGCAACTGGCAAACCCCCGGGGTACACGATTACTAGATTTCTTTAGTTGCACAGCACTTTAGGAAGTTGGCTAGAGTGGGGACAGTAACACACACATAGGGGACAGGCCATAGATAGGGCAAGGAAAGACAATGGGGTTTTTTCCATATTTTTGTATCTTATGGAGGTTGCCAAATAAATTTGCCGACCTGGACCTTCTCTGTCCCTTTGAGGAGGGCAGTCTGGCTCAGAAAGTGATACCTGGGACAAAGAGGAGTCCCTTCTGTGTTAGCAGTCTCTGGTTTTCCCTCTTAAACCTTCCATGCCCAGGAGACTTCTCAGAATGCCAAGGCAAAGAGGATTACTTCAGCAATAAAAATAATTTGGGGTCCTGATGACCATTCTAAGAAGCCATCATGTTGAAGAAGCCAGGGTAATGCCTGAAAATTATGCTTTGAAGTTGGAAACTGACCCAAGCCCGAACTCAGGCATGGTAAGTATGCGTGAGAGGGATTGGAAAATAATGTAACTGGCCACAGGGACTGCTCTGGCCCGCTTGGTTATGAGGGTGTCAAGTGGAAAATTTTCTGTAACCAGGTTAACGGTAACCACAGTTTTAACAACCGCTGAAGTAATAACAGCGTCAGCAGCAATGAACATTTGCACAGAATTTGGTGGCCCTGCGAGATAATGATAATACTGTTGGTTGAGACCCCGTGGCAGTGAAAAAGGATTTTACAGGAATTATCTCTAATCCTTGAAAAAGTCCTGAAATCTCTTTATTATTATCTCCATTTAAGGATCAGAAAAGCAAGGCTTAGGGAAGTTAAAAAATTCTGAGGACAAACTAGTAAGCAGTAAGTTTGAATTCAAACCCAGGGCTGTCTTACCTGCCTCAAGTGAGGAATATTACTATAACCAACATCATAAAAGTGAGGTGATATGATTCAGAGATGAAGATCATTCATGATAAAAGAAAAAACACAAGTGTAAATCTTTTCCCTTTGACGTGGAGATCTTCTCTACCAAATGGGAAAATGAGAATTTCTCTATATCATAAGATATGGCAAGAAATCTGTGGCGTAAATAAATCCACCTGGGAAATTAATACAAGAACCAAGTACCAATTACTAAATGAGACAAATTACATTTAGACTGCTGGAACAGGAATTTGGGGAAGATTCACAAATATTATGACTAGCTTGTGTAGGAGGAGTCTTGTGTGCATCTTGTACCAACTTTTGGAAATTCAAATATTACTTCCCTGGAATTGGTTGGCCTATAAAATCACTGAAAATATTATTTTCTTACAAAGCAAGACAGCTAAAGGCAACTGGAGATCTGCTTTATCTTTGTTCACTGCACACTGCCTGCACCATGCCAGAAGGCAGACAATGCAGGGCAAAGCCCTGTGAGTCCAGGGTAAGTTGACACGGTCCCATCTCATTAAAAACTAAGTCACTAGCCACCTAGCACCCAAAATCCTTTGGAGACTCTGCACCCAGCATGAAATTTCAAAGTTCTTCCATTGACCAACCCATCTCAGAAGAGTACGGATGAAGGTAGAAAAACCACAAAGATCCTCTAAGAGAAGCCTTCATAAATCCAGAAATAGGTACTTTATTACACACAAAAAATCTCCAGTTGAATCAGAGGTTAACTCCAGGTCCACCACGTAGATGTTGATTCATTCCATGTGTGTGTTTATTTTTCTACAAACATTCCTGCTGCATCAAGTGGCCTCAAGGCCTAGACTTGTGTCTCCAAATGTCCCCTCCCTGGAAAATTCTTAAGCTTGGGTGGAACCCTCACTTCATTCCTCGATGTCCCAGTCTGGAAATGGGGGACCAAAGAACCAAGGCTACATACAAGTTTGCTAAATTTAGGAAGCCACCTTTCACTTGTCCATCTTGGACTTCAAAATGCACCATGGCAATTACATGAACTACGTTTTTTTTTTTTTTCTCTCCTTTCCCTCTACTACACATCCCAATGGTAAATATTTATAGACAAACAGAATATTTTCTTCCTAAACCTGATAAAAATGAGGAGCCTGAAAGAACATACTGCACAGAACCACGGCCTCTTAAAAGAATGTTGTAAAGTTCTTCTCTCAGAATAGGTTCTAAGTAGGCAGGCCTTTATAATTAGGAAAATCTAAGTTCAAATTTGTAACTTTGAAACTGTTATGACACTGGGCAAATTGTCCAAACCATTCTGGAAACAGTTTTTACCTACAAAAATGAGGATTAAAACCAACATTGTAGAATTATTTAAAGAAAGTAATTATTTCCGTAAAGCACCTGTCACATAGTAGGTGCTCTATAAATACTAGCTTCACTTCTTTTACTCGTCATACCTGTAACACAGCTATGCATAGAGACCAAGAAAAAGACCCGGCAGTTTTAAAGAACATTTGATTTTCATTAGGAGACAGGGAAGGTGTAAGATTGAACTCTTGATCTATGTGAAATCAAGAATGCATTTCCTGTACACATGTGCATGATTCACCATAGGGAGTTCTTATGTATTCAGCATCACCACTCTGTATCCTATCTCCCACTAATCTAATAACACTCTTTGTATCACGAATGACTCCAGAGCACTTTTGAAATGTGAACTCATTATCTCCCCCACTCTCCCAAAGAAAGGCAGCTCAGTCACTGGAAGCAACCTCCTTCAAGAAGAATATAGAGACAGCGCAGTGCTGTGAGGATCATCTGGTGTCTCAGAGTGAAAACAGACTCGGGTATCCTGATTCTTTCTCCAGGCAACAGAAGGACATGGGATGACCACCCATGCAGACCTGCTCAATCAACAGCATAGAAAACGTTCAGCCTGGCAACAGCAAGATCAAGGACCCCCAGGCCTGACCCAAAGCTGTTCCAAATGGAGGGCACTAAAGCCAGGAGCCTGAACTCCAGTTTAAGGAGACATACATTGTGGCCACTCTAGGATTTACTTTACAAGTGCTAAAATTTTCCTGGCAAGCATTAAGAGAGTCCCAGATTTTTAAAAATGCCAAAATTAAAACTCTTCTCTGTATTTTTGCTAACATCAGATGTACCACCCCCTACTTCCCTTGGCCACCTTCTCTTCCCCAATAATCTAGAGGCACCCAAGGACACCGCTGGTTACCGGGGATTTACACACATTTGCAAGGAAACAGCAACATGCCAAGGGAATACTTCCTGAGCTAACAACCTGTCATTTGGCTCTGGAATGCTCTGGCTTCTAGCAGGACCAAAACTAGATAGGGGTGGGAGGGAAGCTTATATTGCTAAGAATGTAAGAACAACACATTGTGTTAAGGAGATAATTCAATACAACTTCGCTAAACTCTGAGTGTATAAATACATACACACGTGTGTGTGTGTGTGTGTGTGTGTGTGTTCATACCTGCTGCCATAGTAAGTGCCTTCTGTGTCAAATGGAAACTCACAAGGGAAAAATAAATAAATCAGTCATCTAAGACACCAGTAATTCTTATATGCCTCTTAAACATAGTTCTTTCCTATGACATGCACTATGAGATACAAAGGTTTCTGCTTTTTGTTTTGTTTTTCCTAAAGCACTCCTCCAGCTGCCTGAAGTTGCTGCTACTCATTAAAATGGATCTTCTTTGCGAAAAGGCATAAATTGAGGCATAGAAGACCTGTCTTACAGTTAAATATAGAGAAACAGAGATTGGACAAAAATTATTTTCAAATCTCTTTAAATTAAAAAAAATATATGCTTCTTCAAGTCCACGGTCAAGTTTTCCCAAAGGGAAATTGCATCTTTTTCTAGTAGCCTGTGGGACAATTCACATTTCTTTTTTTTGTTGTGTGTGTGTTACTAGGGATTGGACTCAAGGGTGCTCTACCACTGAGTTACATCCTCAGTCCTTTTTATTTTGAGTCAGGGTCTTACTAAGTTACCCAGGCTGGCCTCAAACTTGCAGTCCTCCCTGCCTTAGCTTCTGGAGTCACTGAGATTACAAGTGTACACCACCACACCCATCTTCCTTTTCCTTCTTGAGAAGGAACTATCTTGCCATCCTATCATGGATACTGGTACAACCTCTCTAGATCCTATGTGACAGGGGTCTATGCAACCTGCTCAAAAGCTCAACAGCCGGCCAACTGCATGGGACTCCTTAAGTATGCATAAAGTATGCCGAGGAAACTTACCACCTGCAAAAGACAGAATGCCTTGTGGACACTTTGACTTCACACTACTGTTTATTACTGTTAATGTTTAAGTGAATGTACTCAATATTCATTAAAACAAAAAATATTTGAAATGGGTGTGTCCGGATGCAAATGTCAGGTCAATTGGTGAATTCTGGCTTCACATTCTAACTTTGCCACTTCTTTCCCATGTAGCCTTGGGGGAGCAACTTGTTGGTACCTCGTGGATTACTGTGGGCTCAAATGTGGTAAAGTCACATGTCAAACACTACCTATCAGATTATAACTAAGTATTAAGATGGACTGGTAAACAATATGCATAACAGATCTTAGTATTTCAGACTGATTCAACAAGCATCCAATTATTTCCGAGAATTCTGAAAACAGCAGATACCCAATTTTAGAATTGGCTACAGCTGGGTTGAATCTAAACTCCTCCACTTCACAGCTTAGTGACCTTGGGCAAATTGTTTAACCTGTTTCTCCATCTGAAAAATGGAATTATGCTTTATATCATGTGTTAGAGTCAAATAAGGAGGTGACTGGCACAAAGTTAGCATCTAATATCTAATAGAAAATAAAACACAACATGAAAGGAAAAGATGAGTGGAAATGAGAACCAGTAAATAAAACTCTATCCTGTGGTCAATAGCAATTTTCCTTGTTTTTTCCCCAAAAGATTGGCTTGCTGAATTTAGGTCCTTGCTTCTCAAAGAAAAGAGTAACTGTGACAGACCTGCTCAAAATGTGGAAATAACATAAATAAAGTGAGATTTCAGATAGCAACGATGTGCAGGGAAAAGATACTTCCATTACCACAAGAGCACCTTTTGAAAAGCAAGGCGGACTATGCTGACCACACCCAACAACACGCAGTTAGTTGCAGCTTCCTGGAAGGCTGGGAGCCAAAGCAGGTGCTATCTTGTCTGTCCCCGACTCTACCTTGTAGCCTGTGCTGCTCAAGGGTCAGCTGGTTACTGCCTAGGCACCATCCTGTGAACAGCCCAGCAAGCAGGCCTGGGCCTTTCCCTCTGCAAACAGGCAGCAGGGCCTTGACTCACTGGGTTTGTCAGGAAGAGGTGCTGAGGTGGCTCCCAGCAGCATGCATTCCTGATGCAGGAGGGGACTGTTTCTCAACAGAGCAGAGCAACAAGAAGGGGCAGTTTAGATGAAATGAACTCATTACTCAGACCATGTGCTCAGGCCTGAGGGCATAACTGGGGATGGCCCCTTCACCTAGGGGACCCCTAACCCACATCTCCTCCCTCCAGCTTAGACCCCATGCTGGAGCTGCCTTCTACTGCCGCAGCGGCAAAGCCTTACAGAGAAATAAAGCTGTTATGTGTTGCAAGACCAAGAGGAAGGCATGACACTTGATCCAGGGTCACCCCAAAACAACGTGCCTCAGTTTCCCCAACAGTGAGCAACACCTGCATCAGTTCCTAAAACCTCTCTCTTCAGAAGTTGCCCTTTACAGAAGCACCCCCAATTTCCCAATGACTTGAGTCGTTATCAAGGGAATTTAGCAAATTGCCCACTTCTTGAATGAGTCAGTACTCTTTGCAAGCTTTGATTATTTTAAATATTACCTAAAATAACAGTGTTAGGAGACATCTTACAAGTCACCTTCTCTAATTAATTTATTTTACTAACAAAGGAATGGGTGCCAGAAAAAAAAAAATGAAATGGTCTATCCAAGATCAAACAGATGATTGCAAAGTCATGGCCAGAATCAAAGCCTCCTGACTCTCCAGCTGGTGCTAGGCCCCGGAGTGGACCCTCTATTCATTTTATACACAATATTTACTTTCTACTATTATCATGTGTGATTCGCTCTCAATGAACCAAAACAACATATGTATAGTGTATAGAATTAACAAAACTTTTAGGTGGGAAATATCAAATAGGAAAAATGTATAAATATTAGAGTACAAACATATTTCACATGAAAATTTTCCTCTGAAAATCCTGTGATGAATTTCCAAAAAGATATTTTAAAACCGGATTCAACAACACATTTTTATTTTGAACGTGAATAATAATGAGTTACCCTTGTACAAAACTATTATTGTACAAAAATAACATTAATTAAAATTGAACAGGTATAGTGCCTATTACACAGTGGGAGTTCCTAAGAATTAAAAAACTATGTATCTACAAACACCCAGTTTGATACCCTTGCCTGACCTAGATTATTTTTCATTTGTACCTTGACAATGTGTACCTGCTTGATTCTGTCATGTTCTCTGAGGTTTAACGCTTTTCTGATAAACTGAGATAGAGGTTTTAACAACTAACAGTATGAGTGGGAAGGAAAGTAATGCAAAAAAAAAAAAAAAATCATCTTTCTCACAAGCCCAATAACACTGCTCTGTCCTTAAAAATCTCCCCACTTTCAAAGGCAAAAATCATCCTGAGATTCCACATGTTGCCACTTAATTGGTCCTGGCCTTATACCTCCCTCCCTCTTCCTTTTCTACAGCTAAGACTTTTCCTTCTTGTCTGTGTAAGCCTTTCTTTCATTCCAAACTTGCAGCCTTCTCATTATTTTCTGTGTTGAAGATTGCCCTTTCCCTGTTATACCTCCTTCAAATGCTTCAGAAATGCCCATGTTCCTCTCCCTGATGCTGGTCCATGAAACTGACCTTCTCCAGAACTGATGAAAGAGAGGGCCCAAGAGGCACAGAAACTACAAATAACCACTGATCCATGCACATCTTCATCAGTTGGAACCCTGGTCCTCCTGTGCTATTAGCCAGGGAAGACCCTGGAACACACAGAGAACATCCCTCCAGTCACCCTGATGAGTCCAACACCCTGAGTTTAAAGTATTCAGAAATACCCAAAGAGCAAAAACAACAGACCCAAGGTGGCCCACTGTGCCACCTGAGGTTGGGATTCCTAGTCAAGTGCAACCCATGGTCCAGATGGGGACTTCTCCAAAAGTCTAGGAAACGCCGCTTAACTCCTTTCATTCCTTTTAAAAATTAATTTCCTATTGTTCTTTCATTCTTTCATTAGTTCTTTCTCCCAGTTTCTTACTCTTGCCCTGCCCTCCTTCTTCCTTCTTCCTTTTCTTCTTGCAGCCAAAACAGATGTTGCAATTGAACTCACCATTCCCCTCCACCCCTCCTGATGAATCAAGGGCTTGTTTACTTTTGTTTTTGTTTTCATACACTTTAATGGTATTTAAAATATATATATATTTTTTTGCCCCTTTTTATCTCAGCAGTAAAACTTCTCATCTTGGATAAACATTGAAACAAAACAAATATTTTAATTGTCTTCACTTATGTCATGACATTTCCCTCAACTCAAAAGATCACCCCCCTCCCCCCACCACGCACGCACACACACCCGCCCGCGCACACTCTCTACATGCAAAGTTTACAGTTCCTCTGCAGAACCTTGCAAAGCAAAAATTAACGGCTTATCACAGCTACCCAAAGCTATCAAAAGGTTTCAAGTATTTGATGTGAACTTGTTTGAGGTTGATTTTGACTTGTTTCTCAGGCGCTGAGAAATATTACATTATGTGCCAAAAAACAAATGTAAAAATATAGCTCATGGCTGGGGAAAACCACATTGAATTTAAATTGTTTCAAATTCTTAATCTGGTCTTGTTTACTTACTTTGCATGGTTTAAACCCTCAGATTAGCAACTGAGAGAAGACATTCTAAAGAGTAGTATGATCCAAATTTAGTGTCTAAATGGAGTGACCCATGCCTGCTGGAAGAGTCTTAGTTCAGTCTTATCATTCTGGAATTATAACGAGTGCTCCTTTATACTCTCAAGAATATTCTAGTTTGGATGATAAATTGTATGATCCCCCTATCTATATATACCATCAGGATCTGAAATCCAACAACCTGAAAATCCCCAATCTACTTGGGTCTAATAGAACTCTCTAGGTAGATATTTTACAACTCTCAGACAAAGAACTGAAGGTTACAGAAAATCACAAATGATAAAAAAAAAAAAGTTATATAGGGGTAATAAGAAGTCACATTTGGAGCGTCAAGTGTCAGACTGGAACCCTAGTTGTAATCAACTGGGAAGAGCCTGGAAAATAAATATTTGTTATTATTTATTTAATAAATAAATAATTACAATTTGTTATTTGTCAATAATAACAAATATTTATGGCTTGCACAGCAACATTTTGAGTGTATCTGTAAGCATGGCTCTTTGCCAATGAAATCAGACCTACTAAAATCTATACTACATACCCATTTCTTTCTGCATTGAGATAATAAACTATACAATTAAAAGAAAAATATAACACAAATAGGGCTTCAGAAAAGCAGTCAATTGGAAATAGTCTACTGATGCAATTTGGAAAACATCCACTGAAGTTTTGAAAAAAGATGTTTTCAACCCAACCGAAAATAAGTAGCTAAAGACACATGACAGGTAAAATGTGACAGATTTATAACAGACTTGACATTCCTACCCCTGAATTACTGCAAACTCAGGCAAATCCTATCAGAGACTCCCTCTGAGCAGAGAAATGGAACCAAAGTGTCACTATGGAGCTGCAATCTAAAACATGGGGACTGGTGTTCATATACAAATTCCTCTCTGTGTTGACCATGTGGACCCAAGGTTGCTAAGTATTTGGGAAAACACCTCCACCCCCCCATAATGTGGTGAAAGAAGAACCAATACCTTAGCTATAGATAAGGAGCCAGGGAATTTGGTTCTCCATTAGCCATGTATTTGTGGATGGATAGCAGGTCTGCACGTAGAGGAATCCTGGGGGTCCCCTTCCTTCCTTATACCTTGACAACTCCAAACAACATGCACTGACACACAATGGACTTTTAAAAAAAAAATTATCTTACGGGGAAAAATAAAATCTATTTGCTGCATGACCACCAGTTTAACTTCACTGCCTTTTTCTGAGCAGGAAAATTAAACTTCAACTGTCTTAAGAAAATGAACCAGTGTACTGATCAACATCTCTCATCATCCAGACCATGAGCAAAGCAAAGCAAAGCAGAGCAGCATGGCCCATAGAGGAAGAAAAATGGGCAGAATCTGTAGGCTCAGGGAAGGATTAATTTTGGAAATGAACATTACCATCTTCCCACCTGCAAGCCAGCCAAGGACATCTGGAAGACATTGAAAACACAGGAACCCTGGTTCTCTTCTCAACCACCTGAGGTCAGTGTTGCTGGAACCTTTAATTATCTTCCTAAAGCAACACATCTGGATGGCCAGGCCTGAGGACGCCCTTTCCCCAAGTTGTCTGGAGCACTCAGGTGACAATGAAGCCACCTGACTGCAGAGATGGCAGGGAAACCCTTGTACTCCCTAAAACCCCAAATCATCTGAATCCCAAGCACCAACTTTCACTGCATTCTCATAATACCTATGTTTTAATTTCCAAACTTCCTGAGAATAATGTGGCTCTTTAACTTTAGGTACAAAATGCCTACAACATCTCCTCAGTTTGTAAGTTTCTGAAGTGTGGCCTTATACAAAAGTATGCATCTCTCTGAATATCATTTTATTCATCTGAAAAAAATGGAGAAAACAGTATCTCCCCCATCCCAAAGTAAATGTGAAGCATAAAAGTGACTCTGGAAAGGCAAGAATCCACCTTCAAGGCAAGCTCACGGAATGGCACCGTAGCCATGGATGATTTATTTTGCAGAAAGATGGCTACAGTTATACTGTCACTGTTGCCACTGGAGAATTATCTTCCATACTCTTTGAATCTGGGAGACTCTTTTTCCTGGAAAATCTTGACCTACACTAACCAGCTCTCCAGTTTGCAGAGGTTTTGCAGGGATGCTGATGGAGCCCAGAGCAAGCTGGGCTTTGGGAAGTTGACCATGGGCTGCTTTGTCTCCTGGAGCGAGTCAATGTTCCTACATGGTGGTCTGGCCTCTTTAAGGGGAAAAAAAATGTTACACAGACAAAAAAAACAGCAACACAAACCAACCAAAAATGCCAGGAATGCAGGCTCTGCCAACCAAATAAATAAATAAAATGTGAGATGTTTTATAATAACTGGACATGCTGCATTTCTCAACCCTGTACAATGGAAAAACTCCACTTTTCTACCAATCCCGTCCCCCTTGACCCCAGACTTGGTGAACTTCCTGCTTTGAGACAACACTGACACCTCCGTCTCCCTAAGTAACTAACCAGCCCCTGGACCACTAACTGTGACAGCTGGGCTCTGAGATACTCTGGAAGTTACCTGCTCACCATGTTTCCCCTCTGGAGCAGAGACGCTTCATTGGCATAAGATCTCAGATAAATAGTCTTCTTCAACTTTACCCTCTTTCCCTCTCAAACAGTAATATATTTAAAGAGGTATACAATGCAGCCACCATATCAACTCACAAAAATTTCAAGGGCCTCTGAAAATTCTACACTGATGGAGATCATTTTTTGTTAATTTGCTTTCCAGTTAACTGTTAAATAGAATCTATTACAAGTCAGATACTGCTAAGGTTCTGCATGTATTCATAGTTTTAATCCTCATGTCAACCCTATGAAGTAAAATGATTATTACACTCATTTTATACATGCAGGAGTGAAGCACAGAGAGATTAAGTAATTACCCAAAGTCACACAGCCCCTAAGTGGATGAGCTGGGATTCACACCCAGACAGGCTGGCTCCAGAGTCCCTGCTCTGAACTACCAGGCTCTTTAGTCATTAATGGAGTGCAGTCAGTGGGGACTGGGAGCAAAGCGCTCAAGTAATCCTAATAGCCCAGTAGCTCTGCTCTTCTATCTACACTGATGAAGATGCAAAGACTGTCCATGCTGGAAAAGGATGAAGCTTCTTCCTATCTCTTAGAACAATAAAAGAACCTCCCCCCCCATACACACACACCCATTGACACTCTCTTCCCTGTGTACAAAGGGCATAGGGGCTGGTCCTTTCATTCCTATAAATGGGCAAACATCCAGAATTAGAATTCTTATCTGGAACTAGGCTCACCTCACAAAGAAGGTGAAGTGGAATGGGGAAGGAGAGGAAAAATGAAATGACTTGGGAATGTGTTTGCTTTGGCACCCAGCCTTGGTGGCAACCCCTTCTCGGCGGACTGCACATCAAGAAAAGAATCAGGAACAACTCAATGGCTGTGTTTGGTTTTAGCCTATTTAAGATCTGAGAATGGTGCAGTTCAACCCTATATCCCACTTTACACTTACGAGGGACACTCAAACCAATGTTATTTCAGAGTATATGTGAATTTGGTACTTCACATAGTCAGATTCCTGTGAAGTTTCAATATAGCATAAAAGTGAATAAATGTTCTTGTCAATTCCTAACCACAAAGGCAGGTAAATACTCCAGGCTTTTCGACTCCTGTTCAGACACCCCACCTCCCTATTGCTAATCTTTGGCTGTCATAAATTTGGGAATGGGCAGAAAGGAAATTTTGGCTTAATCACTGAACCCAGATAAGATCCCACAGTAATTGTCCCCACACATAAGAAATTAAGCAACCCAAAGAAATCATTCTGACAAATATTTAAGTCACAGCTGTGGACACAAAGTCACGCTGTGAACAGTTAAACTTTAAACACATGTCCTATATGGTCTGATGGGCAAGGCAAACCTCCACTCAGTCAATGTCCTTGCACTGACAAAAGCAGGCATCCTGGCCAAGTTTCTTCCATCTTTGCACCTGCAAGTTTAGGTCTTAATTGAAGTTTCTCGCTAAGCTTTTCAATGGTAACTTATAATATTACTCATGATAATGTATACTGAGAAGCTGAAAACTAGGATTAATTTTGCTTCAGTCACTGGTTTTCTGAATATTATTTCATGAGTTACTTACCTTTTCTGTGCCTCTATTTCCCTCTCTATGACATGGGCACAATATTTACACAGAAGAAATTAAAGTCCAGGAAAAAGCTTAGCTAAAAATTAATTATTCCACATATATTTTCAAGTTTCCTTCTTATTTTCCCCAAGAAAGTACTAGAAATCAAACCTTAATTTAATAAACTGCCAGATTTCTTTGACCAGTTAAAATTTTGATGTAATGAAGATGACTTACACAGCCTGCTCTGTGACTTGAAACCCTTTTTGAGCAATAAATCCATTGGAAAGATGCTTATTATAATGGATGTTCACTATAGCAAATGGCTTGACTGTCCCCATTTTAAAGATGGGAAAGTTAAATCAAGTTACTTGCACAGGGTTCACATTTATCATTATCTAAAATAATAGTACCATACACTTTAAATCTCTATGATTCAGTATTAAATCCCCCCCCAAAGAAACATGTTTCAGCTGTTTACTATGATCTAAAACATGTGTTGTCAGGGGGCCTTGTTCATTACCAGCACTAAAGGTCTGTTGTAGGTATGTGAACTGACATATCTACATGACATTTCCCAGATGACCAAATCTGTCTCTTCTCCATAAACACACATAACAACACATATAAACAAGCCATTCTTAAGGAAAGGACCTATTAGTTCAGTTTATGTCTTCATTGTGAACTATCTTTCTACTCCTATATATGGTTTGGATCAATTGTGACAAACCAGACTTACTCTGGCTCCCTTGAACCCCCAAATGCAACCACTATAAAGCATCATTTCTGAATTGTAGTTCTAAGTCTGAAATGTCTCTATGGCTATAGCAGATCTCAGCATTGCTCTGACCATCATCCTGGTGGCAAGAAACAAGCTTGACCTTCCTGCTGCAGAGCAATCCTGGGGTTGAAAGTTAGGAGACCCATGGGGAGGGAACTTGACTTAAATGTCTTTTTTAACATTTCTGAAAGATCTCGGAATGACAAAACATCAACTTAGCTTAGGTTAAAAATTCAGGCAGATTAAGAAAGGGTTAAAAAGCAAATATGACAGAGGCAAAGAAAGGGCAGGCAATAGTAACTAAACTTATTAATCAGGCACAATAGAGGTGCATGATACATTTTCCAGAATGTATTACCTCCACCCTATATCTTTCACCTCTATGACCACAAATCTTTAAGGACAGCTGTAAATTCCCCTAAAGAAAGCATATTCCTTCTCAAACTGCATTAGTTCCAGGAATCCTATACAGTTAGACTCCATCTGCTCAGCACCAAAATTTGTGTCTAAGGCATAAATGAAATTTCTTTCTACCCCTGTCTTCTTTAAAACCTTACAAATCAAAGAGTTAGACAACACCATGAACCAAAGACACAAGATCTATCTAATGTTGGGATGCTTTTCTTCTTCTATGATCTTTGGTATCAAAGGACAAATTCAAGCAGAAGATAAATGAGTAAAGTTAGCAACCTCTGTCAATGGGATCGAACTTTTCCAAAGAGGATACTTTCAGTTCTCCTCCGGCCTCCTATTCCTCAACCTAGAAAACAGGAGCTAGACAGCACAGGGACATGTGACAGGGGAGCTCAGGAAGGCAAGACATTATTTGAAAATACGCTCTAAGGCTCTAAAGCCAGCCCGTTAGACACCCTTCCAGCTTTTACTACCCAGGGCGTTCCAACCAGTTTCCATTCTGGGGGACCGAGAGTCAGGGGTCGATGTCCTACGAGGCGATATCTAAGCCCTCGATAATCATAAGGAATAAAGACCAGAGGGTCCTCACTTATATGGGAAAATTAAAAAAAAAAAAAAAGAATGCGAACGCTGGAAATTCGGTAAGTTTTTTTTTCCCACTACTCAAAAACGCAGCTGTGAAAATAAATACCACCACCCAAATCAAGGGTCTTGGGCCACCAACAGCCTTCCTCCTCGCTTCTCCCTCTCTCCAGCTGCCAACAGCATCCCCTGCTCTTGCAGAAACGCATGGCCCATAAGGGAGTAATGAAGAAGCACAGAAGTGGAGGAGACCCCGGAGCTGGGTGGGGGCGTCGGCAGTCACCACTCACCCGGGGAGGGGAAAAGCTCCAGATCGACTTTTTCTGTCTTGATGATGGTTAGAGTCGGTTTGAGATCGACGGCCGCCTTCATGGTGCCAGAAGTGGGGGACAGACGGGATGATAGCAAGTTTGCTGCTACTGTTGTTGTTTTTCTTTTTAATAGGGATTCTTAACAGGGGAAAGGGGATGGGGGAAATCCGACTTTCTTCCCCCAAACTCTTAAATTCCTGCTGACTTTCCCCAGCGCCTGGACTGTGCGCGCCCGGCACTGTCTCCCGGAAAGTTGGCACTTTGCGGAGAAGTGAGCGCGCCTGGGTCCCAGCCTCGCCTGCGCCTTGCCCTCTCCCTCCTTCGCGACACTAGCCCGGCTCCCTCCTCTCCGCCCTCGCCGGCGCTGCTACGGTTCGCTCCTACTCTTTCCAGTCGCGATCTCCCTCCCTCTCTTCCTCCAACGCTCTCTCCTCCTCTTTAGGGCGTTCCTGCAGCTCGGAGCCCCGGCCTCCGCCCGCCCCAGCCAAGGCGATCCTCGAGGGAGGGAGCCAGGGGCGGGGCACCGAGGTGGGGGGCGGGGCCGAGACGGACATCCGCGGCCAATCGCCGCCAGAGGCCCAAAGTGAAAGGAAGCGCGGGCGGCGCGCTGAGCCCTACCACCCAGCCGCTACGCGCGTAGTGCGCGGGCCGGGGAACCCAGGGCCAGGGAGGAAGGATCCAGAGCGGCTGAGCAGGCCAGAAGCAGGGGCTGCTTCGACCGTTTCGGGGGAAGTCGGTCTGATTCTCCACGCATTCTTCAGAACTTGGTCACCCGCTGCTAACCCCCTCCTGGTAGCAGCATAGTTTTCCAAGTGCGTGTACATCATTCATTCACAAAGACTGACACACAGGACGTGAGGCATGTGGATGAAGGGGAGAGCATGTGGGCAGGCCCAGGAGTTTCATGAGCTGGTGTCCTGAGAGGGTTTTCTGAATATTGGACTCCAGCCGGATAGTGAGTCAGGAACCAGGGCTGTTTCTAAAGAGGAGCCTTTAGCTTTTCAAAGCCCAGGGTGGCATGGTAATTGACAGGGACAGCTTCGGTAAACAGACACCTTGCTTTACTGGGCTTGATCAGAACCAATCCTACATGGAACCCCCAAATGAAGGCCCAAATGAACCTGTATTCGTGGGGGAGTGCATAATGGGGGCCCCAAACCGGAACCCAGTCAACGACTTCCAGAAACATTCAATTTTACCTACACAGTGGGCGAACAGAAGTGGAAGCTGTAGTTTCTTTCTAATTATTCTGTTCCTCTAATTATGTCACCGTTGGCTAAAGCTTTGTCTTTCCTTTCACAGATTCTCCTCTATTAGATAAAAAGGACAGTCCTTCCACCACCACCAAAAAAGTGATAATGCAGAGGCTCTGGTTTGAATTTCTGGAGTACATCATTTGCAGCCATGACAGAATCACAATGCACAGCCCCTGTTAAGTTTGGCGACTCCCAGCACCTTAGATAACACAATATGAACCGGAATAATTCACAATTTGCCACTGACAATTACTTACTATAAATGGAGATAGTAATTAGCAAAACAACCAGCATTTAGAAGCATGTAATGTTGCTGGAGCCAAGCATTGATATCCACCTTTGATTAATTAAAAGATTAAACATAAAGCTCCCTAAACAACCTTTGCAAAAGATATTTTTATTCCTGTTTCTGGATTTCTAAGCATATGTTCAGCTCCCACCATTTGCCTTTAACTATACCCTCTGACTCTGGTAAATTTTAACACACCTGCTTACCTGCATCTAAAACCAGTTTTGTCTCCTTGGAGCATTGGTAACTTGCAGGTTTCCCACAGCAAATAAGGGAAGGAGCCAGGAATAGAAAGCAAGTCCCTGGCTCCTGGTCCAACCTCCAGATTACACCCCTTTCTTAAGTGACCAGAGGAAAATAGTTGTATGTGATCATCCTAATTTTTGAAAGAACAAAGACTGTTGGAATCCAGCTGTGTTTCCAGAAGGTATGAGAAAACAATGCTGGCCTCCAGATGACAAGAACAGATACTTCTGATCCTGGGAAAAGCTTAGGGAAACAGCTGATGAATGAGTTGTACATTCACACACCCAAATGAGCAGCAAGAAAACCATCTCAAACCAGTCCAGCCTTATTGACTAGAACATTAGTATAAGGACTGAGCAAATAAAGAGTTGTTTGGGGGAATTTTGTTTGTTTGGTGCTATTCTAAGAAAATGCTATTTTTTAAAAATCCAAGTGTGAGGACTTTTCTATTTGCAAATGCTACTTCTCTGAACAACTCCTTTCTCTCTCCCTCAATCTGCTCCTCCACTTTCTTCCCCAAGTTAGCCTAAACACAGCTCCTAACATTCTAAAAAGCTTTCTGTGATTCAACTGCAATGAGAAAATGTATTCCTTCCAGTTCTTTGACAATGACAAATCAACTAGTCAATCATACTGTTTCTAACCCATCCCTAAACACAGAAGATCAAAATGTTTGAGTCCAAATCAGAGAATGAGGTTGAGCAAAATGAGAGCCAGGGGCCACCAAAGACCTCTAGGAAAGTTCATTCTTCACGAACCTCTATGTTATCAGAAGATATACATCCAATCTTGGACCTTGTTAAACTTTCCTTGGGCTAAGGATCACTAATAAAGTCAGGTTAAAATATTTTTATTTATTTGGCACAATCCAATCAAGACCTGTGTCATACTTGATTATTCCATTTTGATGAATGAAAATGTTCATTCTCTTTATGACACAAGTAGATTTTTCTAAATGTTCCCATGGAATTCAAAAGACATTTTCATCTTAATATATCCTAATAAAACAATGCCTAGCCCAGTACCTAAGACATAACAGATGGTCAATACATATGTGTTGAAAAGGAACTACCATTCTTTTGCTCACTATGGGCTTCTACTCTGCCACCAATTCTTCTTAACTCATAGGTTGAGTTCGATATGCTGTGGCTTGTGAAAATGAATCAAAAGATGCCAGCAATTCTGCCCTCCTTGCAGAGCAGAACCTGTATCCCCAACACCCATGTCCAGTGTGGTTCACATGTGCTTCAGTTTCCCCACCAGCAAAATAAAAGCAACCAAGCCTTGCCTTCCATTTATTTGAGCAAGATATTTCAAGACTGTATCTACTGATTTTTAAGGCACTCAGAAAAAAAAAAAAAAAGTCAAACAAATAACTTCTCTGGTTTTGCTTGTAACTCAATAGTCTGTTCCTTCCATTCTAGGGAGAAAACAGATTTGTATTTTTAAACATTCCTTAGGCTTTAGCTAATTACATCCAACCAAGTGCTGAATCTCCCTAAACTGGGAACATCAAGTCAAAAAGGGTCAAGAAAGGGTTGCAGGAATTGGGGGATAGGAGCGTAGAGGTAGGCATGAATGATGTCCAAAATAAGTCAGTATTATACAGGAGTTCCCTCAACATATGGAGTGTGTAAAAAGCAAACTTTCTCCTTTATTTGTTACTCCTCCCTCAATTGCACCCCAAACTCAATGAAAAAAAATCTAAAAATACACCTAATTTCAAACAATCATGGAACACTCTTCTTCTCCAAAAGTATGCTAGAATGTTGTCTGCTCCTGAATTTTAAACTTCAACAAAACAAAGAATCTCTAAGTTTTGAGCTAAAATATGCTTTACTGAAGGCAGGTACAAAAACAGTCAGACCACTAACGGCTGATCCAGAGCGAGTTTATGACTCACAGATGTTGATTTACTGGTATAAATGTAAGATTTTTTAAAAAAAGTTCTCAAGCTCTCAATTAACAACCTGTTTGAGCTGCATTTGTGGTCTCCTTTTTGTCTGAGAAAAGGCAACTGTCCCTGTCATACTCAGAAAAAGACTTCGAAAGATTAACTCTAAAGCAAGTGGTTTCTGTGTGATAAGTTCAGTCATTTAAAAAGCACACTGGGAAAGAAAAATGCCTGAGGCTTCAATATCTACCATTATCAAGCAGCAATAAAATGGAAAGTTGGAGATAGGAAGGAAAATTAAAATAACTCTCTTAATTAAACTCAGATTCCAAAAGTCCTTAGGGTGATTTCAGTTACCCAAGGCTCGGTTGCAGAGGTGGTGTTGCTGACTGCTTGCTGGCTCTGTGACCTCACCCAATGCCACTTAACCTTTTTGTGTCACAACCCCTTCTCTGCTTCAGGGAATAAAATCACCCCTGGCTCTAGAGCATGTAATACAGTCATTAGCTATTGTTTGGAAGGTACAATAAACAATAAGTGATAAGAACTGCAGTTAGGAAGGAGAAAAAGAGGAGGGAGGGGAAGTGTTGGGGGGCCTATGTGCCCTGGAAATCTCTCTCTAATAAAACAGAGATCATAGGGGTAATGTGGGCTCTGGAAAAAGACCTGGTCCAGATTCCAACTCCACCAACTAATCAGCTGAATTACCTACCACAGGTTAGTCACATAATCTTGAAATTCAGTTCCTTCATATTTAAATAGTACCCACCTTTAAAGGCTGTTTGGGAGCTTAAATGAGATGATGCATGCAAGGCTTTTAGCTCTATGTCTGGATAAGCAAAAGTGTTCAATTAACATCAAAGCATTGTATTTTTTTAATCCAGTGTAAGCTATAGTATGTGAGAAATCATATTAAATCTTTCTCTTCAGCCACCTCTTTACAGAATAGCTTGGACCCTCATTTTACCTCACCTGTCTCCAAGAAGAAATGGGGCAACTATTGTGCTTAATTTAAATATCTCTTCAAGACCCTTCCTCAGTTCTTTTGTTGTGAAGTATCCAACTTTGACCCCACTTGAGAAATTCAGCACTGCCTAATTGGAAAAGAAGATAGATTTGTATTTGTTTTAAGAGTTACAAGAAAACTACAGTTCAAATTCTGAAAGATCATATTAGTGATGCCTCTTTGGAGACAAACCTTAGATCTTCATTCTTACATGATCAAGGTAGATGGAATCCTATTAATGTTCTCCAAATGCAGCCCTCCTAGTTACCAGAGAAGAACAATAAGTTTGAGTGGGATTAAATCACTCTGCCCAGGGTCCTGCCACCTGAAGAAGGCAGTGTTAGGATCAGAACTCAGTCCCTCCATTGCTGTTCTCTCCATGGCACCTCCTGGCAAATTTACACATATAACCTTGACAAGTTAAGGCCACTCACTTGGTCTGTTCCTGACATCCTTGAGACACAGATCCCACGCACAACAAAACAGATAGATAATCAGATTCAATTTCTAGAAATCCAGCAATACTCTGTTCAGTAGAAATGTTGTCTCAAGGCAAGTACACTGCAGGATAACCACACTGTCATTCTCTGTGGGAGACAGCTTGGCATGGGCTATAAGGAGAAAAAGGGTCTGGGTTGGCTCTATTACTGTCTGCAGTTTCTCTAGACTATAATTATGAGCCATTCAACTGCATCTGCAGCCCCAACAATGTGGGATGGATTGGCCTAATCCACAGACCAAGCGACATTTTAAAATCCATCAGTTTAGACATCACGTATTTTCCTTGCAACAAATCAGACACAGCTCAGACAGAAAGTCAAGGAGTTGCCGACCAAGGCTACCTCCACTCCCAGGGCCAGTTTGCTTCCCTGAAGCAGGCAGAGCTTGATTCCTAGGATTGTTGCTCCCTCCTGGGGCTGGATAATGCAGAATATAGGCTACCCTACAAACCTGTGAGGATCATGTAACTTGGATTCCAATTTAAGTTGTCTTAAATTGGCCTCTCAAGGTGATGGAAGATGATGGCATTAGCACAAATGGCAGGAGAGCCAATGCTCTTTTAATAACATGGCAGAAGTAGAGAAGCAGGCTCGTAGCAAGAAGCTTGTCTCCCATGGGAAGAGGATTCCCACCCCAAACCCCAGACTGGCAGGTGGTTCCATCCTGGTGGTAGGCTACAGCCTCCCTCTGATCTTACCCAACTTTTCTCTTAGGTTACAACAGCAAACTTCAAAACAGCTGTTCTCTGCAGTTGTGGTTTGAACCTCACATTAAGATAATTTTATTATGGAACCTTCTTCCCTCTCCCCATCCCTCTCACTTTCATTTTAAAATGCAAAGCCAATTGCCCCAATGTACCACCCTAAATCAAGAAGCAGAAATGAGGTAAAGAATGTCTCCACCCTATTTATGGTGCTGGGAATTAAGTAGAAGAAGATGGAGCTAGAAGAAGAAGAAGTCCTGATAGGAAAAGGGAAGATGGTAAAGGGAGAAGCAATTGAAGAGATCTCCTCTGGGAATAAAGTAAGTCATGGATAGTGATGGGGAGGAGGTAAGGATGTGGAGTCACAGGGATTCTATCTCCTTGTCGTCCTGGGACTTATGTTCTTAAGATTCCAAGATGACATTAAGAACTGATAATGTATCCAGTCCCTTTATCAAGCCAACTTAAATGTCCCACTTGGCCACAGGCATGGAATAAAAAAACAGCTCAATGGGAGTTCCTCCTGCTTAACCACATCCCTACAGGTTGCTCTTTCTCTGCTTAGCAGCCTAAGCACATCCCTAGTGTACACTGGAATATGCATGTCTGTCTCCAACACTCCCTAAGGGCAGCAAGTAAGATTCAGTCATTATTACACCCTATGGTGTTCATCTGAAGGTGGTAGGAGCTCATCTGACTCTTTTTTAACCAAAAAACATCTTTATAACATTTTATTTTTCATATTCTTCTTATTCTCCCATTCATCCACCTAAAGGAGAACATTGCCAAGATCACAATATTCAACTGAGTTTCCCTCTGAGTATAGACACATGCAGTTGTTTGTGAAAATTGGAATTTGACTCACCACATAGCAAAACAACTGTTTTATCATTAGTCTGTACACTTTATACAGCATGCTGCTCATCTTCACAGACTGCTGCTCAGAAGCTGTCTTTAGGACTTTCTGAATTTGGAGTTGAATCTTTCCTTTCGCTGTTGGCCATAAAGGTAAGGTGTACAATTGCTATACTCATTATTTGTAAGATATGCAAAGTGCATGCAATGAACTCAATTTTTTTCCCATTCTTCCAAAACAGAATCAGCTGCTACATACTTTATTGGGAACCTACTGCCAGTTACAAATCCCCTTTGTCTTCTCAAATTTGCTTTAATTGGTCAGGTCCCCAGAAGCTCTATAATTTGAAATGTGTCATTTTGCTACAAAGGTATCCCTATAGTGAGGAAGTGGGTGGGTTGGGAGTAAAGATGAGTAGTCATGGGAATGTGTTAAGATGGGAAGGGAAAAGACAGGGAGGTCAACTGAGCCTCACCAACCTAGCTGTTGGCACAGACACATGTAAAGAAGACCTAATCTCTCTTTTTTAAAAAATATTTTTTAGATGTCGATAGACTTTTATTTTATTCATTTATTTATATGTGGTGCTGAGAATCGAACCCAGTGCCTCACACATGCTAGGCAATCCTTCCACCGCTGAGCCACAACTCCAGCCCCGACCTAACCTCTCTCGCTGTGGTAGAATACTGCTTCAGAAACTATTTTGTATTTTGCTAAGGGAAATCAAGATGTTGTAACAGAAAAACTGGTTGATTTTAAACCATAGAAATCAAGGAACTAATGGGCTTGGTTGGTTGGGGTCTGTCATTACTCTTGAACTGTAATGGGGATCATGAACACATTATTATTTCACAACACTTTTTCCAGAATTGGGTCTATATAAGAGGCCCAAGGAAAAGAAAATGTGCCACACAGAAAACATCGCACTAACCTGTAAATATAGCATTCTTTGAGTACACCATTGCAGTTATCTATCAACATTTTATTTATCTCCACTTACCCATCTGTCACACAGTTACAGATGGTGTTGTAATATGAATTCTGCCTTTATCAGTGCTAAGTCTAACACCAGAGAAAGTGAAATGCTCAACACTTGGTAAATCCCCAGTTCTTTGAACGTCTTTTTTGTTGTGTACTCTCCTGAAAAGTCTGCAGGAAGTATGTATCATGAAATATGCAAAAGTGTAAATACAAAAAAACAACTTTAGAGTGTTCAGTGTAATTATTGGTATCATCAAAAATACCACTCACTCAAAACAGATGAAAACAACCTTAAGAATGGATATGTCAACTTTGCTGGGATCACAGTTCATGTTTGATTCTCCAGTCTTCTCCTCCAAAGAGAGATGAGAACTCCTGTGTAATTTCTAAGGAGCCAGCTGTGCTCTCTCCATCTGCATAGGGCATCGCCGGGTGATGGAGGTGGATGGTGCAGCCAGTGACACATGAGGTGGAACAGACTCAGCTCATGTCTCATCTGTCTGGATTGGCTTCCATACAATAAAAACCTTTCTTCCTCTGAGTTGGAGGAGAAAAGCAAACCCCACATGTGTGACGTGCAAGGCAGCGCCGTGTAATCTGTCAGGCCTGTGAAACACATTCAAGAGCTCAGGGGCTCCAAATGATAGGTAATGATAGGTAACGTGGAGAATGAAGAAAGTAGAAACCACAGAGAAGTTACCTCTTAATGGAAATGTATTTCATCAGGTTGATCAGAAACATGTGTTCTCCCCAGATTGGGAAATCATCTTGAAAGACTTCATCACAAAAAGGCCCTGGGTGGGGAGCACCACAAGGGACCCATGGGGAGGGGGAAAGGGTGCAGCTGGGTGGGGAGCTGGCAGCTGTCTGTGGGAGGAAGAACAAACGGCAGTCAGCTCTCTGGTGGCAGGTTCCCAGGAGAGATTCTTTTCCAGGAATTAAAAATCCTAAATAATGTTGAGAATTTTAAAAAATCAAAAAGACTCTGGACTTTCATAGAATTCCATAGCAGAGAGACCAGATGGCTGGCAACAACTATTTCAGATCCAGGAAAGATCATACATACATACATACACACACACACACACACACACCACCCATTTTTTGAGAGTTACTGCTTTCTTCCACAGAGACCTTTTTTTGTTGTTGTTTTTTAAATTGAACTGACCTATAAACTGAGGTGTGGAGGTAGTCAAGTGATTCCAAATAAATGTTGCTGCTTCCAAACAGCCCATACAAAGACCTGCAGTTCCCAGCCAAGCAGAAACTATCAGATTTAAGTGTCCCCACTATATAGAATACACTTAAACTCTCAAATAACTGGGAGGTAATGTGATTAATGACACAAGCTTTGGCAGTAGATAGAAGACAAGAGTTTGAATTTGAACTTCAGCATTCTCCAACTGTCAGTCCTTTGGACTCAGAAAGCCTCAATTTCTTCATCTATGGAAGGGATCAAATAAAAGTGCCCAGTTCACAGAGTTGAGCTGAATATGAAATGAATGCATGCCAAATGTTTTCCACTGTTTGTGCCTGATAAAGAATGAGCACTCAAAAACTCTTAGCTGCTACTGTCAATTTTAAAAATCAGGCCAGATGTGGTGGCACACGCCTGTAATCCCAGCAACGTGGGAGGCAGGAGGATCACATGTTCAAGACCAGTCTCAGCTACTGAGGGAGGCCCTAAGCAACTTAGTGAGACCCTGTCTCAAAAGAAAAAATTAAATGGGCTGTTCAGTGGTAAAGCACCTCTGGGTTCAATCCTCAGTATCCCCAAAAAATTCATCAGAATTGTGACTTTGGATTTAGTTAGCATAAACTTCTCATGAATGTTGATCCAAACCATGGTACATAATGTTCTCCATGAAGAGGGGAGGCCATGATATCCTCTGTTGGTGTATGCCATTAAAATTATGACTTTGTGAAAAAGACAGGTCTAAGGAAGTAAATCACACAAATCCTTAACACAATCACTCTTGAATGAACAGGTATTAATTCTCATTATAAAGATGTGAGATATGGTTGCAGAAGTTCTAATCGTGCTCAGAGCAGCACTACAAATTAGCAGCAGAGACTTAAATTCCTCCTTAAGGACTCCTTCCAATAGTGGGGTTGCAGATTTGACACCCATTCAATGATTTTGTACAACTTGAACAAAATAAGATCTTAAGCAATTGGCCTCACCATTTGACTTTCCAGCTGCTATAAATAGGAATCCCTATCCACCTTGAATTGTGCCCTACACATGCATTTTACTTGCCACCCAGAATTCAGATGAGGTTTTCCTCACTGGTATTGACCACCTGTGCTGACCAAGGTCCAAAAGAATCCTAGGAAAGGTCTCCACTTATCCCTTGAACTGACATTCAGAACCATGGCTGCTCCTGGTACTGTCCTCTGGCAACATAGATTTTGCTATTTAGGGGCATCCGCTCCACAATTTGCATTCTGGCACTGCCATTGCCTGGCACTTTGCCACCAAGACTGGCAGCATGGAACACACGTAGGCTCCTCACTAGCTGCCCGCTCTATTTTGGCAAGACGAATGCCGTATTGTGGGAAAGCAGACTTAATTGGTTTTCTGGGGGTGTTTAGTTAAGTCGCGCCACCTCAGCTCCAAATTGATGAAAGTGTAACTTTGCCCTTTCCAACAGCCATGGCAAATAAATGACGGGGAAAATACTCCAAAATGCACATGGCTGGGTCTTCTGGCTCTCTTTTTCTTTTCTTTTTTCTCTTTTTTCTTTTCTCAGTGACTTTGGGGAGGTTTGGGCAGTGATCCTGCATACACAATACTGTTCTTGTTCTTCTTTTCTCTATAGAGCAGTCTTGAATAGCTCTGTCTAAAATTATAAGCAGGGGCAGCCCTAGGCTCCAAGAGATCAGAGCCCTCATGCTGGGCCTGAACAAAGACCCTGCTTTTTCCCAACAATTAGCCCTGCAAAAAAGGACATCTATCTCCCTCTATTAAAACCACCACGTGCCTTCAAGTCACCCCATTGTAAAGCTAATTAAATAACACGCCTCTCTCCCCATGCAGGTCTCCTGATTAGCTTCCCGCAGTAGGAAACCTCTGCAAAGAGCCTAGAGATAGATGGGCTAATGTTCTGTCTCATAGCCCCACCCCCATCTCCAATTAGCCATCGCCCCTGGAAAGCCATCCTTATCAATACTGTTGAGTTCATTCAGGCTCCACGGAACCACAGTTCAGACTCTATTCACCTCCAGCTCAAGGACCAAATTGATTTTCTTTTAAAAATAAGTTTATGGGAAGGCAAAAGTTTCTATCACAGTGTAAAATCTTTGGGGGTATTGCACCCATATGACAGTCCAGAAGTGCTGCTGCCGCTACTGGAATGGGGTGTTTGCCAAGGACTTTAACCCTAGTGGGAGGGGCTCCTGGGGAATGCACCCAAGGTGACTGTAGGCAGCTCTCCACTCCTCCTGGGAATACTCAGACCTGTGTGACAGGACACACAAGCTTCTGGGGAGGTATTACATAGGAAAACAGGGAAAAGAAAAAATATTTCCATCAAATTTTTAAAAACATGATTATGCAATAATATGCAACCTCTCAAGTTAAATTCCTTCAAAGACTCCTTAAAGATGAATGCAATCAGACACTTCCTCCTCTGCCTTCTCATGACAAGCAGCCTTCAAGTGGATACATACAGGCTTCTGATGGAGTACTTATTACATGGCTGAAAATAATCAGATCCCCGGAAGGGCAAGAACCACATTCAATTCATTTTGAATTTAAATTTCCAGCTTGAAGCATAGTGACTTAGGGTAAATACTTGATAAATGTTGGAAGAATGGATACTGAATAAATAAAGAAGCCAATGAAATAAGGCATGAATGAATGAATGAATGAATGAATGAATGAATGAATTTAATCCATTTTACAATAAATGTGATCAGAGATGGTAAATTCAGGCCCATGATCATCTTCACTACAGATGGTCTTTGTGCTTAGAAAGGGCATCATTATTTTATGGTACAGTTCTCTCATCTGAGCCTACCAGATCTCATACGCATGCTCACACATATGTACACACACTCTCCTTATCAAGTATACAAGTATCTCTTGGGTGATTTTTTTTTTTATTTGTACTAGAATTGAACCCAGGGGACTTTACTTACCACTGGGCTACGTTCTCAGTCCTTATTTTTTTTATTTTGAGGCAGCCTAAGGCTAGTCTCAAATACACAATCTCCCTGCCTCAGCTTCCCAAGGTGCTAGGGTTATAGATGTGCACCACTGCACCCAGGTTATTCACAAGGTTTTTGATAATGAAAAATGGAGGAATACCAGACTAGCCATTTTCTAAATCTTGATAGTTCTGAGCTTAACTTTTCAAGTCACTGAGGTTTCTCATTAATTTAATCTTCAGACTCACACAAACATTTCCTTCTACGTGTTTTAAGAAGACTCACCAATCTTCTTGAATGTCCTATACAAATGAGTGGATAACTAATTTATGAAGTAATCCCATATACAATTTAAGTCTCTCATGAAATATCAAAAGTGGATTTCAAACTCTGTTAAATTTCCAAATATTTAAAAACAGCCAAAATCACTGAATGATTCCCATCTCTAGCATACAGAGCCTTGTAGCAGAACCCACTGTCTGATCATTCTTGTACAACTTTATTTCTATGCATGATGGCATTTGGGGTCAGTTCTCGCCTCGTAATTTTGCTATCACAATTTCAATTTTTTTTTAAAGTGTATTTTTCCAATACTTATGGGTGCCTTCCATACTGAGCAAGAAATCAAGGCCTACAGCAACAGGGAAAGCTTCCAGGATTACTCAGCTAATAAATAATCATATCAATAAAACAGTCTGTAACCCCTGGCTGAGACTAAGGGAGAAAGCACTCATTCGTTTGGCCGTAGCCTTGTTTTGGCAAGCTTCCTACATGCTGAAGTGGAATGCCCACTTCATAATGATCATAATGGATTGAAAGCTGTAAAATTAGACTCTAGCTGGCAATAAGCTCTTTATTACTCTCCTTTGCCATGGTGCGCCTCCATTCTACCTTAGAGAAGACTAATCCAAGACCTCTGAGACATGCAGAAAATCCAACAATAGGGCTGAGAATGTAGCTCAGTGGCACAGTGCTTGCCTAGCATTTATAAGGTCCTGGGTTCAATTCCCAGTACCAAAAAAAAAAAAAAAATAGTTCAATAAATGAAGACAAAGACATCTACATTTTCATATAAATTTGTCTCCTCAAGATGGAGCTTAGCCTCAATACAAAGAAGCTATTGAGCATTGAGTCTATAAAAGTCACACCTGTTAATTTATCAAGGTCAGATATAAAAGCTGACAGAAATAAACTGTTATAACAAACATAAACAGAAAACATGGTTGAAAGAGAAGACTTAGTGGGAATGAATGTAAGTGTGAATGCCATTCTATTATTTAAGTAGACATATCAGATGCATAATGATCAATGTGCTTTAATCAGAGTAAGAACAGAAAATAAGAGACATGTATTGCAAACATGAGTACTGTCATGTGGATATTGGGTACAAGAATTAAGTGTTAGGTAAACACAATATTTTATAAGATCTTGGAGAGCAGCATACATCACATGGGCAAGCAGTGGCTGTTTTCTGAATCCAACTGAAGTTGTGAGCCATGTTGAAAGGCTTAATATAGATAATTCAAGACACAGGAAATCTCTCATTAGAAGGAAGAAGAGCTCAGAACTGACTATAGGGAGCAGCCGTGCTGACAGTTCATGTCAATACATTCCATCAACAAGTTATTTAAACAATGACTTCAGGGTAACTAGCCACATAATTTGGCAAATAGGATCCCTTAGAAAAGCAATTAGGAAACACTCTTCAGAGTTTGGTCACTTTAAATCCTTTATGTGTCAAACCTCAAAACTGAATGTGAATAAGCATCTTCTCTTTTCTCTGATTGAAAGAACAGTGATGCTTCACCTGCTCTAGCATGGAAGATCACAAAGCACTTCCACCAACATCATTTCACAGCATCTCTTAGAAATGCATAAGAGGAGAGGAAGCATCCCAGCTCTCCATACAGTATCTGTCCAGGGTGCAGAGACTCTAGCATTTTACCCAACTCTGTGCAAAATATCGAAGATGCACATTAGCTCAACTCTTCCAAATTATTCATATGCCCAAAATTACTTTCACCTACCACTCAAAAGACCTTTAAATGTGTTTTTTTTTTTCTGCCAAGTCTTTTGTCATAATTTGTTGGATTTCTTATTAGACCTCTTATCACTTAAGTACCATAAACCATCTGAGTCATGATTTTCCCACCAAGAAAGAGTGTGTAGGGGGAAAGGGAGAGAAGGCATGGAGTGGTAGATGATGAAATGATTAACACACAAATTCCTACCCATCTCTAAGAAGCAGAGGGATGAGCGGAGCTGTCCTCAGGAGGTGGATACCATTGGATCCCATCTGCCTGAGCTCCAAGAGGAACCAGAGGAGGAATGAAATCACAGCTGGGGATGAGGGAAAGGAGAGCAAAGAGGCAGCTCCCTTCCCATGGGAACTAAGGGGCGAGGGAAACTGACATGAAATAAACTCTTGCACCCAAAGCTTTAATGTCTGCAGTGAATCTCCCTGCAGCTGCAGCAAGAGAAACATTGGGAAGTCTTAGAAATGAGAACAGCTGGCCACAAAACTAATGGGTTTTTTTTCCCCCACTTATGCATGTGTATTGGGATTTTATAGTAACATGTTGTAATAGAAATTTCAGAAGAAGTAGGACACGACATTACAAACACACAAACAATACATTCTGGGAAATGTTTCATTGTTTTAAAGCCACATATCTCAAATTATGTACCAAGGGGCAAGTGAGCATCTGTAAGAAGGGAGAAAGAGTAACCAGACCAGGCAGAGGACTTGGGGAGCAACCTCTGGTATGGTGGGTACTGACACCTCAACTATAAGAGATGTTTCCACTTCTCTTGGATTCACAGTGTTTGTGCCTTCAAAATGCCCAAGTTAAATATATTAATTTTATTAAACCTCTTGTCTCTGATAAACCCTGCAGATTCAGGATGTTTATCTGGCAACTGTTCATGACTTTCTCTGAAACACATCAAAGACAAGGCAAGGAAAGTGAAAAAGAAACATCAATATTAGTGATTTAGACAGGCAAATTTACCTCAGAAGAGAGTTATTTAATTGATTCATGAAAGTATGATGAAATGACCCTAGAAAAGTCTGCTGATTTCTTTAAGTTCAAATATACTGAAGAAGCTTAAAAAGCAAATATTGTTTGTTTTGGTTTATTTGTAATATAGGAGGTAAGGGGAGGGTGTTAATGTTCCTATTTAGAGATGAGGAAATTGATAACCATTTAGCAAAACTAGATTGGCAGACTATGTACTCTTCACAAACCACACACATAACAGCTGCTTTACCTTGCTCTGCTCTATGTGGTTCTTTCTGGGATACTATTACTTCAGGTAGCCTGTCCAGAGCCCAGCACCATGTTTGAGCCCAGCACCACTATACTGCAGACTCAGGCTGACCTGTGCTCAAATTCAGAGTCTGCCACTTACAAGCAGTGAAACTTTTGGCAAATTATCTCAACTATGTAAAGCTCAGCATACTGATCTGTGAAATGGAGTAATAATAATGCACAGGATTTGGAGTAAGATTTAAATAGGGCAATGTATGTCAAAGGTTTGGCAGTGTCTGACTCAAAATAAACAATAAATGGCAAGGTTTTTTAAGTTCAAACAAACACACACACAAACACACATACCAAGAAAGCTTAAACTCAGGTATCCTGAAAACATTCCTTTAACATATAGAGCAATGTTAAAGAGCCAGTCAAGACAAATAATTATGTATGCCATAGATCGAAAGAGCAATTCGTAAGTATAGGTGGCCTATATATTTTTTAAAAAATCCCTGTCCATAAAAATAACCAGACAATGGAAAAAAGTAGTTTTAACAGCATGGGAACAGCCAGATATACACGGGCAAAGGAAAGAATTTGTAGCCCTATTTCACACAGTTCATAAAAAGGAACTCAAAATGCATCATAGACCTAAATGTAGGAGCTAAAGCTCTACAACTCTTGGGTAGACAAAAGGGTGTAAATTGTCACAACTTTACATTAGGCAGTGATTTCTTTGATATATTGCTAAAAGCATTAGAAACAAAAGAGAAAAATAGACAAACTTGGCTATATCAAAACTGAAATCTTTTTTATGTTCAAATTACATAGCATGACAACTGACATTATAAGAGATGTTTGCAAATTATATATCTGACAAGAGAATCATCTTATCTAAACTATAAAAAGAACTCTTATGACCTAATTTTAAAAATGAGTCAAGGATTTGAATAGACATTTCACCAAAGAATATATTCAAATGACCCATAAGCCCATGAAAATATGCTAAACAACATGAATCATTAAGGAACTGCAAATCTAAACCACAACGAAATATTTCTTCACATGCACCATGCAGGCTATAATCAAAAGGAGATAAGAATAAGTATTGGAGAGGAAGTTGGAACCCTCACACATTCCCTGATGATAGTGGAAAATGGCATAGCCACTTTGGAAAATAGTTTGGCAGTTCCATAAATAGTTAAATATATAGTTATCACATGACCCAATGATTCTACTCCTAGGTCTACACCCAGCAGAAATGAAAACATGTTCATGAGGAATGTGTACATGAGTGTTCATAGCAGCATTATTTGTAGGAGCCACAAAGTTGAGACAACCCAAATGTTCATAAATAAAATGTGGCATAGTTATCTAAAAGAATATCATTTGGAAGATAAAAAGGAATGAAGTGATAAATGTTACAACATAGATGAACCTTAAAAGTATCATATCATATGATAGAGGCCAGTCACCAAAATATCACATATTGTATGGCTCCATTTATATAAGAAGTCCAGAATAGGCAATTTTTTTTTCTTTTTTGTACTAGGGATGGAACCCTGAGGCACTCAGCTACTGAGCCACATACCTAGCCCATTTTTGTATTTTATTCAGAGACAGGGTCTCACTGAGTCACTTAGTTGCTAAGCCTGGGTTTGAACTCCAAATCCTCCTGTCTCAGCCTCCTGAGCTGCTGGGACTGCACCTGGCCAGAATTGGAAAATTTATAAGGACCAAAATTTAACCAATAGTTCCTAAGATGTTAGGGTGAGGGAGACAATGGATAAGAGACTAACTACAAATGGAGATGAGATTTCTTTTGGAAAGGACAAAAAATGTTCTAAAATTACATTGTGGTGACTTTTGCTCAATACCACGACTATACTAAAACGCACACACACACACACACACACACACACACACATACAAGTTGCAACTTTAAATGGATAACCTCAATATAATTGTTAAAAAAAAAAAAAAAAACAACTTTGCGTTTCCAGAGGTAAAGGCAAGACAAATAAAAGAAGAAGAAAGAATTTTCTATCATCTAGTGAAGTCTGCCCAGTGGGGTCTATGAACATCATCTTAAGACCATTTGCTTAACCAAAGTTCAGTGGAAAAACGTATAACATTTCTTTGACCTTCTTTTCTAAACTTCCTAAGTGGCTTAGAAATAGGCTACCCAGGAAACTCCAAATGGAACCTAAAAATATTATCTCCTGGCTTTATAAACATCAGGAACGCTAATGAAGTGAGGAGCAACAGACCCAAGAATGGAATATTTCATTCAGGTTGGGAGGCACAAGCGAAGCCTAAACTCATCCCTGAATGCAAGCAGGAAGGCCAAGGAGGGGCCGGGCAAGGGCCAGGGAAGTGAAAATCAACATAGGGCAGAGAAGAAAAGAATAACAGTGATCTAAGATACATAAAGCAGAGCCCGGGTGGCCACTATTCTAAACATCTAAAACAACCCCTTTGCAAATCAAATTCTAAACTCCTTCTGCTGACCAAGTTTGGACAAATGAGTGATCCTCAAGGCAGACCCCTCAACCCTCACTTTCACATAATTCAGAGGCCACAGAGGGAACCTGGTTGCACTGGTCATACCTCTGGTCTGGTCTGCAGTAGAAATGTCCCTTTCATCATTCCCACCCCCACAGGGCTCATTCAAATCTGCCCTGCCTGGCATGTCTTTGTGAGCTCTCCATTCAGGCTATGTTGATGGTACTCTGTAGCCCCAGTAACTCATGCAGAATAAGGTCTCACTAAATATGCATTGATTGAGAAGGGACAGAATAGAGGTGCTCTAATGTGACTGAGACACTAAATCAATTCTACGATCCAATTAAAAGCCAAGACATCAACCACACACCTCCACCAGCTGCGATGAATTTGGACAACCAGTATACTAGTATTGATCAACTCATCTGCTATGTGGCAATTATTGGCCAAGGCACTGGAGATACAGAAATAAATGATAAAGTCCCTTAGCTTTGGAGGCAGAGGAACCATTAACACACACACATACAGATCCCTCCTCTTCTGGACCAATCTAAGACTTTAGGATTAAAGATGTATGTGTGGGTATATGTGTGTGTGTGTGTGTGTGTGTGTGTGTGTGAGAGAGAGAGAGAGAGAGAGAAATTTTTGAACTTCTTAACTGTTTTTAAAATTCTGGGAAATAATCACAACCATTCTGGTAAATAAAATAATCCAGGTTGGTTTATTCAACAGACCTTAACTGAGTGCCTGTGACAATTCAAGCACTCAGCTCAGTACCAGGAACATGACAAGAACAAAACCCCTACCCTCAAGGTGCACACAGTGTCTTAGGAAAGAAAAAAAACATGGTTATAACACATTGCAATAATTTCAATGTGATGAGTACACAGATACTCATCAACATCATAAGAACACAATCAGGGCCTGAACTAAGGTGTATATGATAATAATAAAGAAGATAGGATAAATTCAAGATCTATCTAGAAGATAAAGTTGACAGGACTCAATGACTGACTGAATATAAGGACATGGTGGTGGTCATCTGCTGCTTTTCTCTCCTGAGTTTTTTCCTCTACTTATAATACCAGACCCCTCCTACTTTCTTTTAGGAAATAAATTCTTCTTCACATAGTAGAGCTCTAGTGGAAGTGCTAAGCACAGTACCCTCAATGCCTCCTGTTCACAGAGGGAGTACAAAACCCAACATGGCCATTTAGAGTACCTCATCTCCATCATTTCATCAATTGCCTTAGGGATGGGCATGCAACTCAGGAATTTTATATATGAGCATAACAAGGAAAACATTTTTTGGTAATGTCTATGACCATGGACTTTCCTTCTTCTAACAAAGAAAAGTGATGAGCTAGAAAGGAGGAAGAGGAAAGGAAGGAGGAGAGCAGGCAAGAGAGGGAAAGAAGGAAGAGTCAGTGGAGAAAAGAGCCTTTAGTAGATTTCTGACTTCCTAGTTTGTCCCAGCCTGCCTCTTCTACTGAACTTCCCATCTGAAAGTCAAAAATTCTCTCTAAAATAGTTTGATCCAGTTTTCCACCATTATATAAACATAAGGAGCCCTAACCAACACAAGGGTTAAAGTGGAAAGGAGGGAATGAAGTACCAACTGTCTAGCTGTAGGATGGGTAGCCAACACTTTCCATCAAGGAGACAGGAGAGAGGGGAAAGATGAGGACACAGAGGCAGGAGGAAGCAATAGCTCTGTTGTAACTCAGGGCATCTGTGCAGGATCCAGGTAAACCAGTCACAGAAAAATGCCCATAAAAACACCTCAATGTGTTAAACCTCAGGTGATGACACTAAGTAGCCTTTGCCCACTATTTTTCCTTAATTTTCCAATTTTCTTTAAAGAGATATATTATTTTTATAGTGATTATTTTTAAATAAACTAAGCATGGTATATTTGTACATGGAAAAGTACCAGGTCACAGCCAGGAAGAGGACAAAGATAGTGTTCAGAGGCAGCCAGAACAGAACAGTTTTCTCTCTCTCTTTCTTTCTCTCTCTCTCTCTCTCTCTCTCTCTCCTGCACAACTTTCACTTCCATTAAAGGGGGTGGAGGGATGATTAACTTTCACCTGCCTACTCTGTCTTAGACCTTGGGGAGATTTTGGAAATAAAAAGGGCAATAATAATAATAATGGGAGCCGTACAGGACATTTCCACCTCTCTCTCCTCATCCTTGATCTTACTCATCCAGTTCACACATCAGCACACCCAGCCAGAGCCCTTTTTATTTTCACTTCTCTCATTGAAGCAGAATTAAAAGATTACTCTAAACTCTGACTTTCTTTTCATTTCTGACCTGTTCTTTCCCACTTGAGTTTCCTAAAACATTCCCTTCAAGTTTCCTGAAAAGGTTTTGAAATTTTTATCACATGTCATAGAACCAGATGGAGAACAATAAAAAAAAAAAAATCACTTAAACTCCTTCTGAAATACCCTGAAAGATATTTGAAGGGAGAAGTAAAACACAAACTCCTTTAATAACAGACTTTAGAATCCAATTTCCCCCTAGCTAATCTAAATCCCTCTTTCCCTCATTTAATCCCATCTTTTTCTTATTCACCAATGAAGCTAAAGAACAGCTGGTGACTCCCTGATGATATTTTAGGAGAGTTAGGTCTACAATAGTATTTAATCTTAATTGATTTTATATTTAGTTCCAACTCACTGCTCACCTGAAGTTCAGTTTCTACAAAAGGTAATTTAAAAAATTAAAGAGGAAAAAGTAAGTTAAGCAAAGGAAGACGTGTTGTACTTGGTGTCTTAGTCCATTTTCTGTTGCTGTAACAAAATACCTGAGGCTTGGTATTTATGTAAAGAAAAGAGGTTTATTTCATTCATAGTTCCGAAGAATGAAGAGTATATAAACATCTGGTTGACTCTGGTGAGGACCTCATGGCAAGTAATGTAACAATGGCAGGAACATGTATGAGAGGGAGAGAGGCCATGTGGCAAGACAGGAAGTAAAAGAAATTCAGGGGAGGTGCCAGGCTCGCTTATAATAATCTACATTTGAGGGAGTTTTCAGGAGAGCCAGAATATGCTCCCACTAGAAAAGCATCTATCCTGTTAAAGACTTAATCACTTCCCACTAGGCCCTCTTCTTAAGGGTTACACCACCTCTCAGTGTCACACTGGGGACCAAGCTTCCAGCATATGAGACTTGGGGGATACACTCAAACCATATCCAAACCATTGCACTTGGTGTAGCTCTAACAGTACAGCACCATGAAGGCTGAATATATGCAAATCATGGAAACCACCCTAAATGTTACATTTTCCTCACGTATTTTACATGTTAATTAAAAAAAAAACTCTTTGAGATAAAACAGAGAACAAAACAAGTGTTCCTTTAGCTCCATTTAAAACTTGTGAGATCAGGAAGGAATTTTGAAAAGGCAGATGGAAAAGTGATTAATTGTTTACTAAATAAATATGGAATTTCCCTCTTCCATTGCCCAGTCAGTAGGGCTGAGAGACGTAGGCAGCCCTAGGGAAATGTGGATAAATATGCTGAAGCTAGATGCCTCATCCCCAAGCCCTTCTCCCAGGTCTGCTCAGAGACATTTTAATTCCATTCTTTGCCAAGGCTCTCCCTCTCCCCGTCTCCAGAGCAGCAGCCCTACATCACATTGAGTTTAAAATAAAGAAATGCTTTTCCTAAAGAATTCGCACACAAATAATCTCATTACCCCAGTGCTTGGGTTTATACAGCAGACGTCTTCTGCCAGGGGAAAAAAATGCACTCTGCGCTCACTCACATGGAACAGCTGCGAGGAGAGAAATGGTATTTAATTCATTGTGAAATATTCAACAATGGCTACACTGCACTTTTAAAAGCCTTTTGATAGTAAAACCCACAGGGAACAGCCCATCCTGTGTGCTGAAAAGCAGCTTCCCCACAATTAGTCTCTCTATTCAGAGGTCTGAGAAGTCTGTGTAAACTTCAGCACGTGCTGTGTACACTGTGGATGGCTTCAAGGCTATAACCTTTCAGAAACTTCTTAGGGTTTAGTCTTGCTTGGTGACTGTCTGCTCACAGAGTAGGTCAACTGGGGGAGGTGGAGTAAGGGGGCAAAGGGAGTGTCATATTTAGGTAAAAGAGGAAGGGAAAAAAAAAAAAAACTTCAGACCCTAACTGAATATCCAGGGAAGGGAAAATCATTCTCAGGAAAAGCCTTGTAGATTACCAGGCTTAATCATGCTCTTAAATAACCATTGTTGCACCAAAAGAAACCAGAAAGAAGGTCCAAAAATAATCAGGCAACAGTGACTTGTTTTCCTATTTCATCTCTATGAAATTTTTATGGGTCTCTGGATTGTGGGACAACTAGGGAAGCTTATATAAGCTTATATTCTCTTATCCTGGAGGGTAGACATTAGTCATTAAGGGGAAGGTAACAATAAAGATGGAAAAAAATGTCTGGACAAGCAAAGTTTGCATAATGGTTGAGAGAATGGATTTGGAGTAAGATTTCAATTTAATTATGAATCCTCTCTCTGCCTTCTGAAATTAATTAGGTTTATTTGGGGAGATAACATTGCCTGTCTGAGTCTTGTTCATCTCATCTATAAAATGGGAATAATAGAAGTACTGTAAAGGCAAAAGATCCCATTCATAAGATCACTTACAGAAGATGTTTAATGAATGATACCTCCCTCTCAAAGAGCTCTAGAAGGACAGGCCTTCCCTTGAGCTTCCTAGAATGAGATTATTTAAAATTGGAGAAAAAATGGGCTATGAATTATTTGTCATCGATATTCTCGATTTTGTAATTGGTCAGGAGGGAAGCAACATAGAAATAAGCATATTCATAGTTATCTAACTGGAAATTCAGATGGATCTAGACCATGCTTTAAAAAAAAGACTAATACTCAACAAAACTTTGTATTGTGATAGATTGGTTTTATTATCCAGAAAATCTAAACTCAGAATTTTTAGAGCACAAAGTACTGAGGAAACGCGTAAACATTCCGTGTATGGTTAAAGTGAATGAAGCAACTCTTCCATTATTTATTTGTCTTTTTGGGGGAGGGGTGGGTCCTGGGGATTGAACTCAGGGACACTCAACCACTGAGCCACATCCCCAACCCTATTTTGTATTTGATTTAGAGACAAGGTCTCACTTAGTTGTTTAGAGCCTTGGCGTTGCTGAGGCTAGCTTTGAACTGGAGATCCTCCTGCCTCAGCCTCCCAGGCACTGAGATACAGGTGAGCACCACCAAGCCTGGCTTCTATTATTTCAATTATTTGGGTGACTTCAGGAATGGTTTATAGGTATGTCTATTCCCAAAAGTAGCCAGCAATTTTCTTTATAAAACTCATTCAACCTATGAGCATTCACCAGAATGTGAGCCCCAAGCCTGCTCAGCTAGGAAGATCCACCTGATATATTGGCCAAGGATGGAAAAGCTGAGACACCATTGGACAGTTTAAAGTAGCTGGTGATCTTTCTCCCTAGATTGGAGAGGTCTGAAAATTGTTTCCACTATTTACTTCAGTATGTAGTAGTAGATAGAACAGTCCGTGCTTCCAAAAGAAACCAAAGATCACAATGGGGGCTAAGACTCTAAAGGACGACCAAGGGTCAGGGTCAGTTGGGTGGGAGAGTCTGTAACCCAGTGGTTTATCTGCCATTGTTGTTCTGTATACACTGTTTGAAGGGGAGGCACTATATCTACCACACTTTTTCCTCCTGACTGAGATAAGAATGATGGGGCGGGGGGATCTATTGCTCACTAGAAAGTCCATAAGAAACAGATCTCAGTGCAGCTTTCCTGTGATGCTGTGAAGTAGAACCATGTGGCCCATCCACATGCCCATCTCCCACTCACTTTAGACAGGCCAGGGGTCCATAACCTTCATGGATGTTTGCACAGGGGCATGAAAAAAAAAAAAAAGAGTGTTGAAAAACAGAAAGGAAAGACATGGCTGGACTTCAGGCAAGGCTGTGATACTTCTGAGACAATGGGATGGAGACAGTTTCCAGATTTAAATACTTTCTCTCGGGATTAACCAGAGCAGAGAGAAGAGCTTTATAGGAAGGAAGTTTATACCAGTGAATTCATTCCTGTTCCACAAGATATCATGGTGTACTCTCTAAGCACACCATGCTGCAGAAGGGTGCCCCTTCCCATAGGGTAGTATCTCTCAACCTCTTTGGAGATCTCAGACCACTTTGAGAATCAGTGGAAAGCAACAGACCTTAGACACATTCTCATACATAATTTCAGCAGGAAATATTTCTGAAGCTCCTCTCTGACAAAAAATTCCTGCTCCATGAGAATCAGCAGGTCAAAGACTTGGCAGGAAGTTGCCAGGGTTGATTAAAAAAAAAAAAATGTGTGTGAGTTAAGTATTTTATCAAGTGAAAAAGGCAAAGGCAACCCAAATCCTGCTTCCATAGACCTTTAACTCACTGGCATTTCTACTTCTCAAGCACCACGTTGGGAAGTATGGGAGACTAGTAAAATGACTTTGAGAATTGGTAGCTTTGGTCGCTTTGGGTTGGGGTACTTTAATCCCATCTGCAAGGATGTGAACGAATAGAACTTTCCAAAGTTCTATTTTCTTAAATAACAAGAAAATCCAAAAGAGTCAAACAATTTTCAAGACTCTTGAGTGAGCCTAGCTGGGATGTTCAAGAGTGGAACGGAAAAAGCAGGTCCCTGTTATAGAAAAATAGTGATCTAGGGAGATGACTGACTAGATGGTGACTTGGGACCAGGGCTGAACTGAAAGAAGGGGCCACTTGCCCTGGGGACAACCAAGCTGCCCACACATGGGTGGAAAGGTGATTTCTCTGAGTGCAATTAGGCCTTGTGTTTGACCCCTGATCTCATTCCATGAGATATTTATGTTCTCCAGACATACAGCAAGGGGACAAATGAGTGAAGATGGAAACTGAAGGCAGTTAATAGGGAAAGAATAAAAGAAGGAGATTGGAGAGGTGGGGGGGAACCTGATCCATTTACAGCAGTCTATGAAACCATCAGTTCCCAGCCTTCCCTGGGCCACAATACTTTTCTTTTTGCTTCACAGTACTTCTGTGAGTTAGACAACCTGACATTACAAATGAAGAAATTGAGTCTAAGAAAGGTTCAGTGTTTTGCTCCCCGTGGCAAGATGGTAGATGGCAGAACTAAAAGCCGACCCATCAGTCCCACCCAACTCTTGTTCATTTCTAAACCGTAGGAAGAACTTCAGCACTTGGGGTAGAGCGTTACTCTGCCTTACTTCGACCTCTATCTCCCAACCCATCTAGAACTCCCTCTAGCCTCTTGCAAAACTAAATCTAAGTCCAGAATCTCTTCTGTACCAACTGTCTATTTCTTAATCCCGGCTTGGGGCAGCCCAGGCCTCTTAGGTCTCGCCTGGCTGGAGGACCGGGGCTGCAAACCCGGTGCTGGCTGCCCCACCTCCCAGCGAGCTTCGCCGCGCCCGCTTCGCTGGCAGCGCCAGGGTTAACCGGCCAGCCCTGCCGAGCAATGATTTCTGTTTTATTTCAGCAGGGGAAGTGTGCGCTGCCTGATTAGCCTGACGGTTTCCTCTTTTCCCATAACCTCCAGACCCCCACGGCCCAAGTGTTTACTCTCTGAAATAAAAAATCTGCTGGTGTTTTTCTTTTTGTGTGCTCGTGTATTTTGGGAGGCTTGCAGGAGAGGAAGGCGGGGTAGGGGTTAGGGATGGGGAGGCTGGGGGAGGGGAGCAGAACGCGTCTCCAGCTGCAGGCTCTGGGCTGAGACCCCTGGCTGCAGTGCAAGAAAGCAACTTATTAATGAGGGAGCTGGGTCTCCCGCTTCAGCAGCTATAAACACAGAGAACATCTGGAGAGAGAGTAAGTCTGTCCCTGGCCAGACATGAGTACAACAGGCTGTCCCTGCGCGGCCATCCCCCACTCCCTCTACTCTCACACACCCTTCTCCCCTCCGCTGAGCTCCAGCCCTCGCATCATCCACCCACCCAAAGATTTCCATTCACAGAGTGCGGCGGCGCCCGGCTTGCGGACTGCCGGGCCGGAGCCGCACTGAGCGGGGCCAGACGCCAGCCAACGGCGTCCCCCGCCCCCGGCCCCCATTCCAGAAGAGGGGTCAAACTGCTTGGATCCAATAAGAACTCTGTGCCCCTAGGGACCTTTTCCCAACTCGGACTAAATATTTGTGGTTTGAAAACGTTAAAAGAACTTTTTTTTTTTTTTTTCCCCTCTGCAGCCTCCTGGGAGTTCCAGTGCAATGCTGTTACTTCCTAGGCTTTTTGAGAAGCAAGGAACCAGTCACTGCTCAGGCCAACATTACCCTTGCATTCTAATTGTAACTCGTCCTGCTCTGAAGCTCCCCTTTCTCCAGCTGGATTACCTTCCCACCCAAGAACCAGTAAAAGTGATTTCCATTTGTAAAGACCTTTCCCATTTCGGTGAGCACCAGTCCCTAACCTGGCCCTGCTTCTTTTTCTGATTCTCCCTAAACATCCCTCTCCTTTTCACTGGTAAAAATGAGTCACAAGGAAGAGCAATGTGCACAATTGTTAGAAAAATAGATTTGGGCAAAGATGAGAGCGAGCAAGATTCATTAGGCAACAGTAGGGCATCTAGTGTGCTTGGCTCACTTAAATTCATACTCAAACCATGCTGGAAGGAAAAAGAAGGAAAGTAGCATTTATTGGTCACCTGCGATAGTCCATGAACTTTTAAGCATAGTACTCCCACTGAATGGGCACAAGAACTCTTTGAGACAAGTGTACACATCAAGGAAGCTCAGGGGAACTTAAATCAAAAATTCAGTGCCAACAAGATGCAAGGAGTGTTCTTGTTCTTTCCACAACACCAGACTAAGCCCTCTGTCTAGAATCAACCCCCTTTAGCTTATACTCAGAACATTATGCCAGCCAGGCAGGTGATGAATGCCTATAATCCCAGCTACTTGGAAGACTGAGGCAGGGAGATCACCAAGTTCAAGGCCAGCCTGGGCAACTTAGCAAGACCCTTAGAGAGAGAGAGAGAGATGAAAATTCGTGTAATATGAATATGAAATACATTAGGTTCAAAAGCTACCAAGGGAGCCAGAAGTAAGAGTAGAAAATAGGAAGCACTGGTAAATGGGGCAACTTTAGTATGCAGCCTGTCAGAGTGACACCCTTCACTTATGGAGAACAGGGTCAGGTGTTCATAGACATCCCATCAGAAGAACACAATGATAGCACAAGTGTGAGGATACTCTTCCGCATGTCCTTTGTGGGCTAGGCTGGCTCTGCTTCTCTGCTTTCCTCCTGCTTTTCCTTGGGTCCCTACAGAGATGGTTTGGGGTATGCCAAGACTATTCCTGCCAAGACTGTTCCTGCTTGCCTCTCTCTGCACTGTCCCCTCAGAGTGGTTCGTTAGGGCAAGTAGGCCCCAACAATGTTCTTCTGTGAAAGGCCAAAACCTGCGAGCCACAGCTGGTTCCTTCCCAAACACCACAACTCCCAAGTCAGAATCTGAGAAGGTCCACATTTCCCATCTCCCTTAGTGTTTGAACTTTATTTACTGAGAGGTTTTTATTCCCCAGTTTTGTACTACAGAATAGTTGCATGTTATTGTCTTTGGAAAATTTGAGACGGTTCCACGCTGAGTTGGAAAATCGAGAAAATACAAATAAAATAAAATAAAATTCTGAAACTAGGGGTTTCTAGCAGCATTCCTAGCTCACTTCATTAGACCACCTACCTATTATATCTTTCTTAGGAGGAACAGTCCAACATCCTCTCAGGGATAATATTAGTCCAATATTGTAATATTCAATATTACAACATCCATGAAACACACAACTCCTTGGGTCAAATTTTTTTTTAAAGAAAAAAGAACTTGAAACAGGCTTCTAGAAAAAGAAAATTCATCCTGAAGGAGGAAAGAACAGATATATGCAACAGATAGAGTTTTAAACACCATTTTCTTTAAACCCCAGGGCCATCTGAGATGGCCAGTTGAAAGAACAAACCCACTACAAGAATAAACATTTCAGAGCAAGGTGAATCTCCATTTGACAAGTCCCTCTGGCATTCCCTCAACCTTCTCAACACTTAAAAGCGCATGGAGGCATCTGTTTTTTCCTGCTGAAACTTCCCACCTGGCTGTGGATAGCCTGTTCCAAACACTGCCCAGGTTTGATCTCTCCCAGCCGCCTGGATGCCTAAGAAAGCCCCAGGAGACAGTATGAACCTGACTCTCCACATTATCTCTCACTTGAACTTCCAAAGTGTTTTTGGGAAAGACATTTTTCAGTTCCACCATTTTATTAGTAAATTTGTTTAAGAAAATTTAAATAGTGAGATCCAAAGCCACCTACTGACATTGCCAACCTTTGTGTCATAAATAAGTATAATATTGTATATGGGAACCATTTGCTCTACTATGTAAAGTATTCCCACCATATACACATTTGAATAAAAGTCACTTATAGGCTGAGTTTTCTCCTTTCTCCATCTATCTTCTCAATATCCAGTATGTGGCACTGGTCATCAGATGTGTTAAACCAATCAGTGGGTCACTTTCTGACTCAATGTTATCCAGACATTTTTGGACTCCCAAATGCTCTTTAGGACAATGGTTTATAATAGCAAACATTCCTATCATGCTTGCTAACTGAAGTACTGTTCTATGCTTTACATACATTAGCTTAGTGGTTCTCAAAGTGTGATGTCTGCACCAACAGGATCAAGCAGCACCTGAAAGCTTGTTAGAAATACAATTTTCTGAGCCCTAGGCTAGACCCACTGAATCAGAAACGCTGGGGTAGAACCTCACAACCTGTGTTTTAACAAGCCTTTCAGGGGATTCAGATGCACCCATGGGAGTTTCTGGTGCAATGAGTCCATGCTAGGTTTGAGATTTTTCATTTCTAGCAAGTACTCTGGCAATATTAATGTTCCTGGTCTGGGGAACACACTTTGAGAACCCTCTATATACATGCGGAGACGTAAGTACTAAGATCAAATTACCTAAAGTCACACGTTTAGAAGAGCTGATGTATACCCAAACAATCTGGGTCCAGAGTCTGGGTTCTTTACCACTATGCTACATATCTATATCTGTATCTACACACACACACACACACACACACACACCCTATTCTTTCTCATGAGGAATGGGATGTGGCAGTGGCAGGTATTCTGAGCATGTGGATAGATGAGGGTTTTACTGCATTCAGCAAACAAAGAGTATCAAACTGCATTATATAAGAAGAATGAAAAATAAAAAGGATTGCCTTGTCTCTCAAATAAGAGCTACAGGTTCATTCTCATGAAGAAAAGTTGGGTATATTAGGTCCTATAGCTTTTGACTGCTTCCTAACTCCAAGCAAGTATTTTATAGAAGTTTACTTTGATTGCAAAAATCACATCTGTAAGTTTGGGAAGTTGACATCAAATATCAACAGCTGGCAGTTAAGGAATGGGTTGTGGACTTGTAGCCAGCTACACGGCCTGGGTGCTCAGTGGCTCTCTGATGTCAGTTTTCTAGTTCCTAGTACAAGAGAGGCATTGCTTGACTCCAGTTAGGTCTGGGCTCCACTCTGAACCTTACTGTTTCCATTTGAAAATTGCTTGCATCTATCCTGTCACTTCTCGACCTGGCTGTGCCTAAAAACTAGTCATGATGTTAATGACAGTAAAACAAGAGTGAGTTCTTAAAGACAGGGAACCAAAGATTGACATTTTTTAAAAAGTGATTCTTGTAATGATGACTGAGAGACAGAGCCAAAGCTCAGGGCCAGAACAGAGGAAGGGAACAGAGAGAAGGCAGTGTCAGTGGACTCTACTCCAGTCAGACTATAAACAGTAACAGACATTTTAGCCCTGTCTTGTGTAAGGGGCTCCATTGATTCACAAGGTTCCCTGACAGAAGGATGACGAGAAGCTCAGACAGAAAGGGCCCATTCATTCATGCAGAACACCAGCTCTCAGCCCCCATTGGCTCTCCATTATGGCTCCAGGCTGATGGGGGGGCAGCCCATAGGCAGCCGGGAGGAGGAGGTAAAAATGAAAGAAAATGATGACTACAAGATTGTCATGAAGAAATGTACAGCTGCGCAGGCAATTGCATGCAAATGTGGCTTCCCTTTTTAGCTGTATAGTTAATGTCCTCAGAATCGTCTATTTTTCTCTTTCATGTCATTTCCCCCTCCCCTCTTGCCTTGTCTTTTTCCGGGCTCCCCACTTCTTTTCCCTGCCCATTCATCTTTCATATTCTCTTCCCATTATTCTCCACCTCTTTACCAAGACCTGTCTTTATTTTCTGTCCAGTTTCACACATCTCATCCTTCTTCCTCTGCAGCCCTTTTACCATTCATGCTGCCCGTCCGATTCCCAACTCGCCTTGGTTACTGAGTCTTCTTTCCCCTCACCTGGTACAGCTTTCCCCTATTCATGTTTTTGCTCAGCTGTATTCTCCCCTCCACCCTCCCTCCCTCCATTGCTCCTCAGCCTCTGCCCCTTCGCAAATAGGAACCACGTTCAGATGAAGGCCGCCGTGAGGGGGGGCTTATCATTCCTCGATGGCCCCTCCTGTTGTATTCCAGTCACTGACAGATGTGTAATCCTTGGAAAAGAAGTTCATTCATCCCTTCTGAGAGCACGAACGTGAGGGGGGAGCTGGGGTGGGAAGTAGCCATGAGATGGAGGACGGGAAGGAAACTGAAGTTATAAATAGAATAAAAGAAAACGAAAAAAAAAAAGTAGAGTATTTTTTTCTCCCTTTTTTTATTCAACACATCTCCAAGGAAATATGCCACAGCTGGAGAAATCATTGGTTGGTCCATGTCTTCATCTCCCTTCTTTATAACCTCACGATCGCCTTCCAAATGACACCCATCACTGAGGCAAGCTGGACCACAGCCCAGGAACAGTCCCTGCAGCTCCTTCATCTGGACAGCTCAAAAGGCAAAGGAGGGGCTGGAAAGACTCAGGGTTTTTGCCAGACATTTCCATCAGAGGGAGCCTGAGGCAGTGGAGTTACAGTCCACATTTGCAAAAAGATTGCCACCAACTGGTAAGGGAGCCAAACCCCCCATGGAAGTTTTCTACCGTTGCTGAGCTACAGTTGATGGAAGCCCAGATCATTCTAGGAATGGTTATTATACACTTCCCTCTTCCCACCCTACCCCAAAGTCACAAGTCTGAGTGACCCCAGCTTCCATCTCCAATAGACTATGGAATGAAGATTACACTATACTGCTATTAAGTCCAAACATTTTAAAGCCAGTTTCATCCTGAAGGGTTCTTCACATGCTTCAAAGACACTCTTTCATTAGTCCTGAAATAAAAACTGTTCTTTTAAAACCTTCGAGAACGTTGGTGAGGAAGTGAATGAAAATCATCTCCACTTGGGAGTTTATGTAGTTCTCAGTTTAAAAAGAGGAGTCCCATTCTCTTTACTGTGAAGAAGAGACGTTTCATCTTGAGGCCATGGGCAAGTGGGAAACCTCATCCATTATTAAGATGTAGCAGAAGCAGAAGCAAAACCTAGAACTGAAAGTTGAAGGTCAGGTAGCTTTAGCTTTTCTTTCTTCTCTTCTCTTTCTTTCTTTCTTTCTTTCTTTCTTTCTTTCTTTCTTTCTTTCTTTCCTTTCTTTCTTTTTCTTCCTTTCTTCTTTCTTTTTCTTTGATATTGGGGATTAAACCCAGGAACATTCAACCTCCGAGCTACATCCCCAGCCCTATTTTGTTTTGGAGACAGGATCTTGCTAAATTGCCCAGGTTGACCTTGAATTTACAATCTTCCTGTCACAGTGTCCAGAGTAACTAAGATAACAGGTATGAGCCACTGCACCCAGTAAAAGACCACGTAGCTTTAATCTCAGTTGCATTGGGAGATAGAAAACTTAAGCATTGTGGCATGAATAGGATTCAAGAATTATACAGATATAGATATACCATTTTGACCTTTTACTTAAACAAATAATATCTATTTTACTTACAAAGGTTAAAGGGTCATTTTTTTTTATGTCCTCAGATTTTAACACCTTAAGTATAACCTGTGAACAGGTACAAAATTTTCCCAGTCTTGTTGTGAAATGGGTAGGTAACGGAGACATTTGTATTCGTGCTTGGAGGGACTAAAACAACAATAGAACATGATCGCAAAAATGTTATTATGTCTGGAATCCAGGACAATGCCAAAAATAGACCTCAAATGTCAATGGCTATAGAGTCAAGAGAATATTGGAACATAGGGATTGGTTTCATTCTGCCCCAGAGAGTACCAGACAAGTGCAAGGCAACTTCCATGCCTCCTCCACCCCACACACCACAACCTACCAAGGCCCAGAGCATCTTGCCCTGTATCTCTGTGGTTTTGATGGAAAATAAAATACGGACAACAAAGCAAACATTTTTTTCTTTCTCTACTGTTATAAAAGTAGTTTACCATAAAAATGTGTGATGTGAAAGGATTCTGAACAAAAAAAATTTGCATTTAAGTTAATTTTGACTGACTCCCCAATCCATGGATTCATTCTATGCAGTACCTCAGAGGTACATATTTTCAGTATTTAAGAGTAATGACATTGCTTGTGCTAAGAATTCATCCTGGGGGAAAAGACAAATTTTGACTAGCTTTTTTATTTGGATCTATTATCATAACATGGTCTCAGGGAAAATTAAACAGTATCTGTGTTAGTCAGTTATTCATTGCCGTGACCAAAATACCTGCCAAGAACAACTTACAGAAGGAAAAGTTTGTGGGTTTTATTTTTTTGTTTGTTTTGTTTTGTTTTATTCGTGATTTAAGAGATTTAGTCCATGGTCCAAGAACTTCATTGCTCTGGGACTTAGGTAAGGCAGAACATCATGGCAGAAGGCATGGTAGAGAAGCATTGCTCACCTCATGGCAACCAGAAAGCAGAGAGAAAGGGGAAGGGGTCTTGGGAAGATGAACCCTTTCAGGGCATACCCCCAGTGACCCACCTCCCCACTGATGCCCCACCTGCCTAGAGTTACCAGTCCATTCAAATAGGATGGACGAATTGCATTGCAGCTCTCACAGTCTAATCATTGCAACTCAGAACATCCCTGTATTAGCACAGGAACTTTGGGGGAATACCCCAAATCCAAACCATAACAATCTGAATCAATCATTTCAAGATCCCCAAATTCAAGTCTTATATTTTGTATTTTTAAAAATTGCTGGAAGGTAAACTGAGACTAATGGAAAGTGTAAGCAATGGAATGGATCCTGAAAAGAGAATGTAAGCAAGGACTTTAAACTTCTTGTGTCCTTGGTAAAGTAGATCCGTTTATTCCAGAAAGCTCTCTGGAGCTTTGACTCCTCTTCACCAGCGGGCAGCACTATAACCAGCAAGTCAAATAAGGAAAAGGAATACTAAGAGGGAGGATCTGCTGTGAAAAAGTGTGGGGAGAGGGGGAGGAAAAAGAGGCCAGATACTGGTAGGCACAAGCAGAGAGGTAGAGAATAATGGAAAGAGATGATGAATGAAAGAAATTGTATTCTATGAGAAGATAAGTAATTCATGCACTGCATCTCTATTTTTCTACTTCATTCTTTTGCTGTTGTTGTTGTTGTTGTTGTTGCTACTTTATCCTTTATGACTGCAAAATGTGCATGTTCTTTGTCAGCAGCCCCACCTAAATGGGTGTCAGGAAATGCACGTTAGGCAAAACTATTTACCAAATGGAGACCTAAAGCAACCTCTCTTGGACCTATTCCTAGAGTTGAGTCTTCCTGATGGACAAAGTAACCCAAAACTACTGAGAAGCCTGGGACTTTCCATGAGAGAACAATAGCATCTGTACCCGCTTAAGCCATGGCAGCTGTTATTCCAGAAAATGCAGCCCTCATTAGATTTCCTTTGTCCTTCAACTTGATCCTCATTCCCAGCTTGTGCTTACTGTCCTACCTGAGCCACAGTGTTCAAGACCAGTAGGAACTTCCTGAGTGGCCATCTCATCCCAGAATGGGTAGCAAGGTCTTTGCTGGTGATAACTGGACTGGTAGCCATAGGTCATTCGAGGATCTTCAAAAGTGTTGATAGGTCCCTGTCTCTGTAACCAGGAAACATAAAAGGAAATGCATTAGGAGAAAAATCTCTAGGTTTTATTCCTAATGGAACTATGAATTTCACATCATCTAATCACATATAAGTAGAAATATCCATAGATGATAATAGAACAAAACCAACTATTGATTTCCTTCCTGTGTATCCTCCAAAATTCACAGGGAATGAGAAGAATTTCTGACTTAGACTATGTGTACATTTATCTCTATCCATTTATTTATACATTTGAGGACCACCTTTTCTAACCCTCAGATAAAGATTCATGGTTAACAGCAAGGCAAATGCTCATCATATTAAATTAATTCTATCCTGGATTTCTCTTCTTATGGTTACCTTACTCTATGAAAATACCATGAAAGAATATATTTACAAGACATTCAAATGTCACAGAGCTAATAGTTGACAAGGCCAAAGGAAAAACAAAAACAGAATCTACATTGTAAATTCATCTCGTTTCCCAGTTAGCCAGTGAGTAGAAGTTTTAATGACTTCAGTTACTAAACAAGAATTGTCCATTTCTCCCAATATTTGGAGCCTTGTGCCATCTTCTTACCAGTTTTATAGAATCCATAAAACATATGATCCACCCAACATTGTTCAAGGAAGACAAATGTGCTATACCGAAGTATAGAAAGTCTTCTCTTTTTTTTTTTTTTTTTCAAGATTCAAAGCCATTGAAGCCAGATGTGTGTAGATTCAATCCTGGCTCCACCACTTACCAATGGGAGCCTGGACCTGCTCCTTAATCTAATCCTCAGTTTATTCAATTATAAAATGGTAGTAAGGTAGGAAGATTGAATGAAATAATTCATATAAGAAAATTATACACAAAACAAAATAAAGTATGAAATGCATTTAATAAAATTTCCTGCTGTATGAAATGCAGGTAATAAGTAGTATAGGTAAAGCCTGGTCCTCATACAAAGTTGGTTTATTATAATATAAAAGCCTCTTAACATTCCTCAGATGTGGCGTGTGTTAAATGTTAAGACACAAAAACAGAAACAAGATTCATGGAAAGATTTCCTGAGAATAGAAGTTTAATCTACACTGGCTCAACTTTTCTCTTTTCTTTTATATTCTTACTCTGGTCTATTAAGGCCCCTTTACTCCCATAAAATCCCTAATTAATGAAACCAAGTTCTGTTAGAATTTGATGTGATTAAAGCTATATTGATGGTAAGGTGCTAATAAATGTGGCTAAGGTAGTATTCTCATCCCTGAAGAGTAGCTTGCTTACTCCAATCAGATTATCAGATTGGAGAACCCCTTATGCCCTCACTCCCCTTTAGTGTCAAGAATTCAGCAATACTGGAGAAATTGATTGGATTAGGGAAATTTACCATTTCTCAAGGTATTTACAAAAGTTTTAACTCTGTGAACTCACTTAGCACTGCACTGGATTTACATTAGTTCAGGATCTACAATGTCTTTTAAAGATTATTTTCATTGTGATAAAATGTATGTAACATAAAAGTTACCCTTTTTACCCTTTGTTTTTGGTGTGTAACTCAGTGGTAGTAAGTACATTTACAAACACTACCAGTATTCCATTCCAGAAGCTTCATCATCTTAATCAGAAATTCTGTACCCATTAAACAATAAATCCCCACTCCCTATTTCCCAAGTCCCTGGACACTTTTACTCCATTTCCTGTGTCTATGAATTTGACTGCTTTGGGTAACTTTTATAAGTGGACTCACATATTTGTCCTTTTGCATTTGGCTTATTTCACTTAATGTTTTTAAGGCTTATCCATGTTGTGGCATATGTGGCAGAATTTCACTCTTTTTTAAAGATAAATAATGGCATTGTATGTGTCTTTGTAATAGACACACATGATTTTGTTTAAAAAAAAAGAATTCAGCAATATTATTTTAGATGCAATTGCCCATTACCCACTCTCTCCCATTTTGCAATGGTTCATTCACTTAAGCTTAGTAAAAATAACTGAAGAGGTGTATTGAGACAGAGAAAAATAAACTTGAACCATAAACATAGAAGAAGAAATTGTGCTCATCATAGAACCTTGTGAACTTGGATCTTGTTTTCCATAATAGTCATAAAACTATTTGAATCAGGAATGGATGAAGTCTGCTTTGGAGCTGTTCATCTACCAACTGCACTAAAATGCTAAAAATGTAGTTACATTTGGGGGTTCCATGGAGATGCCTTGAAGTTGTCTTATCAGAGCTAACATCATTGGTCTTCTGCTCCAGGAGGCCTAGAGAACTAGGAAAGTATAACCAGAACAGAGGCGGATTCACCACCTATATATGTTCGGGGACAAGAGACTTAGGAAAATCAGCAAAAATATGTTAATGAACTTTGATCAGGGAATGTTGCCTGAATTCTGGCCACAAATCATTTTGCTTACATCTTATTTGAATACTATAAACTCCTGAAGCAACTATACTACATAAAGTATTTCTTTTGAAGTTCTAACAATAAGCAAATCCTCCACAACATTTTGAAACCGAATCGATTAAAGACACATTTCTTGCACTTTTCCAATCAAGCTATGTGCTCTTGATATCTATCTTCATCTTTTCTTTTTCCTTTAGATCCTTTCTTGAAATTCAACATTAAGTATCAGAGTTGTAGGAATAGGGCTTCAAGGGAGGAAATTGTGTTTCTAAATGATATGAGAAGTACCCTAGGTTATCCACATCTATGTTCTTTTGAGACACTGTGTGCATGGTTTACCTAAAGCACAAGATCCTTGTAAGATAGGAGTGGCTATATAACTAGTGTCCTTCTAAGTGGGAAGTGATAGTAGTATTAAGTAGAATTCCTATAAGATGGTAGTGAGTAGTACAAATAGCATCTTTGTTAGAGGGGAGCTGGTAGTATAAGTTGAATCCTTGCAAGCAAGTAATGGGTGACTTGTTACAGGCCCTGTTTTGGTGGTGAATAACTGAGAAGCTCTAGGATTCAGATTTTAAAGTTGGGGATTTCCCAGCTATGGGAATGCCATTAAAAGCAAGATGGAATAGGTAAAGAGGTGTTGAAGGAAAATGATTTCAGCACAATGTGCCAAGGAGAGAAGAAAGGGAGAACGATAAGTCAGTAAGTGGGGTATAAAATAATAATCATCCACAACCTGGATGATGCCAGTGTAGGTTTATTGTAGGTCAACTCAACTTTTGAGTGGCAACTTGCATGATATCAGCTTGATTTTATGTGGCTGGCTTTTTTTAATAGAGCCTCTTCTGTCTACAAATGAGGTTCTTTGTCAAGAGGAGTAGTTCAATTTATTTTATAAACAAAACTGTGTCTTTAAGACATCCATCCTATCCCTTGGTAGTTTTCCTCAATGGAGCCAGAGGACCTTATTCTTATGAATCAGAAAGCAATAATGTCCAAATCTATTATAAACCCTGAGTATCTCTGCTGGTGGACTCTCCTGAGAAGCCTTTGATGGTTCTGTTATGGAGACAGCTGCCCCTTAATTAGACATTTCATGAACTGACTTAACTATTGCATAGAGTATGAAAATGACATTTTTACTCAAGAGAACCACATCACCAGTTCCAATTTCATTATGAAACTATCTCAGTTGAGGAGAAAGAAGCAGAATACTAGCAGGTCAGAAATCTGGGCAACAAACACCCCACCTCATTGCTTTATAGGGCACCACCTAAAACAAGTTCCTGCCCAGATAATCTCTTTCTTGGTACCTTCCTTTCTTGGTTGCAAATGGATGGAGATAAGTGGATGTGATGCAAACAACACACCCAATCTCTGTAACAATTTTGAGAAAACCATCTGACAGTTTCTCACTTGTTCATTCCGCAGGTGACTATTGAAAGGAACTAACACACATCACACACCTGTGGGTGCCAGCTGTGGTGCATCATGCAGACATGGTCACTTCTTGCAAGATTAGTCTTTTCATCTCCATTTTACAGAACAGCAACTGTCTGTTGAGACTTAAGAGGGCAAGTGAATTCCCAAAGACCACATGACTGATAAAAAAAAATGGAGGTAAAATTCTAACCCTAGTAGGTTTTATTTCAGACCATGTTTTCTTCTACCTGTAGTACATGGCTCAAACAATACTTGGCTTTAAAATGATAGTTGCTTCTCCATAATAGGTACTTGATGAATTGTGATAATATACACTCATGAAACTAATGTGCCTGGTGTATCTAGTCTATGTTAAGTGTTAAGTAAGAAGCTAAGAATACAATATGAGCAAAAACTGAACCATGCCCTTAAGAAGATAAGTAAACAGGAAGTTACAGTAAGGGGGTGTAAGAGGGTTAAGATCCAACGTGTAGGGGAGGGCAGTAATAACAGGGTAGGCTTCCTGGAGGAAGCAGGCTAAGGTAAGAATTGTAAGGTTGATTGAGATTTGACCTTGAACATTTGGTGAAGGATCAAGACAGCAAAAGAATAAGAAGATAGCATACCTAAGGTTAAAAAAAAAAAAAGAGTACACACAACTATGTAAGGAGGAATAAGATTCACATAGGTGTTAGAGAAAGATGAAGACTGTGTTTGGTGGTAACAAGCATGAGGGAGAGGCATGCTCTTGGGCAGCAAGGATGCTTAAAATGACTGGTAAATGGTAATAACTAGAAATGGAGGTACAGCATTAAGACCTGAATACCAGACAGGAATCTAGTCTTACTGGAAAACCACTGGAAGTTGTGTATGTGACATGGTGAATCAATATATTCTAGAAAGACTCAGCTGATAGTACAAAGTAAGATGGATTGGGTAGGGGCAGAAGAGAAGAAGAGAAGGCTGACAGAGTAGCAGAGCCCTACGAAGCCACATGAGGACCAAGTAAAAGGACAAATCAGTAATGCTGACTTGTTTTATTTTTCTCCTAATGATTTTTGCATAATTTTTGCATGAATTCTATTCTTTAAAAACATTACATGAAGATATTATTCAGCTTGATTTCTGAGTTTTGGGCAACACGCACATGCACACACACACACACCCCTCACCAATCTTGTCCAGTTCTGAAGAAAGAATTGGATTAGAGTCATGAGTGGAGAGGTGAAGTGGAAATAAGAAAGGAAGAATCAACATGATTTTATGACAGGTTGGATATAGGAGATGAAGGAAAAGAGAAAAAAAACCAAGAACCAGTTAGATCAATTGCTTTTATAACAGTGAAAATGATGAGTTCTAGTGATATAAATAAGGAGAGTGAAGGACAATGACACTTTGGGTCTGGTTAGATGGTGGGATGGCAGAGCATGTTGGTGTCATGGTCCCTAAAGTGGATGCATGATAGAAGACAAGAAAGAGTAGAGTTAGATCTCTCAGCATAAAGAACCAGTGAGAGCATAGAGTCAAGGAAAAGGGCAGATAAAAAGTGAAAGGAAGGAAAATGGGGCTGTACATTTTTTCTACAGCGAGGAGAAATGAGGGGACAAAAACAACAAAGATGTACCAAAGGAAGACATCAGAGGAAAAATACGTGTATAGAGAGGTAGAAGTCAAGAGCAGACTTTAAGCACCAGAACTGGCTAGCAGGTTGCCACTAAGAAAAGGGGGGTAGCCAGGCAGTGTTCTCACCTCCACTTTACAAAAGAAAAAGCTGAGACTTAAGAGGGCAAATAAAGTGTTCAGAGGCTATGGAGCTGATAAAATAATGGAGGTAAAGTTCTCACCCTAGTCTGATTTCAGACTGTCTTTTCTTCTCCCTGTTCTACATGAAGTCGCATGGCTCAAGAACACTTAAGATCAGTGACCTTGTGATTCCCTGTGACTAAGACTTCATCAGGTAGCTCTGGCGCAATGGGGCCTCTTGGCGTGAGGGAAAGCCTGTCTCTGCCCTTCTCCATCAGTCCATGGTGAGGAGTTACCCAGGGAAAAGTGCAGCTTTCTCTTTTTTCTCTCAAAAGAATAGAGGGTGTGAGCCCACAGCCTAAATACTGCACTTGCCTGGTCCTGGAAACCAGTGAAACAAAGCCCTGGAAGTCTGGAAACCACTAGGACAAGGACATGCTCTGTCCCTGCTCCACTTCAAGGGGATGCCAGCTCTAACAGCTACCACCTCAGCTGACTGTGTCCACTCTCCTTGCTCCAGAGGGCTCCTGTCTATGGCCTCTCCCTAACTCCATGGCTCAATGCTTCAGGGTCAGAAACTGGTCCTTTCCCAGTTCAACCTCCCTTCTCCAGCACTTGCAGTTTTGTCTCTAGAGTCACCTCTTCCCCTTCCCCCTCCAGCCTTGTCACATCTCAAAATGCATCCATTTACTCATAGCCTTCCTTCTCTCTGTCCCCCAAAGCCCCACAAAATTGGAAAAGAGGGAACAGGGGAATACTTTTATGACACCAAATCTCAAACATATGGAGTCCGTGTGTCTGTGAGAATGAACATGAGCAGTTCTTCCAGCTATTTTTGGCTTTAGCTAAACGGCCTTCAGCATCCAGGTGTTCATCTATTAACTCCTTGATCATTCACCTTCTGTACATGCCTATGCATAAATACTGTCTTCCCTTTGGTTGCCTACAGAATCCTAGGGCTTAGCCTTAGGTCATAAATGTAGATGACATTATGAATATTTCTAGCTGCTTCTGCTTTCTAAAGCCATTCTAAACCTGGAGGCAATGCTGAGTAACACTGGGTACATGACACTGATTTAACATCTGCAGGTTTAACTGTGTATTATTTCCAAGGAATGCTGTAGACACTCATGCACTGTAGCAGAAAAAACAGAAGACTATAAATCAGAAAGTTTGAGTTCAAGTCCTGCTCCATCTCCAAGGGGATGGCTAACCTCTGGCCTGTCACTTAACCTCCCTAAGCTTTTGCTTCCTGAGGAGGTTGACCCCCATGGTCTGCAAGTTTCTTGCCAAATCTAAGGCTCCATTTTGCTGATCCATCCACATTCTTTCTGCTGACCTTGTGACTGACAACCTTTTATCAGATCAACAGCTACACCAGGGTGGGAAAGCCAATGCAACCGAAAGCTCTGAGAGTCGCCATGTGGATGTATGGCATACAATGTCCCTTAAAATGTGTTACAAAGTCTTTATGCTGTTTGTCTCCCAAAACTCTGATCAAACACTGTTTTATCCCCACATTCCCCATGTTTTGGAAGAAGAGTGAAGCTCAGGAAGTGCTTTGCTACTGAACGGTTATAGGGGCTCTTATATCACAGAGACTATAAAACATTGCACAATACATTGGCCATTTCTCAGCTTAAAAACATTCACTTCATTGCACTCAGTCACCCCCTGACACTGGGCCGATCAACTCCACAGAATTCTAATGAAGTCTGGACTTCCTCATCCTTAGAAGATGCTCTATGAAGCAGCACCTCCTTACACTGATTGTCAAACATGACAGATAAAGCTGTTTTGGTGATGTGAAGGAGGAATTTGGATCAGATGCATTTGGCCTCAGAAGAACACAAGATCACAAAAGTGTACCTTGGGCCCCTCTGCTCAGTAGGGTACATTTGTCCTGCTCCCTTGAGAGGCACAAGAGAAGGAGGCAAAGCAGAACTCTTCCCCACTTCTCCTGAGAATGCCTATCACAGAAGAGAGAGAGGAGGGTGGTGCAGCTACCAGAAGAGACAGGAACAGGCAAAATAGGAAACTCTCAAAGGGCAATGTAATTTTAGATTCAAGGCCAGGAAATTCTTTTTAAAACAAAAGAGTGATAGCCTAGGGCCTTGGTAAAAGGGTAGGCCTGACACACTGTAGGTTTCTAAGAGAAAAACCTCGGAAGACCAGAGAGAGGGCTGTGACAAAGGGAATGTCTAATTGTGTTCTTAATGTACAGCTGTACTGGGCTGCCTTATGGACCACCTGACCAGCACAGCAAGGTGGTAGAGATGCATCCAACAGCAACACTGCAACCCCTCACATCAACATGAGAACACAAGGGCCTCCACTCACCGCATACACTTGCTGAGATGTGACCAAGAGGCACTGTTGGGGTGGAAGGTGGAAAGGAACTCTGGACTCAGTCCACAGCCCAAGTGCCTGGTGTTGGCACTCTCTTGCTGAGAGGTCTTGGGTGACCCATGTATCCTTTGCTGACTTTGAGCTCTGCAGATCTCTGAGTTACCACTCACTCAAGGTGAAGCCTTCAAACTCTCAATGGGACCCCAGGGTGACAGCCTTAGGCATCCTATAGTATGGTGATGGAAATGAGGCTGACTCAGAATCCTGAGATGAGATGAGGTTTGGAGAACTTGCATGGCTAAATGACTAGCAAGTATTCTGATTTGCTCAGTGGTCTATAAATGAAGTTTTGATTCTTTCCAAAATCAAGAAAGATCAGTGTTTCATAAATAAGGTGTATAATGCATGAATGAAAGCTGGTTATATGTTCTTACACATTACCAAATATCTAAATGGAAATAAATAAGAAAAATTCGGCAGTACAGTGCTGCTATGATCTGAATATGTTCCCCATAACCCATACGTTGAAACTTAATCACCAATGTTATGGTGTCAAAAGTTGGGATCTCTAGGAATTAAGGCATGTGGCTGGAGCCTCACAGATGGGATAAGGACCTGATAAAAGTGCTTGAAGGAGAGGGTTCAGTCTCTTTCAGCCCTTCTGTCATGTGAAGATACAGCGCTAGTCCCTCCTGGAGGATGCAGCAACAAGGCACCATGTTGGCAAAAGAGACTGGGCCCCTCTCCAGACCAAGAACTTGCCAGAGCCTTGATCTTGATCTCTCCAGTTTCAGAACTGAGAGCAATAATCTTCTGTTATTATAAATCACTTTGTCTCAGGTATTTTTTTTATAGCAACACCAATGGACTAATACAAGAGTATTCTCAGCCAATAGCCAGGAGATTTGGACAATACTCCATCCCTGGCCAGCTTTGTAAACATGGCAGTTCATTTGATGTCTCGGGACCTTAATTTCCAGATACAGTGACATAGTCTTCAAGTTATGGCCTTACTCTAAAATTCTCTGGTTTGTGCTCATTAAACCTAGTAGCTTAGAAAAGCCTCATTCTCTAAAATGATAGAAAAATATATCTGTAGTTACTCTTTTTTTCTTCAATTTCTTTAACACTAAGACTTATGAGTATAAATAACTTCCCTAAACATTATATTCCAATAATCTCTCCAGGGGTAAAGCTGTCACTATCCCGAGCACCAAGAGAAAATCCTTTTCTGGTTTCCACTTAATTCTAAATTTCTTTTCTGAATCCACACTTTTTAATCCCAAATACCTTATCCATTGCTCTTCAGGGTTCCCCTAAGATAAGGGAAGGGCATCTGCTCTAAGCTTCATAGTTAGCATGCTCAATTGCTACACAAGAAACATGAGGTTTCACAGTGATTCTCCTGTGAATACACCCAAGGCTTGAATCTTGAGACCTGCAGAGTGGGGTGAAGAGGGCACCATTGGTAGGAAGGGACTTACTTCCCAAAAAGGCCCAATTAAACTCCAATTACTCAAGATAAGAGAACCAAGTCTGTTTACACAATGGACTATAAACCACCAGCCTATGACAAGAGAACTTTGATCTGGTGGCAAGAGAGTTGTTTCTCATGCAGGGTGATGATGAAACAAGGTTTCCCAATAAGAATGTCTCCATCTTCACCCCACAAGCCCCATCTTATTGTGGCGACACCCTTGTATGAACAACAGGTGGAAATAATTTCTATTCTTTCCCCCATGTACCCATCTAACACAACCCAAAAATCCAGACAAAAGAGAAATCAGTGAATAAAAAGAAAAAGGAATACACTGAGCTCATCTTTGTGGAGGTACTTGACAAGAATTTCTCATCTAAGCATAACAGAGATCTTCTGTGAGAAGTTACACTGTATTTTATAGACAAGAATACTGAGGTTCAGTGAGGTTAAGTAGATTGCCCAAGGATTTTTTGGCCAAGGACAAAGACCAGAATTTAACCCAGGTCTTTCTGATTCTAAGGCCCAAGTGTTTTTTACTATAGTTGTCTAACACTGTGTTATTATTTGACTGACTCGTCCAAAACTTATGTTGAAATTTAATTGCCATCAAGATGGACAATGAGGTGGGACCATTAAAGATGACTAGACACTGAGGACCCTGCCCTCATGAATAATGAATGCCATTATTGCATAGAACTGGGTTCCTGATGAAGGAGAAATTCATGTTCCCTTCCCTCTCTTTCTCTCTCACTCTCACACCCTCTCATACAGTCTCCAGCCATGTAATAACTTCCACCACATTATGATGCAGTGTGGTGGAACTCTCACCAGATGTGGTCCCATGATTGTAAGCTTCCCAGTCTCTAGAACCATGAGCTGAATAAATGTATCTTCTTTACACATTACTCAGGCTGAAGTATTCTCTTCTAGGAGCAGAAAATAAACTAAGTCAGTTGCATTCAATAGCTACTGAGCCCAGGACTAAAGGTTTCATCTAATGTCTGGTATAAAATAGATAGGAGTAAGATAGGTTCCTTTCTTCTTTACCAGAATGTCTGAAGGTGAAAAGAGAATTGTGTGTTAACCAATCAATCAATTGTAGAATAGAGAAAGAAAATCCATAAAAAAGGATTTGCTCAAACCATGGAGAGATTGGCAAGATCCAAAGTCAATCTCAAAAGACCCCTGAACCTCCAAGAGTTTATGTCTGAGGGCATACTTTGGAGCTCATTTTTACAATGCACTTAGCTATGCCTCATGACCAGGCTACACACCTTTGCTGGTACCAACTTGAGCTTCAGCCAACCTGGTGGCCCAAGTCCCACTGGCACTGCACAAAAAGGATACAGCAAATGCCCAGAGCTAGCCAATGACTGATAGCCCCCTCATCTCCCTCCCAAGCTCACTTACAGCATGCATTCTGGCATTTTTTCCACCACCTTGTCCATTTAGTGATCATGTATCTAGAACAGTCCTGGTTTCACTTGACTATTTTGTACAATGAAAATAATTAAGTATCCAATAAATTATCCAATTTATATAACTATGAAGTCTGTCATATAAAAAATTCACACTTTTTTTTTTAAAAAAAGGTCTTTTATTGGACATTTTTTGAGTCCCTATTTTCATTTGAAAAATATGGGTACCATATTTATAGAAAAGTATATTTGATCTAGAGAAGGCAAAAAAGTGGTAAGTTTCAATGTAGTCACCCCACTTTCAAAGTACCAGGGATGTCCCTTAAACCCAGAGATTTATTGTAGGAAATTTTAACATTTGGGAGTATTCATTGGGCCTTTTGTACATTGGTGTCTTCCATGTGGCCTACCAACCTTGGCACCCACTCTTCCCCAAAGGAAAATTGATATACCCCTAAAATCCAAAGCTCTGAGAGGAGGTATGTAGGCAGTGATTATCCCTTTCCTCTAAATAGTTCAAGGTGCTTCCTAATGTCTGTCACTATTCTCTGAGGACCGCCTCCACACATCCTCCCTGCTGGTGAGGTCACCAAGACCTGTGACATGTTTAATCAAAACTAGGAGCAGCCCGGCCCTGTTATGCCTGTCCTCCCTGAGCTGACCAGCATCACGGCATGAAAAAAAGGATGACGCATGAGAGGACCAATGAGCCAGTGCTGGAGAGACTTCCAGGGCTCAGGAAGGGCTAGTAGGGGAAACATAACAGGAAGGAGCACTTCCTCCTCTTGGATGAAAGGGTCCCTGACACACAACCCATATAAGTACCTGGAAATAGCACCCCACCCACACAAAGGCCAGACAACTTCCAAAAGTGCTGTGTCTCTACCTCCAGGGCTGTGACATCATTATAGTCTCCTTGAGGTGCTGACCTTACAAGCGGGAAAACATGTGTCCTGCTTTGACAAACTAACCTCAAGGATGAGAATGCAAGTTCTGCATGAAATGGTTATTACCTGGCAGTGGCATCAATTTTAACAACTGTGGTTTGATTATTTTAAGCATTCTTCCAGTAAGGTAAATAACCAAATAATGTTAATGTGACCTCTAATTTAAAAATCAGGAATCTGAGACTTGGCAATCTTTTGGGATTAGAAAATATTTGTATCCTATTTTATAAGATTGTTTCTTAGTCAACTAAAGCAGTGTGCTAAATACAGCCCATAAGAATAGGAGCACATTCTCTCTTTTTCTTTTTTTTTAGATTTTCCTTCCTAAAGCAACAATTTATAGGTAACCATGACCTTAGACCAGTCTGTGCACAGAGTACCATTCTGTCTTTCAACTTGAAGCTGCTCCATGGCTACTCTGGACTGTGGTTTCTCAAGTCCAGCACAATTGACTCCAGGGACTGGATAAGTCTTTGTCATTGGGGGACTGTATTCTGTATTGTGGGAAGTTTAGTTACATTCCTGTCAAGTAGATGACAGTAGCACCTCCCAAGTACTGACCACCAAGCACGTCCCTTCCCTTGGGAGAGCAAAATCGCCCCGTGTTGGAAGTGCCAGTAACTCTCATAGTTTTCCTTTCCCCCTCAAACTTGCCATTCCTGGGACAAAGTTTCTTTTCTCAATGGCTCAGTCTAACTAAATAAAGACTATGGCACCAGGCAGGAGGACTTGGATTATTTGATTAAGTTCCATGGGTTGAGCTCTAGGCATTGAGGCTCTGACAGAGTTGGGAAGACACTGGATACCTGAGGTTTCAACTTTCTCAACTTGCAAAGTTAATGAAGTTGTGCTCATTCTTCTAGCAAATCTTAGATTGGAATTGTAAAGTGTGCTTCCTAGAATCTCTAGTGCCAACATCCCAAGGTTATATTTTTCAGATAATTTACAGAATCCTTGACTGTTTATTGTCTAGCCTAATATTGGAAGTTATCCATTAAAGCCAATTTACTGAATTTGAACTTGCACTAATAAATGTTATTTACTTGCTTATTTTTATCAGAGATAAGAAGCTAAAAGATTTCTTTGCTTGCTCTGTGGTTCTGAAGGGTTGCTTAACTAGCTCCAGTGATGGAGAAACTGAGGTCCAGAGAGAAGTTATGAGTCAAAGTGCTGGGACAATAACTTAGCAACTCTCTTGTGCAACCTTCTGCTTTTACCCAAGCTACTTTGAGTGCCGTGAAAGGAATGTCACATGTTGATAATACTTTTCCAACATAGCTGAAATGATAAAACTGTTGGCAGGGGAGAGATGGATTCTGTTTTCAAACCAATGGAAGCCATTCAGAATGTATTAAAAATACCCACTGTATTCCATTGGAGTTGGGGGTCGTTAGCTCAAAATATGCACTTAGATTGATTGGCCTGAAGTTTTTTTTAATCTCCTACACTTTCCAGGTATCACATCTAGGATAATAACATACTTAAGTCTTTTGTACTTATATTAATTTTTTTCATTTTAGTATCTAAAATAAAATAGATACATATTTGTGTACTGATTTTGTGTACAAATACACCCTACCCAATACTCATCTTGCTTAATTGATTACCACGCTGGTAAAAAGAATTAAAATAGGTTGACTTTAAATCATATTTTTGAAGTCAATGACACATCTTGTTCCCAAATCATAATATCATTATTTATTTTAACAAATCTACAATATCATCTCTAAGAAAAATGGAGTGTAATTCGTGCTGACCTTAGATGATAACCTCTCTGTCAGAAGCAGGAGGAGCTTTCTTTGGCAACTTCTCCAGCCCTTTACATGACCTTAAACTACAGGTCCCTTGGCAATTTCTACTAAGCAAACTCCAGTGACTCCTTGCCTCTCTCTGTGTGTGTGCATGTTTACACATATTGCTGATGTAAATTATGATCTCAACTTTTTCTGATTCTAATTTTTTTAATAGTAAATGGTGCCTATGTGAAAACAGAAGCCATTTTTAAAAGAAGAAAAATTTTACAGAACAACAATGAAGAAAGATGTGTTAATTATCCTTAAAATGTGTCTTTTCCCTTGACTATACAATAGCATTTGAGCAATTATTTATCAATACTACAAAAAAAGAGTTTCAAGCAATTCAGATCTTTTCATATACAATTACACTGAGAGGTTCTCATTGTAACTTAAGGGTGCCAACATTAAAAATTAAAGAGAACCTCAATCGGAGCATAGTTAGAGACCAAAGTCAGAAAAGAGCTCTGGTTGACTGGTATCTATTTAGACCCATAAATGTATTGGGAAGATTTAATAACAAACTTATCTGTTTGCAGAGTGTGTAAAAAAAATTCAACATTGATGATGGCTGTCTTTGTATAAAGACATGCAGATTTCAGAAAGAGTAGCTAATGATATATCTGTTAACACGTTAACATGCAAGTTTCCTTTTAATAGTGGAATTGATCAATGACAGCATTATAGACTCTCTCATGTAGTAAATTTTAAAGGAATGTATCTAAGCATTTCCTAGGATTAGGCTATAGCTTGAGCAAGGGTCTTCTTCCCTATGGGCAAAAAAAATTTGATTGAGTTCTATTTTAAAGTTCCTTTTATCCCTCTTAATCTAAGAGTCATGAAATTTCCCTTATAAACTTATTATCACATTTCATCTTATTTTCACTCTTAATCTCTCTAATTAGAAAACCTATGTTATAGCCAGGCACAGTGGCACACACCTGTACCCCAGAGACTTGGGAGGCTCCTCAGAAACTTAATGAGACCCTGTCTCAAAATAAAAAATAAAAAGTGATGGAGATGTGGCTCGGTGGTAAAGCACCCCTGGGTTTTAAAAAAAAAAAAAGTGCTATTTAGCTTTCACATCTAAGGCCCAAAATAAATTTAATATGAACAGGTCTAAGATACATCAGTACATGAAAAATCCTCACCAAATGAACTTAACTCTGAAAATCACCTGGTTTTAACTGTTTACCTTCTCTGAAACCCAAACATTTTAAAACTATTCTTCAGCAAATCCATGAGTCTTGGATTTCTCCTTTTCACACTGATAAAAAGGTAGATAATATCACAATTGAGCTCTTCCAAACTGGTTCAAAGCTGATTCCAACCCTGGCTTCTCTGCAGAGGGGAGGTCAGGGAACTGGAAGCCAGGGGGTTGGGAATAAGACAAGGTGGGTGTTGAGAGACAGAGAAGGGATCACCACAGACCACCACTCACCACCACTGCAGGACGAGACGCTGGGTAAGGGACAGGGTTGCTTATGGTGGAGTCCACAAAGTAGTTCATTCTTTTCTCAGCACCTGTGAAAGAGACAATATAGGCTGAGCCCTGGAGGTGCACAGGTATGTGGACTAGAACACCCAAAGAGAGTGCAAGTCTCAGAACTAGGAATCTTCTAAGGAATCGTCCAGTTACTTTTTTGTGAGACAGGGAAGGAAACTGAAATTCATGAAGATAAGTGACCCAGCCACAGCACAGAAAAGGGGCAGACCCTAGACAGAGACAGCCCCGACAGAAAGACAGCAGGTACAATAGAGCAAGTGTGTGTGCTATAGACAATATACACCAACAGGATCTACAAAGATGACTTTTGTAGGATTTCTGGGCAGGAAAAAGATCCTCTGTTTCTTCTTAAATAAAATGTCCATCTATGCATCACCTATTCCCCACCTCTAAGCAGGTCTGACACAAAGCAGGAATTCAATACATACTTGTACCATAAATTAGTTGATAAAGCAATAAAGAAAGAAAGAATTAAAGGAAATAAGAATGGAAAAAGTTTCTCTAAAGAGCCAAATCAACTAGTACCCCAAGGCACAGATAGACAGAGAGAAGCCCTACAAAAGGGATTGAACTGTATTCATCTTGAAAATAGGAGAAGGGCTATTAAATAACTCTTGTGAGCTGTTATCCCCACTGAAGTCTGACTGGCTAGAACGATTGAGGAATGTTCTGGCTGGAGGGGTTTTCCAGCTAGCTGCCAGTCATCAGGAAAATCATTTATATATCAAACATAGAGTTTGATTAGAGTTTCTAGAGTGCATTAGTTCACACACTTTTATAAATTCAATACTACATATGAAAAAAATTTGTCTTTCTCGAATGAATAAGATTAAATTCCTAGGCATATCATTCAGAGGCCTAATTCCAATTGTTAGAAAGTGACATTTCAACCTTACTGTTTTCAGGTTGTATTCTTTATTTTCATTATTCTTGTGAACCTTTAAAGCATTTAAACATCTTGATAAAAGGAGTACAAGGATAGGTCTGACGTTTGATTTGCAGTTTTGGTTCACCATCTTGCTACAGCATGACACCAATGACATGCCTCCTTCTAAAATGTATTTAAACGAAATAAACAGGCTCAAAAATATAAAATTATACTAAGGGCTACAATCACTGAGCCACTAATATCCTTCTGACGTCATGACTTGTCCTAGAAATTATGTTGTTGTTTTTTTCAACTACTTTGCCTTGTTATGGTGTCTTTTCTCTCAAAGGTAGAATGCAGTTCAAACAACATTAACTTAAAGAGAAATTTTAAAAGGGTTCTGGATAGCTAGGCTATGCTAATCAAGATTTGGTTCTCCAGTTTTTCAGGGATTTGATCTCCACTGCAGATGGCCCCCAAGAAGAGCTCCCCAGCAGTGAAGCTGAATGGTAGAAAAGGTCAAAGGGTGCTAGTTCAAGATGCTGTTAACATCAGCCTCAGTGGTTGCCCATTCAGAGTCTGTTTCTAAAAATAGTGAGCAGCCCTTATGCCTCAGACCCTGAGCTAGGCACTGAGTGAAGAATAATAAAGTACACATCATGTAGGTCACCACAGATCTGTCCTGATCCTGAATTGTCAGAATAGTCTCCATGAAATCCATGGCCTCTTTCTCACTGAAGCATTCCTTATTTTTTATCTCAAAATTGAATTTTAAGACCCTAATGAATTATCATCAAACCATATATATCCACTTCAATGTTTTGGTCTACTCAATGAGACTTAGAAGCTACCCCCATGATTGCACCATTCTGAGCATAGCTGGACCAAGAACAGATCCCCTGGAGGAAAGTTGGCCAGTCCTCCAGGGTCCAGGAGCACAATTGTTACTATTAGAAATGTCCAGGGATGAGGGAGTGTGGCTTCATGCAAGCCATTTAACTTTCTGGTGGAATGCAGCTTCATTCAAACCATCAAAATGTCTTATTTCCACCCAAAAAGGATCAACAATCTCTTGAATACTGGTGGACCACAGTTACTCATTTACTAATCATATAGTTCATTCACAAATAAGTAATATGTCCCTATTACTTTCCAGGCACTGCTCTGGGCACCTAAGACACACGAATAAACAAAGGTTTCTGATCACATTACCCTTAGATTCTACCAGACTCAAGATAATAAAGTTTAAAAAGTGTCTCTATCTTTAGGCAGTGGAGAAGACTCATGTAAAACAATGTGATGTGCAGTTTGCCAACAATAGGGCAAAAAAGAAAAGAAGCAGTTAGTTCTGCTGGGTTTAGGGAGTAGGAAATAGTGGAAGATTGCTCAGAGCAAGGTGTGACCACAGGGTCCTAGGAGGCATCCCTAAATTCCCACAAGCAGCAAAGGATCTTGACCTTCGGGATGCCTATTTTACTTATATATTTGTAAGGGAAAGGACTTTGGAATTGGCAGCAGCATCCTGGAGCCCAGCTCAGAAACAACATGAGTTTCTGTCTGCCAGCCAGACAACACTCCTCCTCACAGCAGCATGCTAGGAAAAAGGTTCAGTGGAAATATGTTTTCTCTTCCAATTGACAGAGTGAGGGAGGAAACCTCTGGCCCAACATCTGGTGCTTTCTGTGCTGGACCATATTCTCAATTATATGAATGACATTTCCCTTGGGGAAAAGCCCTTTGCCCAGGGAGGAAACTGAAAAGAGGGAGTTGCCAGGGATCTCAAGGGCTCTCATTGCAGGAAATAACTCTGGGACAGAAATGGATTGCTGCTTTATTATTTTTTGGAGAAAGAAAAAAGAGCCCACCCTTTTTCCACTTGTAGATTGTGACATACAACAGCTGCTGGAAAGCTAAACTTGTTCAGAAGATACAAAAGGAGTATTTGGAGTGAGTGTGTGTGTGTGTGTGCGCGTGCGCGTGCATGTGTGTGTGTGTGAGAGAGAGAGAGAGAGAGAGAGAGAGAGAGAGATTCTTTTTGGCTTTTTGGCCACAGAGAATTCCTTCCCACATGACAACAGATTGAACATCAGCTGGACCAGCATTTTGTCTTGGCACTACACATGTTTACTACCTAAATGGAAAACAAATGTGTGATTTTAAGATTTGCTCCCCAGCTGAGAAGCAGCCGTGAGACCTGTCTGGGTATAGAAATGATTTGAACACTTGGTGACAGAGGAGCGGAAAGAGCTAAGTTCATTTTTCTTGAATGAGACCAGCACCTCAGGAGCACCAGAGTACCTGGTCCCAAGCAAGACTTGCCAAGCTCTCTTTCAGAGCCTCACACCCTCCCTCCACCTCCCCAGACCCAAGCTCAGCAAGCCCCACTGCACCCTCCACTTCTGAACAGGCAGCTCTCTGCTGTACTCTTAGGACATTTCTTATCTCTCTACCCTTTCCAAATTATGCTTCTGCTAGAAATGCTCCTCCATCCTCCTTCTCCCTAGAACTAGTGAACTCCTCCTCAGTGTTTGAGGCTCAGTGTCAGAGGGTCACTCTTCCTGGAAACTTTCCAAACCACCCAGATAGGGCTAGTTGCTCCTTTTCCAAGCTTTCCAGAGTATCACTGGTGTATCACCTGTCCTTATCACACTATTTTGCCAACACCTGTTTCTATTTGTTCCTTCACTAGACACTGAGCTACTTGAAATGAGGTGCCTTGCCTTTTGTACTTCTGCATCACCAGCACTTAAGACAGATCATGGAGCAAAAGAGAAGCTCACTCACTGTCTTTCAAATCAGTTTGACAAATGAAAGTATGTATGGAAAAATGAACTGGTCTCACAAGACTAAAAATGTAACAGGTACCCTAGCATCACCAAAAAAAAAAAAAAAAAAAAAAAAGGAATAGATCTGATGTGGATATGTATGTTTGTTTCTCAAATTAGAGAATCTGGATAGAGGTCTGGATAAAGACCACTTGAAATAACAAGTGTGTTTCACGATCTGTTTCTAAGTGAAAAGTGCTTCCTTCTATTCACATAGCTATTTAAGGTGACTTTATCTAAGAAGCCTTTCCCACCATCCTGTACAAATAGCTGCTCCTTTCCCCACTCAGACACTTCCTTGTTTGTTTATCATCTCCCCCAAGCCCCACCCCATTAGAACTCAAGCTCTCCCAGGGCAGGGACTTAATCTGTTCCTTCACCAGATCCTAGACCGGTGTTGGCAGGTGTTTGTCACACAAATAAATGCTGAACATCAGAGTCTAATTTAGAAAATTGTGCGCATCCTTTAGTTCATGTAAGCTCTGTTTTTACAGACAAGAAGAAAGCTATGGTCATATTGTTAATTAGCCCAGCTGACACCTGACCCTAGGCCTTCAACATCTTCAATTGGGCTTCTTATCTTCATCATCCTAGATTTTTAGGGACAAAAACAAGCAGTCGATGGAGAGGACAACATAGTTAACACTGTGGTTTATGTGAGTGTCTTTAGAACTAGTTTTCCATTTGACTCTGGAACGAGTTCTGTGTAAAGCATGTGACCACTGTTCCAACTGCCCAATTTCCCACCCTCCCTCCAAAAGCCTTGTAACCAGGCCAGGATCTGCAAGCTGACACTTCCTTTTACCCACATCTCACCAGGGCAGGTTCAGTGACTTACAAATTGAAGAAAAGGTTAGGAGGGAGTGAGAAGGATGTTTAGGGCCAAGGCAGTAGAAGAATAACAAATCCCAAAGAGATGAGGCCTCAGTCAAGGTTCACATGTGAATTGGTTCACATCAACCCTGACCTGCTTGGCTGTATTTCTACAGAACTGTGACATCGATGAAAAGTTTTTCATTTCGGGTTATCTGCTCTTAAAGGAAAGTCTATGCCTTTCAGTAAGTAGCCTAGTAAACTGTACTTTAAAATTCTTTTTTGTAAACTCTTTTTGCCAAAATTGTTCATCTTCATTGCAAAAGTTGTTTTAAAATTACATAAAAGACTCAAATGGACATCAAAATCACTTGAAATCCTACCATCTAGATGTAATTATGCTAATATTTTGTCTAACATTCTTCTAAGTATTTTTAACGTGTCATTGTAAATAAAGATACATGTAACACATATATATCTTCATAAGTTTGCCATCATATTATTCTCTATATGCTATGTGCAATCTGCATTTTCATTGTTCTTTGATATAATGCAATGAACATTTTTCTATGTCAATAAATATACCTCTGTATTCTAGAGTCTGAGACTGTCAAGCATCGCATTGTATGTATGTATGACACTTTTCTTAATGAGTCCTTACTGTCATGTATTTAATTTGTCTTCACTTTCTTATCACTATAAAAATTCCTAAAATATTTTATATTCACATTAAATCGCTAAAAGCAATATTTTGAGGACAAAGAATGTATACATTCTCTATTTCAATACATATTAACTGCATTCCATAACAGATAAGCCAAATTTATAATGACACAGGCAAAGGCCAGTGTTTTAAATTTGAACTTGCCCTCTAGATTTCGTGTTAGCTTCACAGGCTGGGAATTATGGGACAACCTCTCCTGGTTATGAAGATTACATGGGGAAGACAAAAGTTCAAGAAGCTGTGGCAGAACATGTCAATTTTATTTTTCCTCCTTTCCTCTTGGAAAGCTATGTAAAATTTCAGTAGATTTACAACTAGCATTTCTCCTTGATGTCAACAGTTTAGGTTTCCCGCCAATTTATATAAAAAGGATATCCTTTGGGCTTGGGATGCAGAAGTGAATGAGTTTGACTTCTAAAAGTACTGGTTATTTAAAGGAAACACCCATGTTATCTAGGCTACATCTTAAATCTACACCATAGAGACTTTCAATTTCTTCCTTCTGAATAGTCATCCCTTGATACCCAGAGGAGCTTGGTTCTAGAAAATCACCCTATCCTAGACTGCCAAAATCCACAAATGCATAATATAAAATAGTGTAGCATGTGCATATTACCATGCATATCTTTCTATAAGACTTCAAATCATCTCTATTTGTTTGTGATACTAATACAATATAAATGTTATAAAAATAGTTGTTATACTATGTTATTTAGGGATTAGTGACAAAAAAAGAAGTGTACATGTTCTGAACAGTTGCATATTTTTCAAATATTTTTGATTGATGTTTGGTATAATTTAAGGAAACAGAGTCAAGTATAGCATAGAAATGTGTTTTTAAAGACTTGGAGCATCACCTCTTTCAGATAGCTTCCTCTAATATTCCTGGGCAATTACACAAAAATCCTTTATCCTTCTGGAATGTCCTATAACAATGCAACAACATCATGATACCTCTGTGTATAGGTCTATCTCAGCTCCTAAATTCTGGGTTACTTTAGAGTAGGGATGGTGTCTTTTTAGATGGTGTATGTCTACATGCAGCACATGTTTTTTGAAGGAAAGTGAATTTACTTGAAATAGGGTTGGTATTTAAAATAGTCCACATTTCAGAGCTTGAACATATCCAAGAGGATAAAGATATCTTTGTGACAAAAAAGAAACCATTTACTATAACAAATTGTGTCCACGCATAACCCTGAGGTTAGACTTCTGAAATGATAACTATAAGTATGACCATAATATTCTTGTGAACTCCTCAATGTACCAGATTGACTTTCTCTATCCTCCTTCATTGTTTTCTACTTCCCATGCATAGTCCTTCTGAATCTCTTGAGTGATTTCAGTAGATGTCTCCTCTAATGTGTCAGTATAACAAAGGCTACTATGTCCAATTTTCTAAGAACTTAATTTTAAAAGAATTCCTGTTTAGATAACTGAACATTCCTCTCTCCCCCAAGGAAACTTGTCATTACAATTCATAGAAAAGAAAACTGGTTACAATGGAATGTGGTTTTTCTGTCTCATTCCTAAATCTATAAGAACCTCATCTTCTTGATAGATACTCTAACATTATGGAAGTAAGCACTCTTTCTTTAATTACCCTGCTGACCAATAAAATGGTGCTCTGAATTATGTGCTACTGGCTTCTATGTATTAAACTAAATTACTTACTCTTTCATTAAGTTCACAAAGCATAAATCACAGAATAATTAGCACCACTCTTGTTTCTCCCACCTTCACTGGTAATTATTCCCCTAATCCTTTCTTAAACGAAAATGACTCATATCCATCTCCTAATTGTCTAAAATGAAAAATCTCCCAACTAAGCACAACATTTTCAAGTCCAGTATGAATGGACACAGCTCAACTAATCTTTCTCAGAATATTGAAATGGATTATGTCATTATAATATTACAAGAATAGATTGTTTTGTACTTCTTGGAGGAGTAGGTCACTAGTGTCTCCCAAAAAATAGAGTTAAAAGATGTCTACTCCAGTGTACCATAGCAGTTAGGAAATAAGGAGTGTTACATATTTTTGCATTTCCTCCTGGATGGAAAAAGTTCCCTCACTATCATGCTGCTGGAGCAGTTTGTCAACAACAGGAATGAAGGTGGCACTTCTCATAAGCATCAAGGGAGTACATTAAAACCGCCAACTCTAATATGTCTAGGAATTTAACCAGGGAATGCTAAACCTGGTCTCTGAAATCTGTCAGAAACTAACTACTACTTGTAGTCTATCAGCCCTGGGCTGGAGTTGGAGCTCAGTGGTAGAGCCCTTGCCTACCATGCACAAGGCCTTGGGTTCAATCCCCAGCAGTGGAAAAAAAAAAAAATCTAGTCAATCAGACTTTATGTGGGAACATCCTCTGGAAGATCAAGAACAACATTCAATGAATTGCTTCATAGTCAAAGTATTCATCTCTGATGCTGAAATGCTATTTCTCAAACCCATATTTAACCAAGAAATTCAATGAATGATCACACTTGGTCTGCAGATATAGTCCAGCACCCTCTATATGTTGGATACTCATAACTAACTGAATAAATAAAGTTACAATTGTTCTTTACAAAGAATCTGGAAACAAAAAAGAATAAACGGGAGGAATGAAGTATTCTTTGCTTCCTAACAATGGAAGTAGTAGAGATCAGAGTATTAAAGATTCTTGAATAAGTCCATCCAACCTGAAGACCTGAAGACAGAAAATGTCAACACTCATCCAATGGGTGCCAAAGAAATCCCCGAGAGCCCAGAATTTTAAATAATTTCCTTTCAACCCATTGCATGTGGACTCCATTGGATTTAATCTGAAATAGATTTGGTTCTGGTCCTAAAAGAGTCTCAACAAAACTGAGATTCACCACAAATAGAAAGATTGAGGGAAAAAAAATTAAAGGAGACTAGATTGTTTTAATCATGTCCCTATAAAATTGAACTAAAAGATGCCAACTGACTTAGATCTCCCATATTTTGAAAGTAACTTTTTGGACTGTGTCTGATTATGATTTTCATGGTGGAGTTTCATTTGTTTTATTGCCCAAATTGTAAGGTTCCAATTTCTCAGTATAATGCCAAACAGCTTGCTGGCATTCATCTATAAAGAGGGACTTTGCAGATTCAATGAATTTGGAGTTGGAAAAAAATTCATCAAGTTGGTTCATTTTTTGTTTGAATGAACTGCATCCTGAGAGTTTCCAAGTTTAGCAAGCTCTCTGGAGTTTACAGACTACGGGTGAAAACAGAGCCCCTTAGTAATCACCAAATTTCTTAACTTTACAGTCTAGGTTTCCTCAACTACAAAGTGAGGATAATAATGCCAACCCTTTCAGGATTATTGAAGAGGATTATGCAAATGGAAGTACTTAGCAGAGCACTTTATACATGATGAAATTGTTAATAAATCGCTAGTATTATTGCTATTTTGCCTGCCAGTTAGCACCCACTAGTAGTAGCAACAGTCATTTATTAGTTATTTGTATTGCCCAAGGTAGCAGAGGCTATTTTTTTAAGAATTAAAGCTAGAATTCTCACCTCTTTTTCTAATGATTTGCATTTAAATCATTAAGAAGGATTCCTTTTCATAATCATAGGTTGAGTAGCATTTATCAAGAATTTTGCAGGAGAAAAGAGCCAAGATTTCTGCGGAATGGCAGTCAGTTTATACCATTGTTATGCAAAAAAACAAGCAAGCATTTTTCTTACAGCACTCATTGAAAGATTGCATAGCACAAATGGGGAACTATTGCAGCTTCCTAAGTAAAACCAACATCTTCTTGATATAAATGTCAATCTTTTGTGGAGTAACAATGTAATAACTAGCTATAAATATAAGGAAGTTGTAAACTGCTCTGGAAAACATTGCAATTTTTTGTTGTTCGTTTTCTTTCTTCTTTCTTTCTTTCTTTCTTTCTTTCTTTCTTTCTTTCTTTCTTCCTCTTGTTTTTTTGTCTTCTGTTTTTGTTTTTTGTTGTTTTTTTGCTTTTTGTTTTTAGTTCATTCATTCTTGCTTTCCTGTAAAGCAGTGCCACCCAAACTATCATGTGCATATGAATTACCCGGGGACTCTGTTACAAAGCAGTGTGATCTGGACTGACCACGTGACAATGCTGCAGGTCATAAGATCTCACCTTGAGGAGCAAGGCAGCAGCTGCACTTACATGATCACATTTCTGAGTATTTTTAACAACAATTTTGTTTGGAAGACATAGATCACTGAGAAACAGACAAGAAGACACCTGTACCAAGGCTGAAGTACTTGGCAAATCTTAGGTGCAACACAAACCTAGCTGGGGAGCTCAAGTTGCTCTGGACCTGTCCACCTGCCAGGTGATGGCCCCTTCTGACAAAACTTCTGGTCTTTCTGAAGAAGCCCTGGTTTAATTTCTTTAGCCTCTTATATCAAGAATCTGGCAATGGGGCTTTCCCCATCCACAGGAATCATTTGGGTTAAGGACCACTGGAAGCACCAAAAGTTGTTTTCCCTTACAGTTTTCATGATTTTAAAAGTCCCAAATTTTGGAAACTTCTTTTTTGTTTTGCAATCTTTTGTGCATTTGGAATTATTTAAAAATGAAAAGTTTAAAAAAATCTAAAAAATCTAAAATTCTGGTATTGTCTACATCTCTTGAAAAACCTTTTTCCTCCCCATAGAGAGTATTTTCCTAACATTTGCACTGTTTACTTTTTCATTCTCATCCTAATAAGAGCTGACCAGACTCCCCTCAGAGTTCTTGAGACAACACCCGGATTTTGGTCAGGGAAATGTTAAATCTACCCTCTTGCTTTGGGGGAAAACAAATCCAAAACATTCTTCCCTCAGTGCTCCAGATACTGTGGACTTGAAAAACAAGTAGACATAGACTGTAGCGTGCTCCTTACCAATTATATTGTCTTTTATTTGTAACTTCTTTTCCAGTAGAATGTTGTTTTCTAAAATAATTATATCAATTTTAGCTAGAAAAACTGGCACACACCTCTAATCCCAGCTACTCAGGAGGCTGGGGCAAGAGAATCCCAAATTCCAGGACTAGCCTCAACAACTTAGGGAGACACTGTCTCAAAATAAAAATAGAAAGGGCAGGGACAGGAGGGATGTGGGTCAGTGGTAGAGCATCCCTGGGTTCAATCCCCAGTACTGTACAAAGAAAAATTTATGCAAATTTAAAAGATGGAATTTATATATTATTTCTTTTATATCTGTCACAGCACCCAAACAAGGCTGAACACAGGGAAGTGACATTTGTCACAAAGGGGATCAGTTCACTAATCCAGGCAAAGAGATAGACCCTATAACCTTCTTTCAATGTCCATTTATTTATTTATTTATTTATTTATTTTGGATACTGGGGATTGAACCAGGGGCAATTTATCCCAAACTACATTCCCAGTCCTTTGTAGTTTTTATTTTGAGACAATGTCTCCTTAAGTTACTGAGGCTGGTCTTGAACTTGGGATCCTTCTGCCTCACCCTTTGGAGCTGCTGGGATTTACAGATGTGTGCTATCTTGCCCAATCAGAATCGGTATCTTCTTAATAAATACTTAATCTGTGGATTTACCATGGGAAAATAGGCCTAATTCATGGTATTCTCCCAAAGAAGCAGAAAAATTCTGTCTAAATTGGAGTGTGTTAGAGTTCCTTAGATTCCTATGACATGCACTTCCAGTTACAAGCTCTGGGCTCACATCCCCTTGGTTCTAATCAGGGTCCTACTATGAATCCACACAAAACATCTAGCAAAGTCAGTGGAGGGCACCAACTGCTCAATAAACATTAGAGATTGCAATCCTTCCTCAGGTGAAGTGGAGGAAACCAGAGATGATAGGCAGAAAATCAGTTAGATTAAAAGATTGAATCCCATAGAGCTACATTTTCAGTTGAGTAAAGATAAAGGAGATGAGGAGGTGGAAAAAAAAAAAAGTTATGCCTCCTCATCTCAATTTCCCCAGGATTGAAGAAATTTACAAGATTTGCCTCAAATGCCACTAAATTGCTTATGAATGAAGTTAACTTCATTCAAATGCTAAATACATTTTATTTCCAAAGAGAATTTAAGAAGGGAAGAGAGGAAGGAAAGAAGGAAGAAAGTAATGAGAGAAGGGAGAGGAAAGGGAGAGGGGAGCCCAGCTCTTGGGATGTGTCCATTCTTCTGCCTTTTGATGTGAATAATTGGGAAGTGTGAATGAGTAATTAAAAAAGAATAGTAGATGTGAGGGAAAAACTCTATTCAATAAAGAAAACCATGAGGCACAGTAGAATTTGAGATAGCAGAAATGGCCAGTGCGGGGAAGCTCTCTGTGCAGTCAGAGAGAGATCTGTAGGTGCTGATTATGTTTCCAAAGCATTTGTCTGCTTCTGCCTCACAGCCCTTTAGGGACCCAGTTCCTTAGCACATTACTTCAGACTGTCCTGGGCCTATTGGCAGTTTTGTTATTCAAAGTTCTGTGATATTTACTTCTAGTCACTCATCTTTGAGATCAAGGTGGGACACAAATGATCATTCACATTTTAGACATGAAGAAAATAAGGCATAATTATGTTCAATAACTTGCTCTCAGTTACAAAGCTAATCTCTGAGAGAGGTCAAGTGCACAGCCACTTTCCCAAATCCAAATCCAATTCAGTGCGGGTCCCAGTTCTAATCCTCCTAGCCTTTGAATGACTTCTGCATCCAGGACAGGTAACTGGCCTAGATCCCATGCTCTCAGCCTGTTCTCAAAGGTTACAGCGGGCCAGATGTCTGAGGATCCCACCCCTTTATACAAGGCTCTAGGACCCCCTTGCACTTCTAGAGACTAGCACTTCTGTGTCAGGAACCTGTAAAGCAAAGATGCCTCTCCATAATCAGACTCACTTCCCACATCCTCAGCAGCGGAACCAGGAGGAACCAGGACGGAAGAGGCTACATAGCCGCCAGCACTGTTTGTTATTTCACTACTGAGTTGGCAAGGATGGAAGTTGTTGATTTACAATTACAAGCAGCATGCTTCTTCAAATATTAATATTAATAACTACAATACCCAAACACATGAAAAGACCATTTCATCTTCAAAGCACTTTGCAGACATTAACTCATTAGCTCTCCTTTCCTCTCTGTTCAGGAACACCAGGTAAGTAGAGTCTCAACACAAACAGTGGCCACCCAGCAGCCCTCCCCACATAATCCATATCTACTGAAGGTTTTCTCTTGAGATAAAAAGGAGGTGAAGCAATCCAGAACCACAGCTGATGAAAGGGTTAAAGTGTCGGTAATTTTACAAATCAAATGGAGCTGCCAGAGTTATCATTTTAGGATCTGTATTTCCTGTTGTTTAACAAATGCCTCTGTGCCCACCCCCACCCCATGCAAGGCAGCGGTATGAAGTAGAAGAAAAAGCCTTGGGATTAAAAAAGAAAAGAAAGCTAATAAAGAAAACCTACATTCGAACAACTTGATCTCAAAAACCCAGCATCTTTTTGTACTGTTCACACACAGAAAATACTACTTTCAAAGGAGGTAATAGAAACATTTTTAACAGCAGATGAGAAGACACAAAGTGGAATTGCCGGATACAACCAGCGAATGGAGAGAAATTGCCACCCACACCCCCTGCTTCTCCATAGCTGGGCCACTGGAGTCCAGCCCTCCGACACTGGGAAGAATGCTTCCCTGACTGGAGACTCCCCCTGCCCACCCACATGCACCACGTTGCAACTCCAGTCCAAAGGATTGGTAGACCCTTGGAGAACGGGAGTCGCAGACAGCAGGAAAACACCCATCAGGCTAGTTTGCCTTGCAAGATTCAAACCTGCAACACTTTCCTTTCTATAAAGCAGCTTCATTTTATTAAGCTGCTAGGGAAAAGAAAAAAGTAAAACAATAGGGTAAAACAATAGGGCTCACTAGTAGTAAAAGAGGAAAAAAGAAAGAAATTTCTACATTGAACTACACACAGTTTTATTTCTTTAAAAGTGCTCCAATCTGCGAAGAAAACTCAGTTTGTGACAAGTGATCTGTGAAGATCTAAAACATGCATGATTTCGCTTTTGGAAAAGAATGACAATCTGGATTTCCGATTACTCTATGAAGGTTAGAAAGAATTTTCGAAAAATAATATTATTGTACAATTAAATGGGCGATTATAGGAAGATATAAAAAAAAAAAAGAGGAAGAGAAACCTGCATGTATCCTGAAAGTTTCCACTAATTTTCCCTTTAATTTCATAAAATGGGGGGGGGGGCAGGAAAAGGGAAAAGGAATGAGAAAATTTTTAAGCAGAAATTCACACCTCACTTACTACTTTGCTGGAGAGACAGTGAAGAATAGTTGCGGAGCGAGCTTTCCTCAAGGTCTGCGGTCTCTTTCCAACTACCTGGGGGAATCCTCTGCTCGGAGGCTAAAGAGGATGCAAACACCATAATGTTCCTAATAGAGCTGCCTCTTAAATTGGGGGGTGTGGTCAAGCCAGGGAAAGCTAGAGAAAAGGCGGTCTTCATTAGCCCCTGGCACCAGGGCAGCAGTTTCTACAACAGGTGCTGTGGTCCAAAGGGACTGGGACAGCATCAAACCACACTTTATTTTTTATCCTTCAAATTATTATTCAGTTAAATATAACTCAGCCTTGGGGAGAAGTGAGAAGGGAGATGAACAAAAGGGAACTCTGTGGGATCACACTGATTCTTATCATTGTGGATGCATTAGATTTACTTTCTCCTGAATGTGTGCATATAAATGCTCCACATTGTTTGACTTTCTCAATGAAACCCCACAAACCCAGGCAGGGATCAGGAGGGAAGGAGCCGCTGTAAGACCAGTTCAAGGAACTCCCAGCAAGCACAACAGCTATGCCCACTCAGCCACCCAGGCTTCTCATTTCTATTACACTGAAGTGAAATGCCTTATTTCCTAATTAAATAATTACGGTTGTGTGTCAGTGACATGGGATCTGATTTAAGAAATGCATTAGTCAGCAGTTTTTGCCTTATGTGAGCATCATCACTTACACAGATGGCTGTGACCAATGTGATCTTATGAGACCACCTGGTTTATGCAGTCCATCCTGGGCTGTATATGTAGTCATGTGGCACCTGACTGCCTGTGGAAGACAGTTGACAGAATAGGGAGTTGGGACTTCTGGAAAGTAAAACTAAAATGCCCTCTTCACATGAGGCTGGTGCTACGTGGTCTCTAAAACAGATGGACATTAATGGCCCCGATTCATGGCCCATGGTGTAAGAATATAAAGGTACATATATCCATGTGTGTTTCATTACAGTAAATGTAAACACTATGAAAGTCTTATATCTGCCCAAGGTAAGAATACACAGCACCTCATTCACACATTCTAGATGATGGTAAGAATGCTACAGTGTAATCTCATTTCTATGAATAGGCTTATTTCATTAGGAAAAGAATTTTTAAGTTAGTATTTGCCTGATGTAAGGTTGTATTTCTAAGATTCCATTTACTTTGAGTAATAGATGAGAGTTCAATTTATCATGGTTAGCTCCTTTTCATTTTTACTAAAGATACAAATGCTCAACTTTGAAAGTCCATAAAAGTCTAATGAATATCATTCAAAGAAATACCATCCTTATCCTTCATTGTATAAAGTTAGCAGTGCCGTGAAGGTCACATCTTATTTAAAGTAAAATTTTACAGCTTGTGTTTTGCCTTTGCACATTCACATGGCTTGGAGAAAAAGGAGAGATAGTGCTATTGGTCCCATTTAGTTTAATAAATGTTTGTATCAAGCACCATTCTAGGCACTTGGGAATCTACAAAATGTACTTTATCACAGAAGACAAACACATCAATCAATCATCTCCATGAAGTGCAATGCATACTAATAAAGAGAAGTTTATAAAGGTGAGGAAGGTTCTACCTGTCCCTAAAGCCCAGTTGATTTTGCATACTACCCCATTTAAAGAGTGCATGGTCTCTGGGCTTAGTGGCACACACCTGTAATCCCAGCAACTCAGGAGGCTGAGGCACAAGGATGGTAAGTTCAAAGCCAGCCTCAGTGACTTAGGTAAGCAATTTAACAAGACCCTGTCTCAAATAAAAAATAAAAAAAGACCGGGGAAGTGGCTCAGGGGTTAAGTGCCCCTGGGTTCAATCCCTGGTACCAAAAATAAAATAAAAAGTGCATGGTCAATTACATCAACCACAACTAGTTACAGTTGTATCCACTATGTTTGCACGATAATTGAAAGAAAAAAATAGAGGGACAAGTGAATTCTTGCCCAAACTGTGATTAGTGGGGGGTCTGGAGTGAGAGTTGCCCCAAAAGAGTTCATACAGAGAATAAGCTTTTAAGATATTAGCTCCATTCTCTGCTACTACGTATCATGACAAAAACCGGAAACCCAAAGATGCAAAATTAATTGTCTCACATATGCCCATGTAGACAGCTAAATTTTGTTTTAAGCAGCATCTTTAGAAATGCAGCACTAGATGTGTATCCACATGAAAAAGAATGAAACTGGACACTTACCTCCCATAATATGCAAAAATTATTTCAAAATGTATCAAAGACCTGAACATGAAAACTAAAGTTACAAAACTCTTAGAAGAAAACGTAAGAGGAAATTTCATGAAATTGGATTTGTCAATGATTTCCTTGGATAGAACACCAAAAACATAGGTGAAAAAATAGATAAGTTGTACTTCATCAAAACTAAACATTTTGCTAGGCATGGTAGTATATGTCTGTAATACCAGCGTCTAGAGTGGCTAAGGGAGGAGGATTGCAAATTTGAGGACACTCCCTGCAACTTGGGGAGGCCCCTGTCTCAAAATAAGAAATAAAAATGTCTGGGACGTCAGAGTGCTCAAGTAACACACACACACACACACACACACACACACATACACACATGTAAATTGTAAGCCAAAGGGCACTCTCACTGTGAAAAGGAGCTGGGAGTTGGGCCACCCTTCTGTAATCCCAGCATTAGAGAAGCTGAGGCAAGAGAATAGCAAGTTTGAGGCCAGTCTGGGCAAATTATCAAGAACTTGTCTCAAAATAAAACAAGAAGGGCTAGGAATGTAGCTCAGCAGTAGAGCACTTTCTAAGCATGTGCAAGACCCTTGGTGAGATCCCCAAGAAAGAAAAAAGAAAAAAGAAAAGAAAGTAAAAAGAAAATCCATAGAAAGACTGAAAATATTTGCAAATCACATATCTGATAAGAAATTAATATTCAGTATATAAAGAACTCCTACAATATAACAACAACTAACCTGTTGGGGAAAAAAAAAAAAGGAAAAGGCTAGAGCAGGCATTTCTCCAAAGATACAGAAATGGCCAATAAGTACATGAAAACCTGGTAATATATTATAATACATATTGTTAGAGAAATGCAATCAAAACTATAATGAGACACCAATATATTAGGATTCCTAATATCCAAGAAACAGAAAATGATAGCAAGGACGTAGAGAAATTGAACTCCATGTGTTCCTAGGGAGAATATAAGATGGCACAACCACTGTGGAAAGCAGAATGGTCATTCCTTAAAATAATAAAGCAGAAACACCATGTAAGCAAGCTATTCCACTTCTAGATATACAGCCCAAAGAACTGAAAGCAGAGGTTTGTACAACAATACTTATAGCAGCATGATTCATAATAGTTAAAAGTTTTAAAAAACATGCATGACCATATTCAGATAAATGAATTAGCAGAATGTAGTGTATGCCCAGAGTGGAATATTATTCAGCCCTAAAGAATGAAATTCTGACACAGGCCAGAAGGTGGACAAACCTTGAAGACTATGTGCTAAATGACACAAAAGGGCAAATATTGCATAATTGCACTTATTTAAATTACCTACAATAGACCGAAAGTGCAATAGAGGTTAACAGGAATTAAAGGAGGGGAAAAATGAGAAGTCAGGGTTTCATGGGAACAATTTCTGTTGGGGACAATGAAAACATTCTGAAGGTGAATGGCATTGATAGTTGCACAATATGTAAATGCACTTAGTGTGCAGAACTGCATGCTAAAGATGGTTTTGACAGTATCTCCTAAGAAGAAGAAGGGAGGTAAATTCCCTGAATCCTAGCTTTACGAGGATCCTGGACTTCTCCACCAGTAACCATCCCTTTCTCCTACCCTAACCCCTCAAAAATGCAGGAGTCCTCTTCACAGCAACCTTTAATGATTTTTTTTTTTTTGCAATATTGGTGAAATCAGAGGCACTACCTCTGAGCTATATCCCTAGCCCTTTTTATTTTTTATTGTAGGATGAGTACTTGTTAAGTTGCTCAGACTGGTCTTGAACTTGTGATCCTCCTATCTCAGCCTCACCAGTAGCTTTTCTGATTATAAGGAATCTTTGTGAAGCATCAGAAAGCATTTTCCTAGGTGAGAGGGAAGAAAAGATGAGATATTATGTGAAGTGTGATAAATAACTAATGTTGTTTCTCTTTAAACGTATCAACAGTCTCCATCTCAAATATCTGTCCTTTTGTGTGGGGAGAGGGGCTTCAAAAATCATTACAAACCAGGAGTGGTGGTGTGGTGGCACATGCTTGTAATCCTAAAGGATCTAAACCAACTATCAAACAGTGGAGGTAAGATCCAGACACCATTCTAAGCACAGTTGTCACCAAATATAGAAGAGGCCCTAGAAGATAAGATGAAAGGAAAGCAAAGAGCAGAGAACCTTTGCTTTTCACAGTCCAGCTCTGGAACTTCTTATCCTGTACTTTGTAATGAATCGTTCTTGTTTCCATGATCAAAAGCCAAGCCTCTGTCTTCAGCACAGATGGAACAGCAGTGGCACACATATGAGCACTCACATCTGGCACCCAGGTGCTTGTCCTTCTGTGGATGCCAGATCGCCTATCTATGGAGAAGCTGGATTTCCTGGCAGAGTCCTCCCAGGACCCCATAATGTGTTGCTCCATTATTGCTGCATTGACATACTGTTTTTAACTTCCTTTCTGCGTTGTTAAATCGGCCAGGGCTAGGGCCCCAGATGGGTTCCCTGAAAATCCATTTGTAAGCTCCATCAAAGATGCTTCTCCATCCTGGTTCAACTGGGGCTGCTGATCATCCTTTGGAGCCCACAAATTCAGAGAGCCCCAACAGAATGCATGATTGTGGGGCATGGGATAGCCCACTGGAAATCCTTCTCTTACCACCTCCTTTGGCCCCTATTCCTCTCTCTGTACTTCATGTCACTTCATCCCCCTGGTCCCTTCTACCTCAAAATATCCTTCAGTTCTCCACTCTGTCAATCTAACCCCTGCACAGTTTTCAGTCTCAATTACAAGATGAGTACGTGACTGTAGCTTATTCAATCCATCCAGGAGGGTATGAATTCAAAACTGAGAATTACCACCCCTGCCCCCTTTCACCCAATCTCACATCAAAAAGCCACCTGCTTACAGTTTGATAAGCAGCCCTCCAGATTTTCTCTTACTTTTATACCAATACTGGACCTTTCTCACAGGATAGCTAGCCATATCGTCCTGTTGCTACTAAGCACTCCGCAGTCCCTTCAGCAATGCCATCTTTCCAAGTCAGCCCCTTCAAAACCACCTTGTTCATTTTAGCATCCCCAGTCATCCTTGCAAATCTCTTAAATTCCAGCTCTAGTTCCTTCTCCTCTGGGTCTCCCTGAAGAGCCCAGTTGTCTTCCCCTGCAGTTTTTCATGTAGCTATTTTGTGCCTATGTTGTTGCAACTCCCTATTTAAGTTCTCATATCTCCTTCCCACGTCTTTCCTGCCTTATCTCCCCCAGTAGAATGTGATTCTGGGAGGACAGGGTCTGTTTTTGACATTTGCTTATCATTAATAGTCACATAAAGTGCCTCCCCAGCACACTCCCTTAAACATGATATGAACTGGGTGAATAATGCAAGTCCTAGTGAAACAGCTCAAAATACGTAGTGCATACCATCATTTTTGAAATCTAAAAACATAAATCACCTAAGCAGTCATTTCTGGTGGTATGGGAGATTTTTTTATCTTAGTATTATTTTTTGTTTGTGCTTTCTGGTTTTCATACAATATTGCATTCCATCTGCAATATGAACAAAAGCACAATTTCATTTTAAATATGAACCTCTATTGACCTGATGAAGATTATAGTATTGTATAGGGTTATAGCATATATTCTGAGGTCAAACCCCAGCCCTGAATCTTTGAATGTGATCATGGAAACTTTATTTAAGATTTTTGATCTTTAGTTTCCTCATAGATAAAATGCAGACAATGATATAATACATCTCAGGGTTAATGTGAGAATTGAAGAAGTACTGAGCACTAAGTATTTAATTCAGTGCTCTGAACAGTCCATACCCAGTAACAATAGTGTCAGTGGCAAACCAAGGGCTAGACCAAGGCTCCTACTTCCCACTCCAGTGTCCTCACTGCACTCCGAGGAGCCTCAGAGGAGGAGAACCCAGGGAGTGATTCTCCCTCCTGGCAGGAATGTTTGTTCGTTGATCAGCAGACAAGAGACTGATGCAGCACCCAGTAATGAAATTAGGACACACTTGTCAGTGAAGGTGTCTTGCTGAGTTGGTAGAAGGACAGCTGCAGCTGTGTCTTGGTGGCACATATAAAGTAGCATTGACTGCGTTCGTTTTCCCTTTTGAAACAGTCCACTGATTACAGATGGAGCCCAGTCTCAGAGTGGAGCCCTCCTCCACAAGACAACTACCAACAGGGCCAACACTTTGAGCTTCCTCAAACATGTGTTCTAGCCCCACTTTAGAAGACAGCCTGTTCCCATAGAAGGGACACTGAGACAATTCATGTATTCTTGGGTATACCCTGGATAAAGTGGTCCTAAACCTCCCCTCCTTTGTGGAAGTCTGCAAGGGTTTCCGAGAGGCACTCTGGGCTCTGCTTCCTCCAAAATGCTTAGAAGCTGCTGCCTCAGCTACACACTCTCTCTGTGTCTTGGACAGCTCCACCCATGTCCTGTGCCTGCACTAACTCAGTAGCATCTGCTTGGACAAGATAGGCTTCCAGGGCAAGACCATCATGACCAAGAATTCTAGAAGCCATGAGTTTGTGAGCTGAGAAGAATCTTAAGGGATTCCTCGACCTTATCACCTTTCATATAAGTAAATAGAATCAGAGTCATCTCTTAAGAGAAAGCTGATAAAAACAGCTTATTACAAAGCTAACTGGTTAGCTTATCTGTAGAAACTAATGTCAACTGTATATTGGGTGCCTTGGGTGAGTCTATATGTCTATGCTGGGAGCTGGATTAGCCATACAGAAGAAGCAAAATTTAGATTAATTTATCTGTGGATGGAGTAATCCTTCCATTTTTCTCACCAAATGTCCAGGACTTCAAAGTACAGCTCAGACCCCCATAGACCAAGGAGAGGAAAGAGCAATTCAATGTACCACAGAAAGATCATCATGGGTCTGGCTGTTTCAAAACGTGCCTAGGATCAGAAGTCCAGTAACAACAAGCATGAATGTGCTGAGAGATTTATAGAAAGCCATCTTCATCAGATGCTAACATATTCACTATTTTGACCTAAGGCTGATGAATGATTGAAAGTAGATTGGTATGTTTTTAATCTTTTTTTTGGAACATCATTTCATCCAAATGCCAGGTTAGCTGCTGATGTCTTTATCCTGAATACTTCCCTTTCTTCTTCAACACAGCCAAGAGTAACCCTGCACTCAGGGACTTGGGGAGACAAGGTAAGATGATCCAGATGTCTCAGATATTCATACATCTGGTTCCAACCTGAATTCTACCTCTGCAAGGAGATTTTCTCTGACCACTCCTCTCCCCTTCCTCTTACTAGATTCTATCTTCCTACTGTATGTTTAAATCCTGTACTACATTGCCTCATGTATCAAAAATTAGATCACAAATATTGATACAATATTCCTCGTCTTTGTTTATTATAGAACCACAAGGCAATGAAGGGCTTAGCCTTTTTTACCATTGTTTCTTCAACTCTTATTACTGTGCCTGAAATATAACAAAAAGGCTAGATAAATATTTGGTGGATGGATGAATGAGTGGATGGATGGATGGATGGCTGGATAGATGGATGGATGGATTGGAGTCTAGATGTATAAACAGACTAATAACGGATAGTTGGATAGATAAAGAGATGGGCAAATGGGTATTTGGATGTTGGATACATACAGCCTAACTTACCTAATAATTTCTTACCTCTTGATTCTTTGATCATTCATCCTTTTGTCATTGCTTCTGCTGGTGTCAAACAGCATAATATCAAATTCTAGCACCCATATCTGTTGTCTCCAATACACACTGTGCAACTGTTTGAGCATGCACTTTTTTCCAATCAACACAAAAATAAACCTGTCAGGAGAATAATTTATCTTTTATGCAGCCCAAAGTGAAGTGAAGAGCTGACAATTAACCAGAAAATTCAGGCTGTGTAAACAGACAGAATGAGTCACCACTTCACACCAGATTTCTTTTTGTCTGTTATCTGGGTAATTCAGTCCATACATCTGGTGTGGTTTTCCCTGATTATTTGAGCAGTTATCTCAGTACATCCCTTCTTTTATTTTTCCTTAAGGAGGAGTGAAATAAAAGAAATTGACTTGTAATTTCCAGACTGAATCTTGACTAGGGGGCTTTATTTCCCTTTTAGTTTGTTGTCCATGAATTTTATGTCTAAAGACCACCTGAAATACATCACTCATTTTTATTAATGTCCATTGACTTCAGAACACTTCTCATAGTATTCAGATGTGTAGAAATAGACTTCTGTCTTGATTTGAGACAAGCATAGAATATAAAGAAGCAAAAGCATTTTGGTTGTAAAATTCAGTATTTGAACTGGCTAATAAGTATAAAGCATTATTTGTCCCTTGATTTTATTTTTAAGCCAGCTAAGGAAATCGCATGAACTTGAACTGTGTACCAACCAGAAAGCATTTGAAGTAGCCAGTGGCATGCTCATGACTGGAGACAAACTGGCTCATTATCTAATGAAATTGAACTCCTAATCAGGGCTGTTTCTTGTATCTTGTATCATAGCTCATCCCTGGTCAAGGCACAACATGATAAAAAGTCTAGCACTTTTTATCTTATTTTGGTGGCATTTCAAAAATGTTTTTGGAAGCTCTAGTTATTTGGATAATAGATACTTCTAAAGAAGATCAAAAGAAACAGAGTAAAAGTTTTAAAAAATTATTGTTCCTTGCTTAAAGTAGGGCTCAATCTTCTGATCAGTCAGAGGTATGGAAGGGTCATATGTCATCCATAAAGATGATCAAAACTCAAGGGTACTTAGGGTGCAGAATTTATATTGAAATTATGAACTTCCTTTAGAGTCACTTTTTAAGATTTTTTTTTTTTTTTCATTCCTGGGGATGGAACTCACTTTCTAGGCAATCACTCTACCACTGAGCTACAACCTCAGACCCAGGGATTTAATCTTGAATCCAAAAGAAATGCTGCCTTCTATCTCATTCTTCAAATGATTATTCTTTTTAAATCTAATGGTAGTGTTGTTTAACACTTTGGAAATATGGAAGAAGTCAAAATGAGAAGAATGAATTTATCTATAACCCCTCACCTAGTCAGTGATGACACTTCAATGGATATTATTTTTCCAGTCTTTTCTATGCAAATGAGTTTTTGTTACACGGAATAACATAAATCATATCCTTCTTCTTCCTCCTCCTCCTCCTCCTCCTCCTCCTTCTTCCTCTTCCTCTTTTTCATACTGGGGATAGAATTCAAGGGCACTTTTACCACTGGGTTATACCCCAGTTCTATTTCTTTATTTATTTTGATTCAGGGTCTCACTAAGTTGCCCAGCCTGGCCTTGAACTTGTGATCCTTTGCCTCAACTTCCAGAGTGCCTGGGATTACAAGTGTGCACCACTACACCTGGCCTACACACAGTATTTTCACTATTTTGTTCTTAGTTACAAATCTTAACCTACTTTTAAGGTCATTAAATGATCACCTTCCACAGTATTTCTTAAAAGTCTGCCTGATATTCTCATATGTATTTCTGAAAAGTCAGAAATTTAGCATATGTCAGAGCCTTTATTTCCTACTGACTCTTCTAGTAATGAGACAAATTCTGGATTGATAGACCTGGATTCGATTTCTAGTTTTACTAACTATTTGTATGTTTGGGGGCCAGGTCTCTCTGGACATTGGTTTTCTCATCTATGAAGTAAAGGATCACATAGTTGATTTCTAAAGTCCAAAAGGAAGACTTCTACTATCTAAAGCACATAATGCAGTTTCTTAACTGCTACACTTTGCCAACTACTTGTGTTCCATATGAGAGGGATTTCCTCTTTCCCTTCATCGTTTGATTGGTTTGCCTTTAATTTTTCCATTTCCTTTCCCCTGAAACAATGAAACATAATGCCTTTTATCATTCATCAGAAGATGGGTTGGCTTCACCAGCTTCTGTTGCAAACTCAGCACCAGTGTCCTGCTGGAGGTGAGAGGTCTGTTCTGCACCCCAGGGATCACACCAGTTACCTTAACTGTGCTCCTGCCACCAGGCTTATCTGAGCTCCCTGCCTCTGACGTAGCAAAACCAACTCCTGGAGTTCCAAGGAAGTCACTACCTTCTTGCAGGCTCCAGTCAGAGTGAAATTATGAAGAAACATAAAAGACACATTCATTTTCTTTGGGCCATCAACAAAAAGTTAATCTTTCCTCTTTTAAAAGACCCAGTAAGGATTTTATGTTCCACAACAAAGAGAGGCTAGGAAGAGACAATGTTTTCCCATGTAACCTCTGAAATTGAATGGAGGACTCAATCTGCCTACGATTTGGAATATAAAGGAATTCCTGAGGTCTGATAATTGCAATTCATAGAAAGATTAGCCATGTTTCCTGAAATTTTATATGAAATCCTGCATAACTAGGTTCTTGAGAAAATTTTCATGCCCATTGCCTGATAGAAAGGATTTCCCCACAACCCATCTAACCACTCTATTCATGTAACATTCTAACAAAGATCTGGAGATTAGCACAGGTTTGCATTTTATCTCTGCATATCTCTGGTGTATATCAATTTGGGTATCTCAGAAAAAGGTCAGCATCTCAAACCAGAGTCTTCTGTAGCATATCCTTAGAGAAGATACAAAGAAGCTTCTGATGTTTTGCTTTTATCATGAATTCCACTGAGCCCAGAGACTTGTGATTCTGGTGTGAAATAGGAGGGGAGTGAGGAATAGCTCCAGCTCTTCTCATTATCTCAGGAGGTGCTGATATTCCCATACATCAGCAAGTAGGATTCTGGAGAATGACAGTGTCCCACCATTGAGCATCTTCTGAGACACTTCCTGCTTGTTGATGTTACCAAACACAGCAATAATCCTCATTAAGCTGGGCACCTCTCCCTTCTGCCTGTGCTCCTAGCAGATCTCAATTGAGATGCTGAAAACCAAAATGAGATGAAAGAAAGAAAGAGAGAGAGAAAGAGAGAGAGAGAGAAGAAGAAGAGAGAGAGAGAGGAAGGGAGAGAGAAAATACTTTGAAAAGTAAAACACTTTGCATATGAAAGGCACTGGAGATTTTGTTCATGGTTGTTCAGATGAAACCTGCCTTGCCTCAGTGCAACAGCCTGTTATAATATGCCATTGTTGGAAATGCAAGTGCCCTGTGTTAGACAAGGATCACAAACTTGGATCAGTGGATAAACTCTATGGGGAAATATATTATAGATCAAAATATGGAGTGCTTTTGAACATTTCAGAGAGCTTTTGAGCATTTTGGAGGCATTCAAAATAGAAAGGAGTGCCTGGAAAAGCAGTGGGTAAGTGGAGACAGAGCTGTAGGAGCATCTAGCAGAATGCTGTGGAGAAGTTGGACTGGAGGACAATGATGGTTCCATTTGGCTCTAGGAATCTGCTAATTCACGGTTATGATGATCTTTATTGATGCTTTAAAATACATTAAGGGCTATATTGCAGAAGAGGAAATGTTTTATTTCAAAGCATCAAGTGAGGTCCAGTGGATGGAATTTAGAGGAAAGCAAACTTTGGTAACAGTATTCAAACATTTAGAAATGCTGTATAATTCAATTTTCAAATTCCAGTAGATGTAACTATGCAAGAATAATCTGATAAAAACTAATACACTGGTGTTAGTCCTCAGATTCCTGATTCTTCATTCAGTTCTGGGTTCCTTATCTCATATGCCTCCTCCAATCCAGGGTAAACATACTTAGCAAACTGATATTTCAAAAAACAGGAAAGTCATGTGTGAGTAAGCACTTGTTGAGATTTGTACTCTTCTCATCCTACTGCATTTTAACTCCTTCATTTCTCTCTCTCAGAGGAAAATTAAGTCAATGTGCCTGGGCTACTTTCAGCCCCCAGAAGCTTGACTGAATTGAATAAAAACTCCTGATGGAAATTTATTTTATTATAGTGCTGCATGTGGTCACTATCACCTGGAATGTTCTCCTCTGTCTTGTCCTCATATCAAAATCTTATTCAGTCTTCATCTCCTCTCCTCTCTGTACCTTCCCTGCCTGATTTCACCTTCCCTGGAACCACCAGTGGCATCTCTGCAAGATCAGGTCTTCACATTCCCAATTCACATTGCCATTTACTCTGTATGCAAATCCAGTGATTGGTGCCATGAGTATGACTTATTTGTTTACATTTAAATAGGACTGTATCCTATTTGTATTTCCAAGTATCTTGCTGATGCTGGGCCCTTAGGGACAGTATAGGTTTATTTAGTTGAAAATGTACATGCATTATATATAATTAATAGGTGTCAATTGTAAAAGAAAATATGTGTCAGTTTTGTCTTGAAGTTTAGTTGCAAATGAATACTGTGATAGTGTCAAGTGCAACAAAATATAGGTATCTTAAAATTTTAGATGTAATTAAGAATCTCCCAAAATGTCATGTGGAGCTATTATGTAAAAAGACTAGAGATGCAAGATAGCTCCTATCTCAGGGCCTTTGCACTTGCTCTTTCTTCTGCACTATCACATAGATTTCTCCTTCACTTCACATATGTCATGTAAAGTTGTTAACTTACCTCAATATCCCATACAAAATGCTGCCCCCATTCTCAATAGTCCTTTTGTACCTTACTCTGCTTTATTTTTTTCCATAACATGTATCACCATCTCACATTTCTACTTGTTCATTTGTTATTTTTCTGTGCTCCCATTAAGAGAAAAGAGAATCTGTAGGTTTCATTCATTGCTGTATACCTAGACCAAAAAGAACGCCTGGTTTATAGCAATGGCTCAATAGACATTTACTAAACAAGTGAATGAAAGATGGATGAATGAATCATTGAAACTGAAAATTATGATTGTCTAATAAAAATTCAATAACATGAACTCAAAGAAGTTTGCTGGAGCAAAAAACAAGAAGGTGGGAAATATAAAATATGAAATAATTTGAGACATCAAGCCAAGATGCCTAACATTCACCTCATGAAGTTCTCAAAGAAGAAAGAAAAGGAAGAAAGTATTGGAAGAAAACTTATGAGAACTGAAGAAAGTCACCAATCATAAAATTGAAGTTTCATCCAAGAATAAGAGAAGACACAAGAAGCTGTTAGAAAGAAGGTGAGAGGTTACCTACAAAAGAATAAAAATAATCCGAAGGCATTAGCCTTATTTGCTAATTAGCCTTCAGATTTCTGAGACTTAATGCTAAAGAATAATAAAGCAAGGTCTTAAAATCTTTAGGTGAAATTATTTTGAAACTTAAATTGTATATCTGCCCAGGTATGGTGCCATGTGACGGTAAACCCAGCAGCTCAGGACGCTGTGGCAGGGAGGTTCACAAGTTCAAAATCAGCCTTAGCAACTTAGAAAGAACCTGTCTCTAAATAAAGCATAAAAAAGAGCTGGGAATGTGGCCCAGTGATTAAGTGCCCCTGGGCTCAATCCCTGGTACCATTAAAAAAAAAAAAAAAATGATAATAAATAAATAAATAAATTGAACTGGAGATGTGACTCAGCAGTTAAGTACTCCTGAGTTACTCCTACTACCAAAAAAAGTGTACCTAAAATGCCAATCAAGTAGAATAAAAATAATTTTATACCCACAAAGAATGTGAATGTTTACCTCCCACAAAGTCTTTCTACAGAAATAAAAAATATTTTAACAAAATGAAAATGGATCAAAGAAAAGGATAAAATGAGGAAAAGTGAATCTTATCTAGGAGTCAGATGTAGAGCACGTATAAAAAGAAATGTTTCAAATTAGAATAGTGGAGTATTTTTAATAGAAGGCAGATTACCCTGTAACAGATGATTATTGAAAAGTTGGATGCAACATGAAAACATCAACTGCACTTATTAATGAGAAAATAAAAGCAATTAGAAATACCAGGAAAACAAAAAGTTATGTGATAAAAAATAGAGCATGTTTGATTTTAACTAGTTCACAGTATACAAGAAGAGACTTCATCTGATCTTAAAACTTGGAATATTTTTTCCTGGTACATGAGTTTAGTGGCATAGAATCATACCTCATTCTGTAAAGTCTGGTCACACACATTGATTCTGTGTTGAATCAACTTAATATGAATACATAATCATCTTAACACAAATTTAAACTTCTAGAGTCAATTTATAGACGAAGTATAGATGAACTTGTTTTGGTTACAAAATGGAATGCTAACAACATTGATAATACTAGTAGGTAGACATGTCTTTTAAAAGGTGGAGAGAATTATGGGGGTGCTAGATTCCTCAGTTTACCAGGTATGAAATCAGTTACATTGTCTAAGGAAAATGAATCAATCAATAAAAATAAAGATATGGTATTCAATGTTATAACAGCCCAAAGAAAACAAATGAATCACTTAAAGATTGGGAATTGATGAGTTGAATTGGGTATAGCATAATTGAACAACGTATTTTTTTTAATTAAGTCAATTGGTATAGTTTAAAATGATTAAAACAAGAAGCAGCTGAAATATATTACATAAAATATGGAAATAACTACAAAAAAGTAAAGATAAAAATAGACATGACTTAAGTGGTTAGCTCTTGAGAGTGTGATCTGCTGTGGGGATGGAAATGTACACTTCCTTGAAAATATTCTGTTCTATTTGACTTTTCATTATCACAGGACTTTCAATACATTTCTTTTTTGAAATCTCTGCTTTTTAGCAGAAGAGATCATCTCTATTAGAAGGTGCTGGCCCATAACAATTTCTCCTCTGATGCTTTCTATGTCAGGACAAGATAAATCTGATCACTCCAATTCTCAAAATAAAAATCAGGCTTTTAATTTTTTTTTGGTACAGTTTAGAGGGAGGCTATGAGAATCAAAAGAGAACAGTTCCAGAAAAATCTTTTTATAAATGTCTATGCCTCAATCTTCCCATCCTTCAGCAGAGTTCTTGCCCATCATGGTTTACTCCTTTACTTAGCATCCCAGGGACGTGAGACATTCAAACCTAAGCTGTAGGAAACTTTGTCAATGGCCACCTTCAGTCTACATAAGCCAGCAACCATGGAAATGAGCTGCACAGTTTTATGCACTTATGGCATGCAAATGAGTGTGCCAAATGTTGTTTAAACAACTCTATGATTTTTAGTCAGCAGCCTAATACTTCCCTGGGCAGATTCAAATTTCACATGAACATCTTCTGAGGAAACTGCTGACTTATTGAACAGTTTGCAGCCAGCCACCCACACAGCTTGCAGCACACCTTGAAAAACGCCCAGGAAGAACCAGATGCAGAATGGGCAGCTTCCTTCCCAGAGGTCTGCAGAGCCAGTTTATCTTTCTTATCTCAAAAATATGTTGCCTGATTCCAGGTAACCACCCATCCTATTCCATTAGGCTCTGGGAGGATGGTGGAAGTCATCCTCCAAAACTCCTGTCTCCTCTCCTTGCATGCTTGGCTCCCTTCTCTTCCAAACAAAGGCAGCTCCAGTTCCTCTCCCCACAGTGATGGTGTGTTCATGGGGTGCACTGGGTTGGCAATGGGGGTGGGCAGGAAATACACAGAAAATGGAAAACAAAAATGATTTGTGCAAATCCTCATCTGGGAAGCCTGCATTCCTGGTTGCCTGCATTTATAATATTAAGGAGGGGAAATTACAAAAAGGCAGTCAATGAGTTCGTATGAATCAGATCTTTGTTCTTTGGCAAGTCCTGCCTGGAAGGCCGAGTTCAGGCTTCTCATTGACTTGCAGCATCAATTTTATAGAAATGGCTTTAATATCTGCCCAAGACCCATTCTCCTCCCACTAGGCCAGAAGAAGTAAGAAAGGTGACCACACAACTGGACTCCCTGTGGTCCACTCTATGAAAGGGGCAACCTCTGTACAGTACCTCTATATTCCCCCCCAAACACTGGAAAGGAGGTAGGAAAATGGTCCCATGGAGGGACCTGGGAACAGAGAAAGGCAGCCAAGGACAGTAATAATTCTCCTGGCTCTCTTCAATGCCACCCACATCCACGGGCTAGATACACTCTCAATGCCAAACCTATCCTTCCCAGGCACCCTGCAGCCAAAACGTAGTTTGAGAAAGCAGCCAGAAAAATTCTGCAGTCCAGGCAAGAAAGGAATTTGACTGGAGACTTGATGGGTAAGGTTGAAATAAAGGGAGGTAAATCATTTCATGCATGTGTGCATGACTCCTTTCTAAATTCAAAAAGCTTGCACTTTCAACACATTTGTCCTACAAGGAAATATTAGGGGAAAGATGTATTTTCTCCATTTAATAAACGATGAAATTGAAATTCAAGTGTTGATTTGGATGATAGCCAGTTTGCACAGATAGGATTTGATTCTATTCCTTGGCCTTCTTGCTTTAGAGCCTTCTCCCTAGACCACATTACCAGTAGATGTTGTTCTCTGACCAGACCATGGGAATTCTAACCACTTGGCTGGAAGTTAAGGTCCAGGAGAACTTGCTAGGGCCACAGAGACTTGTGGTCTATAGGCCTAGATCCACTGGACTCCGTCCCACATGGAGCTAGATGACTGGATCCCTTTTGACTTCCTAATACTGAGTGTATCTGTTACTGTTTTTGCAAAGACTCAATTATCCTTCACTGCCAGTCAGACACTCTATCCCACTACAGCCCTGCCACCAACTTAAAGGAAGACTGTTTTCCCTCCAGATCTAAAATATAATCCCCAAGAATGGAGGAAGGATAGCTAGCATAGAGGGAAGGGAGGGGTGGGGGAGGGGTGGGGGGTAAAAATAATAACAGAATGTGTGACAGATACCATTGCCCTGTGTACATGCATGAACGCACAGATGGTGTGACTCTACTTTGTGTACAACCAGTGAAACAATAGCTGTACTCCATTTGTGTTCAATGAATCAATAAGTAAATAAAAAAAAATAAAAAAAATATAATCCCAATGGGGTTTATTTTAATATTATTTTTATTATTATGTGTTGGTTTGGTTTTTGTTGCTGTTGTTACCTATCCCTGTGGTCATGAGACTATTGCACATCTTAGATCAGGTGAGTCTAAATTTTCTTGTACTAATTTTAATTTCCCATGAACAGAATATTCATGGCTGCCTTGATGTCTCATTTCCCTGTGCTGATAAAAACAAAAATTCAACCCAGTCAACTGGCCCTTCCAATCTTCCACCCACTGTTCTGATATTCCTGCCATTATTAACATGGCAGCTGTCATAGCATTTAGGATGGAAAGACCCATTAGCTCATCTGGTCCTATCTCCCTGCCAGGGCAGGATATAGGCCCCCAAAATGCTTCCTGATTTAATGACTGCTTTGGAGTTTATTTATCCTAGGTTACAGCAAACATGGCTTCAAAAAACAGGAAATAGGGTCTCAGCTAATTATGATACCAGTTATAACAATGTAGTGGGGGCGTTGTGGAAGTGAAGCTTGCATTTCCATACAAGGCTGTGTTGGAACTTCATTGACTATCAGGAAGCTGAAGTGTGTAGCTATGACAACCTAATAGGAGCAGGAGAGGATTACCTATTCCTGATTTCACATTCCACAGGGCCATCAAAAGTAAAGGAATTACATCGACTTGTGACATTCTTAAATTGGTACTAATTCACTGAGTTCCTCATGGGCAAATTTGCCTTTGATTGTGGCCAGCACTTCAGACATACTCAATAAAATATTTAATTAATTAAGACTGACTGAAAAGGAGCCCAAGTTTATCAGGGAGGAGGGGAAGGAGACTGTGTGCAGGAATTCCCGGGTTCATCAGTATAGAAGGAGTCCCACTGAATACCATTTCTGCTCAAATTCCAAAGGCATTTCCCTACTAATGACTGCATGGTCAATAATACAAACAGCTAACACCTACTGGCCACTTACTGCTTGTCAGAAACTGGGCTAAATATTTGATATGTGTTATTTTATTCAACAAATGTTAAAAGAGGCAGTATTATTATTTCCATTTTGCTGAAAGGAAAAAGTGAGTCTACAAGAGGTTAAGTAATTTGCTGAAGGTGACACAAGTAAATGAAAAACTGAATTCAACTTCACAGAGTCTGAGTCGTAAGCTCATACCTTGACTACAATGCCAAAGCGCCTTTCTGTTCTTGGTTTATTTTTGGAGAACCAATGCTTTCAGAGAAGAGAAATGAGTGGCAACAGCTTTGCTCTTGTTCTTTGGATAATTTCAACCTTATTCCTATTTCTGAAAGCTGCTTGTTTGCCTTTCCCACCCTCCCTGAGCCTCAACTGGCCCTCATGTGTCTTCTATGCTCCCTCCACTTTCCACTTTTTCCCTTTAACATCTTTCCCATCAAAATCCTAAGTGATGGTTGAACTAAGATGCACGCTTATGTCATTGTCAATAAGTTTGGATAACTCCACTTTCTTTCCATTCCTTTCTCAGGCTCAGGAGAGGAAATAATCTCTTTCTTAGATGCCATCTTTCAAGAATCAGGATCTAGCAACAACTAATGCAGAGTTCACTAAGCATCTCATTATCATTGTCATATTTTATGTGCAGGATAATGATGTGAGTTGGGTTGGGCAGGATTCTTAACCTACTTTACAGGTAACACAGTGAAACCTCCAAAATCTGGTACAGTTAGGAGTTGAGCCACATCTGCTTTCAAATCCCACCTATTTTTCACAAAATGATGATGGTGGTCTCTCCTGAGACTCAGAGGCTGCCCATTTATGCCAGTCTAAAATATTGCTCAGCTCCATCTGGGATTTCAAGCTCCCCCCTTGTAGCTCAGATGTCATTCATGGAGGTTAAGTGTTCATGATGAACTGAGGTTTCCATGAGAGCTCATATTTATGTTGGCTTTAGGATTGTTCTCTTCTTGCCATAGAAACCACAATATTTTGGTTTCCTTTAGTTGTATCTGTCTTGCTTTAAACATTGTCTTGATATAAAGAAAAATACAAGGTCAATGTAAAGTTTACCGACAAGTCTAAACAGCAACATGTGCCTATAAATCCAGAGTATAAAGAGCAGTGACCTGTGAGTCAAAGCACCTGGATTCTAGCCCAGCTCTCCCAGTGGATTCCATAAAGCCGTAACAGTGTCACCTATGCTGTTCAAGACCCACTTTCCACAAAGGAATCAGCAAGGGTGGACCAGAAGACCCCTATATAGTCCTTCCAGCATTAAAAACTCAGAACTTTTTTCATTCTTGGTCATGCTCACCCTGGTCTCAGCAGGAAAGCACATTTGTTCTACATAATTTCTGTTTTAGAAGACTAGGATGTTTCCTTTCTGGGATGGCCAGGCAAAAAGAAGTATATAAGAAGATGTCCAAGGAAGAGAAGTTATACTGTGGGACTGAGTCAGAGCAAACTGGTCTGGAGAGGAAAGAACAGAAATGTTGAGTCCTGAGTGCCCAGATGACAGAGTTCATGCCTCCATGGGTGGCTCTTCAATGAAACCTGTTTTCAGATAACTTAGCAGGATTAACTCATCCAAACATGTAATAAGCCCTTCTTTGTTCCAGATATTTGATAAGAAACAAAAATAAAAGATAAAGTATCATTCTGTTCTTAAAGAGCTTGTGACTTATCAGAAGAGCAAATAAGATGATGTGAATTTTTAGTGGAGGCAAGTAAAGAGTTAGATGAGAAAGGGTTAAGGAAACTAACTCTGATCAACTCTAAAGATCCACTCATCCCTGAAATGTATATAATTGCTCTTTCTCTTTAAACATCACACTAGCTAGGGTATTTTTTTTTTCCAGATTAGAGTCTCCTTGTTTGCCTTCTCAGGGCTTGCAAACAGATTACCTGAGATCCTACTGTCCCTCTCTACGTGACTTGGCAGTGTGCATTACTTTAGATCAACTCATAATGTGTTTTAGGCATTTGAGGTGGGAGGAGTCCTAGTTCCCTAACCACAGGAGAAGCTCCTCTACAGCAAGGTTCAGATGCATGTTTATTTCGTTGTTATTGCTGTTTTCGACAAAACCTAACCCAATGTTAAACACGTCAAAAGTTGTTCACTGCGTATTCCAGTTATACCCAATCTAGACACACAGTATGATCCTACTTCCTTGTTCTGAAATTGGGAATGGCCACAGAACTGATGAAATTCCAGCAGGCTCTCTTCTGCAGAGGATCACTGAAGAGCTTTGGCCATTCTGTTTCTCTCTCTGGTATATGTCAGGTAACAGCTGCTTATTAGCCTGGAGTAAGAGTGTTTCTGACACCCTGGAATGAAGCCCCCTGCCAGCCACAGTGATGGTGGAGAATGAGTGAGTGTTGCTTCAAGACACTGAAGTTTGACTCTTGTTACCACAGCATAACCTAGCCCAGCCTGACTGATTCGGAAGTACTCACCAGATATTTTCTGATCTCTGTATTGATGGCTCAAACACAGAAGGCAAGTAAAAAAGAAAACAAAATAGCTTAGCAGTAGCCCTAAGAAAAGGCTGGAAAAATATACGTGGCTAGCTATTTCTAATAGAGTAGCCCCCCCCCTTTTTCCACAGAGTACACCTTACATCACAGATAGTAACAAACTGCATATAGTATGCTTTGTTCTGTACATATATATCTATGATAAGATTCAATTTTTAAATTGGGCACAGTAAGAGATTAATAACAGAAATTAATAAAATAGAAAAAAATGTAATAATATAAACTGCAATATAAGTTATTTAGAACTTGTGGATTTTTTATTTCTGGAATTTTCTATTTAATATTTTTGGACCACAGTTGACCATGGGTAACTGCAACTGAGGAAGTTGAAACTGCAGATAAAGGGCTGGGAGGCACTGTGCATGCTGTTTACATGTTTCCAGGAAGGCTCTTGACATTCCACACTTGTCAGCAGTTCTTTCACTTTGAGGATGCTTTACCTTAGCAGCAAATGTCTCCATCTTTGCCTGCAGACTTTAGTGTTCAGAATAAGAAATCTAATGAAGAGTCCTGGAAAAGAGCAGAGAACTTTGGAAGAAAAATCATCTGAGAGTGTGTGCAAAGATCAGAAGGGAAAGATTCCATGGAAACAAAGCTTCAGAAGGACCTTAGTCAAAAACCACTAGAAAAGTATGGGGTGTGGCTCAGCCAAACCTGAGTGTGAACTCCAGCTACTTTTAATCAGCTGTTGCAGGATTCTGAGCAAGTTACTTAACCCTTCTAACCCAGCAGGTTTCCTCATCTGTAGAACAAAGAAGAGAACAGAACTCAGCACTTAGAATTATTGAAAACATTAAGAAGACAATGCTCCTCATAGCATGGAAATGTTATTTATACTAGGTGTTTTAAAAAAAAAAATCACCAACAAAGATAAGAGCCATGATTTTCTAGTTCACTTAGCACAGTAACTACAACAAAGTAAGTGTTCAAAAAAAAAAAAAAAAGCAGGGGTGTGGGGGGGATTAGTCTGAGAAAATAAAGAAGGTGGAAACATTCATTAAATGGCCATGAAAAGAAAGTCCTGCCCAGGTTCAGCTTCCAGGAAACTCTGAAACTCTCGCCCAGAGCACAGTGATGTGGCCATTGGCCCTAGTGCAGCCTCAATGATTCTTTTTCCAGATACCAGAACTTACCTAACCCTCAACTGGTTTCTCTGCAAAGGGTCTAGCAAGGCTGGGGAAGCCAGGGCGACCATGGTAAGAACAAATAAATGAAGAGAACTGGTGTCCTGGGGACTGGTGTCCAGGCCTTGCCAGATAGATAGTTGACCTTTGCTCTTCACTTTGAGACACTGGCCAGAGGCCTGATAATGAGAGAGACCATGGTCTTCACCTGGGCTGGCTTGGATTGTTTTCTTAGTCTTGCTGGAAGTGGCCCCAGAAGCAGCAGTAAGGGTGTTCTCTGAGATTTCCCCACCTCCCTTTTCTGCAACTTGTCCCTTAACAAGAGATCTTTCACACATCCAGTGCTGTCTTGGAGTTCAACCCCCAAGAAAATTATTCTCTAGAATTATTATTCTAATAGAATGAAGAAAACAAGACTTGAAATTAAAAGATATCTGAATCTGAATGCGTTTACATGTCAGCTCTTTAACTGATTGTCCCAAAGCCTCAGTTTTCTGAAAATACTACTAATCACCTCACAGTATGGGAATTATTTTATTATCTTATGGTAGTAACAGATTTGGGTTTGATTTGAACAGCAGAGACAAAAAGGATTGATTCTTGCTCCTGTAGGTGAAGTGAAACTTTATTGGCAGGATAAAAAAATCTCCTTAATTGCTCGCTCTCTTTTTTTCTTCTATTCATCTATTCATTCAATAAACTTTTACTCTATGCATTTATTATTGTGCTAACCAGTGCTAAGTGGTGACTGCAGAAAGGTCGTTAGGATATAGTCTACAACCTCATAGAGCATCCAGCCTAAGAATGAATCTGAAACAGAAAGGAAGCAGATGCAGTGAGCAGGACAGTCATGGCGGAGTCGGAAGTGCAATGAAGGATGACATCAGTTCATCACAGAGAGCTCAGGGAAGGCTTCCTGGAGGAGGAGGTGCTTATGGCAGAAGCAGCAGAGGTCAAGGAAGGCAGGGATAGATGAGAGGAGAAAAGATTAGTTCAGGCAAAGGGAAGCAAGAAAGCAAAGTGGTCAAGGAAAACCAGACTTTCCCTGTTGCTGGAACACTAAACAGAAGGGGGAGAATGAGACAAAATATAGATGTTCTAACACTCGGCAAATCCTCACTTTGGAAAGGAAAATCTAAGACAAATTCCTTTTCCTCATCTGTAACCCATACTCCATCCTCTGTATGTTCCCAGATATATTTAATTCATATTAAAATATTAAAAATGGAAGGAAAAGTAAGATGTGATCATCAAAATGTTCAAAGCTCCCTCCAAGTGTGTGTGTATCTCTCTCTCTTTTTAGATTTCTGTCCCTTTTGTGAGCACCGAACCCTCCATGGTAGGAAGCATTTGTCTAAAAATAGCCCTTCTCAAAGACCCAATCTTTTCTGAGTTTTATAGAACATCTGCTCAACAGTTTCCTATAACTGTTTTTGGCCATTAAATCAAAGCCAGCAGAAACAATGTTCTGTTTCTATCTTTCAAGCAAAGAACTGCCACCAGGCCTTCCTCCCAGACCGGGACGACAATGGGCCAGAAATAGACACAGGAGGCTTTGAAACACCTAAGTCTGGGTCTAAGCAGAGTTACTAGTGTCTTGTTTTTCTCTCTTTTTAGAGATGCTGTACAGAAAAGAAACTTAGATAGGCCAAACCTCCTGGGAGAGGCTATGCCACCCCATGCAAATTACCACCTGCAGTGTGGGGCTGTGTGGTTTGTGCAGCTCAGGGTTGGCAGGGACCAAAGACCAGTAAATGCCTCATCCTGGGCTGGCTGGGACTGCCACACATGTGGAGCGGAGTGTGGGGGCGGGCTGGTATTGGCTATGTGGTTATAAGTGATGTCTGTGATATGCGCTGGGCTCCTATTTGTTCATGTGTTATAGAATGTGGGAGTTTGCAGCCACCTGCACTAATCCAGGGGAAAAACTCACAGGCATAGGGTTTAAAGTCCTGGTAGGTTCTGAACCGACCATGCATAATACAACCAGCCAGGCGTCCTTGGCCAGACGTTTTTTTCTCTCTGACTGTTGTCTCACCTGTGAGTTGCTGTAATGTGAACAACCATCAGTGCAAAAACTGCTGGCCTTGCTCCCCAGGCAGATGGCAAGAGGAAGATGAAGGGAAGCTAGGATGCAAACGAGGATGTCACTCAGAGCTGAGGCCAGAGGCAGGTTCTGCTCAGCAGCAGGGTGGTCAGCCTCCAAGCACATCTAAGAGCTAAGGATGTTCAAGGGATCATCCTGGGGCAGAGCCTTAGCATCAGCAGTGGTGCTGGAGTTGAGACATTTGTCCATTTGTAAAAGATCCAGTCTGGGATGGTGGGGGAGCACATAAAACTGGATCTAGCACCCTACAGGAAATGCTTCCTCCCTCTAGGCCCGGATTTCAGTCAGTTCAGTGAATGTGAAGATTAGGGCAAAAATCCAAGGCAACCTTTCTGTTCCAAGAGGCCAGTATGGCAGGTGAGGGAATGTGTGACTCTGAGATTACTGAGCACAAAGTTTATCCATTGAATGTACCTACTGGTCTCATGGCCGATGTTCTTGGCCTCAAGACAACACTATCTTGTTTTATCCCCCTTTATTTTTATTTTTATAGACTGCATTTTGATTCATTGTACTCAAATGGGGTACAACTTTTCATTTCTATGGTTGTGCACAATGTAGATTCACACCATTCATGTAATCATATATGTACAGAGGGTAATGATGTCTAACACAACACTATCTTAAAATGGGAAAATGGGCCAAAGTCACAACATCCTATGTGCCATTGTCAGGCCACAGAATGGAGATGGACCCTGGGATCACTTGTAAGCCCAGGTATGCACAGATGGGGATGAGAGAGGCCAGAGGTGCAAGGCTGAGCACAGCCCTCCCCCCAGATCTAGATCTGGGTGCTTCCACATGCTTTATTCAGTTTGTATAAAGCAGCCCTTATAGTTTGGGGGAGAAATTGGTTTTCATGTTTCATGCCCATCATAATTTGCAATTGGATCATAAGACAATGAAGACTGACCTCTTGAACCTGAGCGTGTGATTGTGTGGTACCAAGTCTGTAACTGTGAGAGCAGAATGAGAAGTGGCAGCAGGTGTGTTCTTGTCATTGTGGACTTGCCCTGAACATTGCCAAACTATGGTCACACCCAGGGAGAAGCTCATTTTCTTTTTTTTCCTCTCTCCCTTTTTCCCTCCATCCTTCCCTCTTCCCACCATCTCTTTCTGCTTTTCTTTCCCTCTCTTTTCCAATAGATTCCAGTTTGTATTAGTAACACTCTGAGATGAGTTTAATTTTTTTAAGAAAACATACAGATTAATATTTTACATAAACAATGAAGCCAAAAGCTAGTTCAAATGAAGAAATCACCCCAACATAACTATAAAACCCTCCAAAAAGCACTGCTGTTGCAAGAAAAGATGGGACAGATCTGCCCAAAAATGCACAATCCCAGAGACACATGCAACATCCAAGCAAATGACACAAAGCCAGCCAATATTTTAGCCAGTTTGTGAAATCATTTCTGTACACTTGTCACTTTTTGAAGCAAAACATAAGATCTATTTATAGATCTATACTTATTTTATAGAATAGCACCAGCACTGAATGAGTTGCTTGGGGACTGCCTGTTGCAAATGAAGTGAGTATGTATGTAAGAGTGCGTGTGCATGTGCCAGGTTGGGATGCAATAATGAATAACTCCAGTGATGCTCACTTCTCCTAAGGCCCTGTCCCACTCAAAGGCCTGCCTTTCAGTCTTTTGCAAACATCAAACCCAGGCTCCTAAGCTCCCAGGCTCCCAAGCTTGAGCTTGATGTTGTGTAGTGTTACTGACAAGCAAAGCAACTCTGCTACTCAGGAAGTCAAAGCTCAGCCTGAAAGAAGCTGAGGGCAGAGTATGAAGTCAGGTGGGCCAAAGTGGTTGTATTCAATATCATAACTGAGGGAAATGTTTCATAGATATTAATTGTCAAAAATGAGTCCATTTCATTTGCCATTTGGCTCTACCTACTAGGGAAGACAAAAGAACAGACCTCAATTTCCAAAATTAGGCCTTGCATTAACCAACAAGGTTGAGCAACAGCTAAAAGATTACAGGTTTGACACAATGTCTAAACCTGGTGTCTGTCCCAGTCCCAGCTGCACTGCCCGACTCTGAGCCGCACCCTCTAGCAAGTGAGGTGCCACTGCTGTTCACCTGAGGCCACCATGGATCCATCCTGCATTCCCAGGAAGTGGCTGAGTCTGGAAAAGTTCCCGCGGCTGCTCTTGCTGATGCCATGGTCACAGCATTTGGAGGACCTGTACAGCTGGGTCTGACTGCAGGTTCTGGGCTGGTGCTCATCTTCACCATCTTCAAATTCATTGATGAATTCAATGAATTCATCAATTAATTCAGGAAATGCAACCCTTGGGTTCTCCCAACTGCATTTAAGGAGCCCTCTTTTGTACTTCCCCTCACTCTTCCCTTCCTGTAGAAAGGTCCAGTCTGCTTCTTGTGTGATGCAGGTGCAGCCTTGGCCATGGGTGGGCAAGATAGGGTAGATGTTGGGGCACTCTCAGCCATATCCATGGGAGGCTTGCAGCAGGCCAACTGCAGAGTGTCTTGCCTTGCAGTGGGGTCTGGACAGGACAGATCCTATAATTGGAGATGGCTTGGGTGGTTGCATGGCCTTGCAATAATACTCAAATTCCCTCAAGGCCAATGCTTTGTGTGCAAAGGACAGAACTTTGGGCCTTTTGTTCCCTTGGAAGTATCAGATTTCGTGGGACTGAGAGGGTAATAGGCAGCCTAGAACCTCACAGTGTGGGGTATTGGGAGTTCCAGGGTAGGTTTCATGCCCATAAGGAAGCCTAGCAGAATCCTCTGTGGCAGCATTTAACCTGTTTGGGCTTGGGTCTAGTGGTAACAAGATAAAGTAGCCATGGACAGACCTCCAGAGAAGAGAAGCAGCTGCCTGCACAATGCAATTCCAGAGAAAAAAAAAGATTCTCATGTGCACGTACTCACACCCACACACACTCTGTCAGACAGACCTGGCTCCAGGTTGGCTTTCCCACCTGCTAGGAGTCTGCGAGTAAATTATTCAACCTCTCTGAGCCTCAAATTGCTTCAAGGACAGCAAAGAGGTAGACATCATAATAAAATTTATTCCCAGTATGACTGTGAGTATCAAATAATACAGTATACCAAAAGTGGCTTCCTATTTATTCAACCAACATTTACTTAACACCTATTCCCAGTATACCTCTGCCAGATATTGGAAAAACCCTAGGGAATAAAGCAACACACTATGGATGGGGTTGCAGTCCAGCGGGGAGACAGATGATAAACCTGTGAGAACTCAGGCAAATATGCATTTACAAGTTTTGACAATGACCTCTGAAGGACCCTGGAAGAGAACAGTAGGGAGGGGTGAGGCCCCTGTTCTACCTGGGGTGGTCCCTGAGGGAAGCAACATTCAGGCCTCAGCCTGAGCGTGAGAAGGGGCAGACTCTAACAGCAGCAATGCTGTGTTCATCTCAAAGCACCTGTCATGTGTCACCAGGTTCTGGGATGAAAAGGCAAAAGGTCCCTGCCAGGGCTTGCAGTCTGGTAAGGGAACAAAGTCAATAAACACAGAGTCTGCTTGTAAGCCCAGTGACTCATGAGGCTGAGGCAGTAGGATCCCAAGTTTGAGGCCTGCTTGGGCAACTTAGGAAGACCCTGTCTCAAAATAAAAAAATAAAAAGCACTGGGAATGTAGCTCAGTGGTACAGTACCCCTGGGTTTAACTCTCAGTTCCAGAAAAATAAATAAATGAAATAAGTACTGTGGGGAAAAGAGAGGGTAGGGCCATAGAGATGAGAGGGTATAGTAAGGAAGGGACACAGCCAGTCTCTTGCTCTTCCACACAGAACCATCAGAGCAGGCTGTATGGGGGAGAGGGTCATTCGGGACCTTTGAGAAAAGACTTGAAGAAGGTGAGGGAAGTAGAAAACCATGACCTGTCCACTGTGGCCTCTTCTGTGAACGGAAATCAAGTGGGAATCAGGGAGGCTGGGGAGACAGTGATTGCAGGAGTCCAAATGAGACAGGAAGGTGGCTCAGACCAGGAGGGCAGCAACACAGGGGAGAAGAAGCAGGTGGACACTGGATAGAATTCAAGAGTAGAGCCTGCAGGATGTATTGACACATTGGATGGGGGTTTTGAGAAACAGAGAGAAGTCTGGCACAACTCCACATTCAGTCTCAGTAACCGGCAGTGTGGGAAGTGAAATCATGGAGGGGGACAAGAATGGAACCAGGCAGTGTGTGGCCAGGAACAGGCTCTCAGTGGAGGTCCTGTGAATTCCGACGTGTCTGCTTTGTGGGCTCCATATAGGTGTGTGGAGCAGAAGGGAGTGGGGCCAGAGTTGCCAACATGGGCTTCCCAGCCAGAGATGCTTTCTGAAGTCCCAAGCCTGGCTGGGACCACCAAGAAGTAAATGAGAAAGCACAGAACCAAGGAGGGGACAAAGCAAAGAGGTTGAAAAGAAGGCGAGGAACAAGCAGAAGCTGAAGGGAAGCCAAGCATGTGTGGCATCATGAGACCCAGTGAGGAAGCACAGGGAGAACAAGGACTAGTGGCCTCACACTCCTGCCAGAGTGGAAAAATAAAACAGGACTGAGCATTCAGTTTCTTCTTCCAGAGTGATCTGAGGGATCCCCTGAAAAGCTTTCTGCTGTTGGCAGCCTGAGATCCCTACTGCAATCCCTCCTTGGGGCAGAACTATAACGCTGGGGCACTGTCCAGGGAGGCCAGCCAGCCTGCACCTGCAGATTCGCAGAGACATCAATGCCAAGAATGTAAGAGGCAGTCTAACATCAGAAAGTGGAACGAAATCCTGAGGGAAGGGGGTCAATATGAGGAGGGTTTTGAAAGGAATGGAGGCGGGTGGTGAGGCTCCCTCCACATCCTCACTTTCTGAACAATTTTGAAATTTCCTTCTGATTTCTAAGCATGTCTTATCTATATATATGGGGATCCCAGTCAAGGGCACCCAGCCCAGTCAGGAGGCCCCTCATTTACACTAAGACAGGAGCATGTGTGGTGAGGGCAGTGAGGAAGGAAGATCCTGCAGGGAAGCCTCATCTGCAGGTCCTGGAGCAGCTGCCCCACCTGCCCCCTGCTTGACACTGTTTATGCATAGGAAGGCCAGGCTGGGCCCCAGGGAGGAAAGCCAAAGGCCTGGCCTGCCTGCTGCTGATAAGTGATCCTATAAGACAAGCAGAAGGGTCCAGACAGAGATCTAAGAACATCCAGATGCTCTGCGCAGCGGGCCCAGTTCCTGAGCTGTGATGGCCTTTAATGTGTGCCCCAGCTCCTGGGGAGAGGCCCTGGCTGCCAGCACGCCCACTCCCCAGTACAGACCCGGGCCCCTACAAAAGGAATAGGACCTTGTCTGTGAAAGAATCGACCCAGTCCCAGCTGCCGCTTCTCTGCCCACCCAAATGCAGGATCCAGTCCCAGTACAGTTTGCAGAAATGAACCTGAGGAACTTAGGAGCTGCTTGATAATTGAAATAAGAAGCATACACCAGACACTGTACCTGCTTCTTCAGATACTTTAATTGATTCAATTCTCATACATGAATAATCTGGGAAGTAATTATTATTTTGTCTCTATTTGATAAATGAGAAAACAAGGCTCAGAATGATGAAGTAACTTAACCAAAGTTGCACAGCAGATGAATAGCTGCACTGTGATTTGAATTCAGCCTAAACTTAGCATCCATAAGCTCACTCAGACTGGCAGTCAGTGAACTGAGCTTTCCTGATGTGTGAGGAGAAAGAGTAAGAAAACATTAAACACATTTTCCTTCCAAAACTTTTACTCCTAGAAAGAAAGGGAGATGGAATCTAGCAAAACTATATTCTGTGTACCAGAAAGTACAGCCCAAACGTTTCAAGGTTCTACCTGGCATCCTTATTTCTATAGAAAGGGAAAAGTAAATTGCCTACTTCCTCCTGACAGAACAAAGAAGCACAGGACAAAAGTGGGGAAGGAAGAAATGACCATCACAGGGCTTCCACAAATCAACTTGGCCCATATCAGAAAGGCGACAATTGAAACAAAGTCTTTCCATGTACTTGGGGAAAGGATGGGCTGCCCCAGGAAAGGGGCTCTCCTTTCTGTCTTCAAACCACTTGTTCTTCATAGGGCAGAGGGATGGTAACACCAAGAGGTGACAAAAGACACAAGAGAGAAAAGCACTAATTGATGGTAAATGAGAGAGGGAGGGACTGGGAAAGAGAGAGAACCAAAAGATCAAGGGATCAGCATGCTTACTTTTAAGGTCTTTTCTGATCCTCCAAATCCATGGGATCTGGTGATTGGGAGGTGACCCCGAACCTGCAACTCAAGGGCTTCCACTATAAACAACCAAGTTTAAAGAAAAGGCAAGTCTCTAGGGTCTCAAACTTTGTGATGGACAGAAACCAAAGGTAGACAAGGACCAACAGGGCAGGAAATTGGAACACAAGAAAATGGGATCAGGAGCAAATGGAGATGTATAAAGGAAGGTCACTGGAAGGCAGAATAGCCAGAAGAATAGAGCCAGGAAGAAAGACCAGTCTGAGAACTTGCCTTTGCTCCTGTATTGACTTTCTGGTCCAAATGAAAGTGTCATGGTTCTCTAGCCAGGACCCTGGTTGCTCCCATTCATGGTCAAATGGTCCATTTGTAATCCGTGGTTTGTTGACCTTCTTTGGTGTCTGAGTCTCCACTAGACTGTGAGCTCTGTGACAAGAGGACTCTGGTAGACTCTGGGGGAACATGGCAGGAATGGATGGATGGATGCATGGACGGAGGGATGGATGCACATGTAGGACTCTGTGGTCCAACATGACTACTCTCCACAGGTCTCTTAGGGTCCCATCCCATCTCCCCTGGGCTCTGCGTTTCCATTAGGGAGACTGCTTCTCTCTCCTCCTGGTTTCTAGTTCTACCTCCAGATCTGTCCCCACCTCCTCTCAAGCTAGGCCAGAGGTGAGACTCACAGAGTTGGCCCCTGCCTCATTTTTGTGTTTATCTGCTCCTCCATTTTGTTCCAGGGGATGGAGAGGTAGGGGTTGGGGAAGACAGGAGGTGGGGTTGGAGAAGAGGCTCTGCCATGGATATTGAAGGAGGTGAGAATTTTAGCCAGAGATTGCTTTTTTATTGCAAGTAATACGAGAAAATGCAAAAGGACAGAGATGTGTTTACCAAGCTGGTCCTTGGCTCAACACCAAAAGGCTGCAGTCAAAGGCAAAGTCAAACCTCCAGCAGTGAGTCTTGAAGACAGGATCCTTGGGTCTAGTAGCAGCTGGCCCTTTACTCCCAAGTCAAATCCAAAGTATTTTTACTACAGGTTTTTTAATGAATATAGATTCCATTCCAAGCCAGACTATCTATGGTACTCAGGGCCAGGAACAGGGGAGAAAGCAGTGTAGAAGAACTAGGTCCCTGTCCCAGTGGCGCATATAGGCTACTAGAGAGTGGGTCTTAAGGAAATAACCATGTGATTATTGCTGTTAAAGTAAAGCATAGTATGTTTTGAGAACATAAAAGAGGGACATTGACACAGCCTGCACAGTGAGGGAAAGCATCACCTAGGAAGTAAATTTTGAGTTGAGGCTGAAGGATGACTAATTAGCAAGTCAGTCTAAGATGTTGGAAAGAGGTATCATATGCAAAGGGCTTCCTTGGAAGAAGACTGGCCTGTCCAAAAGACAAAGACTATAGGGTAGTGAATAAGAATGTTGTAATGGTCAATTCGAATTTGAATTGTCAACTTGATTGGATTAAGAGGTGCCTGTATTTAAGAGGCTTCTGGGTGTGTCAAGGAGGGCTGCCTAGGAATGATTGGAATGTGAGATAGTGAACTATAGTGGAGACCCTCCCTAAACCTGAGTAGCACCGCCCAATAGGATAGTGGCTTGGAGGAATAAAAGTTGAAAGAACATGGAAGCAGATGCAGATACAGATGTGAGCTTGACTCTTAAAAGGGTTCTGATTGCTGCTTCAATCGTCTGAGGATATTAGACTCTCGCTTCTTTACTCTTCCAAAATGGACTCTGCCAGTGATTCTCCAGGTAGTTTCCAGAAGCCTTGGTCTTGGACTAGGGTAGTACTGTTGATACTTCTTGTTCTGGGGCTTCTACCTCTTGGACTGCACAGTTACTGGTTCTTCCAGCTCTCCAATTGCAGACAGCCATTGTGGACTACCCAGCTTCTGGTCGTATAAGCCGATCTAATAAATCCCCTTTTTAGAATCATACTTCCTGTTGATTCTCTTCCTCTAGAGAACCCTGACTAATACAAATGTGCAAAGGGAGCTCCCCAGAGGATGAGCAAACACAAAGGCTAGGGGAGCTTAGACCCTCTATTGGTAGAGTCATGGCCCTGGAAGCTGAGAAGCCTAAAGCAACTTCACATGCATACGTATGAAGCCAAGGCCTACACCCATCTGAGACTTGCAGCCCAAGAACAAGTGAGACAGGCCTGAGAGGCCCATTGTGACTGGGGAAAGTTGGGGCAGTGAATGGAGCAAGCATACAGAACCAGAGGCTGAGGGCTCCCAGCTTTTTCAGAAGGCAGGGCCCAGACCCCAGGCCCCAGGCCAGGCATCCAGTAACCTGTGTGCAACAAATGTTAGGCTGTGAATTACAGACTGTAAAGATGGCAAGCACTCAGGAGAGGAAGGGCTAAATAATTAGGAGAGCCTTGGAGAAGGAAGTTTAGAAGTTTGGACTTAAGAAAAACCGAAGGATGGTCAAGACTGAAACATGGGGAGTGTTCCCAAATGGGGTGAGAAGAACAGGAGTGAAGGAGGTCTGTGTCCCAGACAGGTGGAGGGATGAGCCAACCTTGCAGGGTGCCAGACCAGGACACAGTACATTCTGGTCAGAGGATTTCCAGGACAGGCATTGAGAGGAGCACTGGGGGATTTTGCAGCAAAGCAGTGCAAGTGGTAAAAGAAACTTAGACAGTGGTGCACAGCTAGTAAGGAGAAGGAGAGAGAAGCTGATCAGACACCTAGGCCCAAACAGGAAGGAACTAAGGGGTCCCCAGCAGGTAGGAAGACCCAAGTGTCAAGTCTAAGCAGGATTTTCCAGGAGTTAGGTGTGTGGGTGGAAATCACACTCCTGGGTCTGAGGGGCTGGAGAACAGATGCAGTATCTGAAGAAGGAGGAAAAGGCGGAGGGCAGGGAAACAGATGGGGAGGGGGATTACATTAAATTTGGGACATTTTAAATTTTACCAGATGATTCCAACCTACCAGTCATTCATTGCCATAATTTCTAAGTAGCAAAACTCTTTTTTCAAATAATATCTTAGAAGAAAACCTAATGCATAAAATGAATTAAAAAGGAGATGCTCTACTTAAAACAAGGGTTGCCATGAGCATTACCACTCAGTACTCCCTCCTGACCCTCCTTGAGGACTTCTCAGAGCAGTATGGAGTAAAACCAATGCTCCAGGCAACTAAAAAGATTGGCCCAACCTCAAGCCACAGATGAGAGACAGGGATGAAGATTTGTGGTCTCCAGCTGAGAACTGATAACTAAAGACATGTACGGCATCTCTGAGGAAGGTAGAGAGCACAGTGCCAAGAGTGGAGACGCTCTCAGTTAGGGACAGGAGGAGAGCAGCCTGCGACCTTGAGTAAAGCAACCAGTCTGGGTTTCAACATTTGAAATCAACAAATGTGTTAATTTCATGTTTGTATGCAGTTAACAGATGCCTCTCCTTCCCAGAACTTCTGATTCAGGCTCTAACTCCATTTCTCCCTCTCCTTTTGTGCACCTCTTGTCCATATGCACCCTTCTTGCTTTTTCTCCCTTCCTCCCCCAGAGCATCCCTCATCTCCAAGCTCCTTGTCCTTGGCTCTCTCCAGCTCCCCTCCATGCCTGCCCCTCCCTCTCGACAGAGTCTCTTTGGACTGCATTTCAGGATTTATTTTTAACTCTTGTGCCATCCTGAGGATGTGAACAATGTTCCTGAGTCATGGTTTTGCAAGGAAGCAGTGGCAGACGGTTCCCTGGACATCTCTGAAGATGGCTTATCAACTTCTAGCCAGGCTTACAGGGGAGAGAGCTTTCTCTGCCAGTTCCTCCTCTGCATGAACTTTTTGCCTTCTTTCCCGACCCCAGCTCAGCCTCCAGCTGCTAGAAGCCAGGGGGCTTTAGTCAGAGAAGCCAGCTGCTCCGGCTGGTCCCCGGGAAGCAAGGAGAGCTAAACTCACTTGTATCCACATCACATCCTCAGCTGAGTTGGTTTTAGGAAAAAAGAGATTATAGTGCCTTTGGTGCTTCTGTGATTGAGAATAGAGAAGAAGTCTATTCAGAAAAGACACAAGGTGAAACTGATTCTAAAGAGCCCTCTGAATTGGAGTCCAGAGACCTGGGTTCTGGACTTGTCACCTTGAACAAATCACTTAATTCTCCTCAAGGAGTATTAACCAAATCCCTGGTGCACAGGAGACTCCCACCTACAATTCTAGTTTCATCTGGGTAAAATAAGATGACTATGCTAGAAAAGAATAAGGACTCTATAGAGCAATTACCATGTGCAGTGCAACATGAGACCCTCAGAGACATGGACATTCCCATGGGTATAAATGAACCTCAAATGGTTGATAGAGTCACACAATAATTTAGGATGTAAAATATTTGGGGGTTATCCAAATTTAGGGCATGTCCACTTCCCCACACTTCTTCCCTGGACCTCCTTCAGCTCCAGTCCTCACCTGTTCTCAATGTAGAACAACTGAATCCACTTTAGGGACCCAGGGTAAAATCTAGTGTCTCAGGAACTCAGAATGATTAGGGGTTTAGAGATCCTTCACCCTATGGGCCAAAATGATCAAGCAGATGCCCACGTTTGGTACCATCAGACAATGGGGAAAGAAGTCAGATCAGGAACAACAAGTTAAACATCTAAACTTAGACCGTCCTTTGCCCCCAGTGACCTAAATGGGGAGAAAGATAGTCTGTGTCTGTGTCACTGTCTCACCTGATTCTATAACTAAATTCTAAATGGTGAATGGAGTTGAAGGTTGTCACACAGAGTCAAGTGTGGCAGGATTATTAGGAGAAAAATATTATCACAGTTTTAAACTTTAGCTGATTTAAAACACAGATTCCTAGGCCACTTCTCTCCCTCTCCCTCTTTCTCCTTTTCTCTGCAGCAACTCAGTCCCCCTCCTCCCCCACTACATACCTTTGACTACAACTTGAATTTTTGAGTATCACTACTTGCCTATTGAATGCTGTGAGATTTCCCAACAGAAAATATAAAATGATGTGTAAATCACAGGGCTAGGGTGAGAGGTGAGAATGAGAAAGAAGTCCTGAATCAAACTCAGAGACTAGTTTCTTCCAGATGGACATGAACAATCCCAGGGGTTTGCTCAAAGAGGGGCTGGTCTGCTGACCCTATTGCAAGCCCTGGGACTGGACTGATCCCTGTAGGATATTAGTCACTCTATAAAACCTCTAGGCCAGTTTCCCAGGCTGTGGGGCCCTATAGACCATTTCCCATAGGGTCTCAGGGCCTGAGAACCTATGCATCTGACAGCTTGGTGGTTTGGTTCATGTGCATCAGATGTGATGTGTCTCTTAAAACATGACTTCAGCAAATGTCCCAAGACAAAGTTATAAACTTTAACTTCTCTCACTGAGGGAGCCGCATGACCCAATCTGTCATCTCTTCTCCAGGCTACAAGGCCTCACAAAGCCTAAAGGAACCTGGAGACATTGCCTCAGGAAATGCCACATGCTTATTGCCAAGAAAGGACACACTCAGCCTCCCATCCCAGAGATGGGCTTGGGACAGATGAGATGGCAGCAAAGATCTGGGAGAAGAAAGTCAGGTCCCCAAGATACCTCTGCGAGGTACCTGAGGAAGAGAAAGAATAGATTTTTAGAGGGAGACCCAGTGTGAATCCCTCCTACAACATCCTATCTTGGATTTGTTGATTCTTGACTCAACTCCTTCTTCTCTTCCCCCCAAAACACAATTCATCTTTGGATTCCTTTCCATGTTCTAGTATTTTTCAGTAAATGATAATCAAATAGGATTGAGGGGGTAGTAAAGATACCTCATCAATGATGGAGTGAGGGAATGTGTTTATTCATTATTCATTTCATCAATCAACAGAAAAAGTCCCTTATTTAAACAGAAAGGAATTCAGATTTAGATGAAGGAGAGAGATCAGAGTGGATAGAGATTAGAAGGGAAGGGGGAGGGAATGTGGCCTAGACAGCAGACAAGAGGAAAGTTATGCCAGTCAACCCTCTGGGCTGCATCAGACCCATGGGCCCAGGCCAGGTCTCACCAAGGATGATGGGAGCAGAGTGAAGGGCACTGCTGAGAGGCACAGGCCTTTCCTCCTGCCCTGATCACCAGACACCTGAGTCCTTGCATGTTTTCACCTACCCCAGAATAACACTTAAGATGAAGCCAAAATCTTTCCTCCTATAACACAACAGTTATTTTTATAGTATTCATGACAAAATACATGAATGGATCCCTTGGGATCTGAGGCAGTAGAATCAACCAAGTCACATAACAAACCAAGGTTTCTAGTAGCGCACACCTGTAGTTTCAGCACTTGGGAAGCTGAGAGGGAAGGCTGCTAGGGTTCAGAAGTTCAAGGCCAGCCTGGGCAACATATCAAGGTGCTGTGTCAAAAAAAGAAAGGAAGAAATCCTTCTTCCAATCTTGCCACATTTGACTCTATGTGACAACCTTCAACTTAATTCACCATTTATTCATGGTATCTTTTGTTCCAACCATCACAAATGACTGCTCACCTGCAGAATGTGCCCTTGAAGTCTTTGAGAAGGTGGGTCTCCAAGCCCACCATTGTCCTTTCTTAAAGGTCTCACCCAAGAAGCTTGAGTCAGAATCCAAGAATAAGGATCAGGGCAGAAGGAGAAATCTAGAAGCCTGAAAGAAACAAAAAGGAAATGACCAGGTGGTGGAGAGACCTAACGTGCCATATTTTAGCTTAACTTTCTGAGCTCTGATGAAATCTAAACCTTGGGGTATTGGGGCTGATTAAGACTGGCCGGGGGTGACTTCCTGTTTTTGAAGAAAAGAGGTGGGTAGGAGCTCAGAGATGCATTCTGGGTACCAGTCAGTTTTGACACAACAGGACTGTCTTGATTTCAATATAACTGGGCTAACCTGGTGAGAGAGGATAACTTCTCAAACAAGAAGAGGTGCAATCAGATGAGCCCATGTACTTAGGAGAGGAGGAAAATGCCAGTGCAGAGACTGGCTAGGGCTTGAAGAGGGAGGGACGGGCATCTAGTGAGCTGTCAGGGTGATCAGTGTCGTCACTGTTTTTCAGTAGGAAACGAAGAACCCAGTACTGAAAGAGAGATGTATGCTGGCTTTCTTGCTGCCTATTCCCCACTTAATACTAAGATAGGATCCCACAGAATGTGGCTATCATTAGAGTTTCCATGGCAATAAGGTGCACTAGAATTCAGTAGGTTAACCAACCACATTGGGTTTTCTGGACAAGACCCAGAAATTTCAAATTGCCCATCTGTATTTTTCCATACATAGAATCTAGCTTCCCGGCCACGTGTCTTCCACTTCAATGATGGGAGTCAGGTTGCAACCACCATGAGCACCAGCCACGTATGAGCTGGGATCTGGCTTTGCATCAGGCATGCCTCCTGCCCCAGGACCACTCCACACAAAACAGCACACACACTCCATCAGGTTCCCCATGCACCCTTTACCCTGCAGACTTTCTTTTTCTGAATAACAGCAACTTTCATCATTTGACATTTTGCTTGTCTGTTGGTCTTTGGCTAAAATGTAGTAAAGCATTCAATAAAGAGTGGTTAAAAGAGTGAGTCTGTGTAGGTATCTATTATAGATTAAATACCCCAATCCAAATGCCTAAAATCTGAAATGCTCCAAAATTCAAAATTTTTCAAGCACCAACATGATGCCACAAGAGGAAATTTTCATACCATGAAATTTTGTTTTATGCACAAAATTATTTAAAATAATGCATAAAATACCTTCAGGTTGTGTATAAGGTACAAACGAAATAAATAAATTTCGTGTTCAGACTTGGGGCCCATCCCAAACTTAAGTCATTATTATGTACTTGGAAACATTTCAAAACTCAAAACATCCAAACTCTGGGACATGCTATGTTGCTGTCTCATTTGCCTCCCCACCAAATTCCATCTTTCTCCAACACTTTGTTTGCAGAGATTTTCACACACTAAACTATTTCCACTCAGTGTTACCTGGTATTCCCATGGTTCCCAAGCATTCTTACACCTGAGACTGCCAGACAGGTTTGCTCCTGCCCCCAGTCTGAAGATAAAAACCTCCTGGTTTTCCCTAGCAACTCAAGCTCACTGCAGCTGATTATCCCCAGGGATGAGTTTCTTTGACAAGGAAAGCACAATAAATTTGAGGGTAGGGTAGGGAAGAATATAAACATCCCAGTCTTATTTCTTTGGAATGCCTAAAATATACAGGCAGGTTATTATGAACCTGTGGGCCTCAGTGATCATCCTGAGAACCACATATTGATGTATCCATTTACACCTCTAAGGGGAAGATGAAGGCACTGAAAGGCCAGCTCTCACAGCAAACCTCTGGGACCAAGTCCTCTTGGTCCTGCCTCCATGTACAGGGTCCCCACACAATTGCTATGTCCAACAACACCAGGATCTGGGGTCTCTTTGACCTGTGCATGAATTCTGTCTTTGCTAACAGTGGGACCTTGCAGTATTTATTTAAGTTCACAAGCCTTTGTCTTTTTCATGTAAAAAATGAGAAATAAAATTTAACTCACAAGGTTTTAAATGAGATATTTAAACAAGATTACAAACACAAAATACATAGTCTGTGCCTAAATATTGCAGATATTTGATAATACAAGAAAATAGCATGTAAAACTTTTTTTAAGAATACCAGGCACTACACCATGCCCAGAAGAGGTTTCAAAGATCATATTATTAGTTACCAAAAAAGAGGAGGACAAAGAAGGAGGAGAAGAAAAAAAAAGATTAAGCATAGTTAGCATCCTAGCAGCTTAGGAGGCTGAGGCAGGAGGATCAGGAGTTCAAAGTCAGCCTCAGCAAAAACAGGGTGCTAAGCAACTCAGTGAGACTCTGTCTCTAAATAAAATACAAAATAGGGCTGGGAATATGGCTCAGTGGTCAAGTGTCCCTGAGTTCAGTCCCCAATACCAAAAAAAATAAATAATGAGGAATAAGCCAGATGCTGTTTGGATGAATGAAGAGTTGTTGTCCATTGTATAATGTGATAAGTGCTTGTAAGAGAACCCCACTCCCCCCCCCCACCCCCCCTGTCAGAGGAGAGGCCCTTTCTGAACAGGAAGGCCTCACACAGTAAAATCTGAAGTGGGTCTTTATGTATGAGTTCAAATTCAATAAGGAAGGGCACAGAGTCCCAGGCAGAAGGACTCACATATGCTAAGGCAGCACCTTTACATTAAGGTAAGACAGGTAAGTGACAAGGAATGAGAAGAACAAGGTGGGAGGGTATAGCCACATGGGAAAAGATCCATTTGCCTGACAGAGCAGTGGGACTCTATCTAGGAGTCCTCAGGTTTCCAGCAGGGGCAGGTGAGATGTGACCAGGTTTGCTTCTGGAAGAGGACTCAGGTGGCTGCCTGGACACAGTGAGGAGTGGGTGTTGGAGCAGGAAGGCAGTCAGTGGTCACTCCAAATAGGCCAATGGCACCATATGGCCAAGGAGTGAAATTCTCCAAGCCGAAGATGAACTAAGATGTAATGGGGTTTCATGGCCCAGTCTATTTCTCCCTCTCTGTGCTGGAGCAGGTACCAACCCTACCTCTGCTGACAGATGCCTTTTAATTCCAGAGATAAAGGTGAGTAATGCAAAGGAAAAGCCCCCAAAACCAAAGGGAATATTTATTTTAAGTAGTTTGACGTCTGTAGGAAGGGGAAAACAAGTGACTGAGGCCTGAATGGAGAACCATGACATTCACAGAGCCCGGCCATTGTGTAAAGAGAAAAATTCCTCAAGATTGTGTTTGTCCAAGAAATCAGACAGTTTACGGTGCCTGAGTCAAAACACTCAAGGATTGGAAGCCAGGGTTTCCTGGGCTGAACCCAGTTACTAAATAAAATAAAAAGGAAAGAGCAATTAGATGCCATGAATTGTTAAGCGGGTGGAGTTGGTGGCCAAGGTTCTGAGGGACTCAATGCCAGGCCCCTGCTCCCCCCCCCCCACTTTGTCCCACAGCCCACCCTGGCTGGCCATACTGGTGCCACAGTGGGAGCTAACTACTCATGACTCCAACCCCCCACATGCCCTGGGACTCAAGGGAGGCTGGGAGCCCAGCCAGATCTTTAGGCCAGTTCATCCCAGAGTTCAAAGGAAACCCAGCTTCTCTTGCTAATTTGGGAAACAGTCTTCCCCTGTGTCTTGCAAGGAATGGCCACCAGAAGGAGCATGCCAGCCCCTCTTCAGCCTTGTTGGAAATGTTGTGAGGATGGAGTAGATTTTATCACCTATGTGGAAAAGGACAAACAAGGAAAGTAACCCAAATGGGAACAGTAGCAAAGAAAAGTGGAAGAGAGAGAGGAAGGATGGGGAGGCTGCCCCATAACACTCCGGGGCCTGTTCAACTCCTTCATATCTCCTAGCTCCTGTACCCCCAGTGAGCCCAGGAGCCACCACTGCAAGCAGGTCATGAGCAAAGAATTCTCTGTTGGCTAGAGTTCTTATCAGGACCACCCTGGCTGAAACACTAAGGAAACAGGCAGGGACAGTGCCGAGGAGAGAGTGCTGCTTGACATTGCAATGCCCCATCTGCGCTCTAAGTCACTGAGTGTGACCTGTTTGAAGTAAGTTAGAATCCAGCTGCCTCCTGCCTGGGGAGGGGAAGAAATACACCAAGTCCCTCAGGCCAGGCTGCATGTGTTTGGGGTTGCCAATGACCCCAGACATTGTTCAGATGTGTCCCACATGATCACACCTCCAAGGCCTTTAAGAAGTGGTCTCTCTGAAGCAGAGATACTAATGGAGCTGCAAGGTCAGGACTTCAGTTCTCACGATTGCATTTGTTGAGAGATCCTGAAGCAGTTCCCTCAAGCCTCAAATAAAGTTGAGCTCAGCATTCAAGGTTATGACAATTCAGAGGGAGGTGTGAAATTTCTTGTTAAAGGTAAGATTCAAAAACATCTCAGAAACAAACAAAAGAGGGAAAAACCCCAACCCAAGCCTGGAAACTATTAACTCTGTTTATTTTTTTTAAAAAAGCTGATGGACTTGGCTTTTTTTCTTAATAAGTTAAATGATTAGGGCTTTAAAAAAATATGTTTTAAGAATATTTTGGCAAGTGACCCCCTGAAAACAGAATTAGGTATTTTCTATAATACAATCTGATTCTTCCTTTGCTACTGAAGAGTGCTGAAGATCACCCACACTCCATGGCAGAAAGCCGCCTTTGCTGTTAGATCACCTTTCACATTTATGCTATCAAAGTGTGTGCAGGACATGTAAAAATATTCAGATTGGGCAGGTAGGACTGGGAGGGGAGACTGGGCTGTTTTTTGAAGTCAGCATCAGGAGATGCTCTATGGGGACACACCTCATTTCATCGTGGGTGGTCTCAAGATATGTCTGCCTAAGTCAAACTGGAAGACAATCCCTCATCACATTTTTTACTTCCTGGCTTTTCTCCTTTTTTTTCCTTCTCTTCTTTTTTTTTTTTTTTTTTTTTTCACCAATCAAGAAAGGAATATAAACTAGATCACATGAAGACATTAGGGACTAAACTAACCATCCCTCCTGGAAGTGTCTGCATTTTACAGAGTAGAAGTCAGGCTAGGGCTATGGGAGATGAACAGCTGAACGTGAATCAAGGAAAGCTAAGAGCAGAATGGGGACCCTGGAGGAGATGTGGGAGGCCTGATGGTGCATCTCATGTTCTACCAGATTGGCCCTGATCTATTTGCCAGTGGTGAAGGCTTTTTTGATAAGGCTGAACTTGGGAGAGTGGGAGGAGGCATGGTCGAGGTGAAGAGCAAAAACTCTCGTATCTGCACAGCCCTGGGAAGCCTGCAAAGGTGAGGAGAAGCTGAGTGAATCTGATCTTTGACCCTGCCTGCTGCTCAACAAAAGTTGAAACTTTTTTTTCCTGCGGTGCTGGGGGATTAAACCCAGGGCCAAGGCAAGCACTCTACCAAGTGAGCTGTATCCCCAGCACCTTTTTTTTTTTTTTTTAAACTCTTGATTATTTACAGAGTTAGAATCTCAACATAGCCACTCCAGGAGATGTGCAACATGTAAGTCACCTTACCCTCCCCACCCTGGAAAACAGGGATGCTCACAAGAGTTTGTGGGGAAAAGCTGAAATAGGCTAATGTGATTGAAGGTCCTTTCATTTAGAGATGGTCTGAAAACATTTGCCAGATGACTTCTAAAAGCCACAGAATTGGGAGCATTCTCTCTCTCTTAATTTAAAAGATGATTTTTTTTTCAGTGCTGGGGGTTGAACCAGGGCCTTGCTCACACTAGGCAAGCATCCTACTACTGAGCTACATCCCCAGCCACATGTCCAGCCCTCTCTCTCTCTCTCTCTCATTTTTATTTTGCTTATTTATTTATTATTGTGGTGCTCAGGATCAAACCCAGGGCCTTGCACATGCTAGACCAGCACTGTGCCACAGTGGTACACCCCCAGCTCCTGGAAGTGTTCTCTTTCCAGCAGGGCTGGCTCTCTTTCACACTTGGCTCGTGCCTGAGAGAAGAGACAGAGATGCATTGTGATCATGCTGTTATGTACTTGCATGGGCAAAAGGGCAACTGTGAGCCCTTGACCATTCTCCAAGAGCTCTGGTGATTTCAAGTCCAATTCAAAACTCAGCTGACCATGGGTCCAGTATAGGGTTAGCCCAGGGATCTGGAAGTGGACAGGACAACACCCCAGGTGAGCACTAGAGGTGTTCAATGAGAGTAGCCTTTCCTGTTGAAAGCTTCCAGGGAAGTGACCCAGTTTGGAACCTCAGATTTGGCAAATAAGTAAAGAAAAAATTGGTCCTAATTATTTTCCAGGCCTTCCATCCATGCTATCTGTCAGCATTAACCAGAGTTAAACATTTGTTTTATTCTGTTTTGGAGACAGGCTCTACAACTCTTCACCTGACAAGGTTAAGGCTGCAGATTCTGACACTGATACCCTCTCCGGAGTTATGTGTGTCTTTGTTGCTTCCTTGCTTTGTTTTGTTTTAAGGTAGCTTTCTTTTCAAAGTATGATGAGCAAAGTAAAGAAAGAACAAGAGTTGCAATAACCTTGACTTCTAAAAAGTCCTCTCATTCTTGCAGTGGAGCGATTTTGTTTGTAAGAACTGTTTTGTAATAAAGATAAAAGTCTTAGCAGTTTGGATTTCAGTCTTTGAGTTTTTCTTTTCATCATGAGTAATTTCAAATTGTACTTGTGGGGTCCTTTTGCCTGGAACTTGGCGAATATAGCTCAATGGCGCCCTCTGAAGGCCAACCTTGGAAGGGTGCAGAACAAAAGGATACTCTGAAGTGCCTCAAGCCCTCCTGTCTGATCAACCAGTACAAGTCAGTGTCTAGGCCTGACGCAAGGTCAGTGTGCAGAAAAAACAAGTAGCTGTGTTACTAACCCAGTTTCCACACAGTCAACCTGTTTATGCACATTCCCATATATCTGAGAAGAGACTGTGCTTTGGTATAAAACAGGAATTGGATTCAACTCTAGCACAGATGTGTTACTTTTTAATCTCTCTGATTCAATTTCCCTTTCTGTATATTGTAGAATAAAAATGCAATCACCTTTTGTTATCTTCATGGATTGTTACCAGGACCTCCTGCAGGTACCAAAATCTATAGGTGCTCAAGTCCCTTGTATAAAATATGGCATTCACATATAATCTATGCACATACTCTCATATTTCAATCATCTTTAGATTACTTATAATACCTAATATGATGAAAATGCTAAGTAAATAGTTTTATACTGTATGTTCAGAGAATAATAACAAGATGAAAAGTCTATACATGTTCAGCTTAGATGCAACCATCCTAGAACTAACTACATCATATGTCAACCAAGCCTGGTTGAATCTGAGCATGCAGAACCAGCAGAGAAGGAAGACAGATTGCAATACTTTTTGATTGCTTACTATCTTGCAACCTCTGTTCTTGGCTCAACATGGTAGGTCACTTAATCCCCCAAACCCCTCTGATATACATGCTATTATTATCCACTTGGTACAAATGAGAAAACAGAGACCAAGAGTGAGTTAGGAAGCTCCACAGTTGGTAAATGCCAAAACCAGGTTTGAACCTAGGTGGTGTGGCCCGGAGCCTGGACCAAACCACACAGCCCACTGCCTTCCATACTTACCAGACTGGGCCACTAAAGGATTAGAATGAAAAATTTCAACTGCCTAGCCATGGTCCTGGCACAGAATAAGCGCCCAACAAACAGGAGTTAATACTTAGGTTCTCATTCTTGGTAGACCACATACATAAAAGTCACCATGGATCAGGGAATCATTTACAAGAGATGACTAAGAGGAGCTCACTACATGTTAACAAAATCAATGAACTCTTGAGTGATGGGCTTCTTTCACTTAGCATAATGCCCTCTAGGTTCATCCATGCTGTCACATATGGCAGGATTTCCTTCTTTTTTAAGATGAATATACCACATTTTCTTTATCCATTCATCTGTTGAAAGATGCTCAGGTTGTTTCTGCACCTTAGATATCATCGACAGTGCTTCAACAAACAGAAGAGTGATAATATTTTTTCAAGTCCCTGATTTCAATTCTTTTAGATAAAGACTCCCATGTAGAATTGCTGCCCTATATGATAGTTCGGGTTTAATTTTTCTGAGGACCCCTGATGCTGTTTTCCATAGTAGCTGCACCATTTTACATACCCAATATGCCAAGATTTGTTTCTCCACATCCCCTCCATATTTTTTTATTATAGTCATCTTGATAGATGTCAGATGGGGTGAAGTGCTATGAGCATGAAGTGCCATGTTAATGGGCAAAGAAACTGGTACATAGTATTTGGATAACTGGTAGACCATATAAAAATTACTTATGAGAAAAAAATCAATAAATTCTGACTACCAATTCTTTTTTTTTCCCCTCTCTTTCCTTCCGAATTCTTAGCATTTGTATTGTTGATATTAACCTATGGCCATAGAAGAAACACTCAGTTCAAAAAGCACTTCTTTACACACACACACATCATTATACAAAAAAGTTCTCTGCATATTGTATTTTAAAGAAAAGGTCCAGTGAATTTGGGATAGGAGACAAGCTAGAAGCTGTCTTCTGTGGGGACACAGGGGTCTTAAAACACACCTTCCACAGGGAGGCCAAATTTAGAGGGAATTTCTCCTCCAAAAGAGAGGTGCTAAGTGCCTCTCTTCAGAGGTTACTGAGCACCAGAGGGATTTTCAGGGCAGCCTGACTTCTTGACTAGGAGGTGCCCCTTTCTGCCACTCCCGGTGGCTGTAGACTTGAGAACCAAACTTGTGTTCTGCGCTGCAGAGACCCCTTCTGGCCAGATGCTGGTGGTGCAACACAGCGAACTGAAGATGTCTCGGTTGAGGCTGGGAAAGAGGCAGAGAACAAAAGCCACGCAGGGCCTGGCAGCCCTATCTAGTCTCCTCTGCACCCTCATGCATACCCTGGACCACTAGGCCAGCCATTCAGCGAGTTCTTCCCAAGCTCCCACTGAGTGCCTGGTCCCAAACAGGGACCTACCAGGAACAGATAGGTAGGTACAGTCCCTTTCCATGAGGCTCTCAGAGCTGGCTGCAGGAGAGCTTGGCTGGGTTCAAGGGACTATATAACAACAAAGGGCAGTGACACCCCTCTGAGGCTTATCCAGAGCTTTTCCAGAAGAGGAGTTCTCCGAACTTGTCTCCCCCTGTGAGCAGAGAGAAAACAGAAAGTGCAGAGACCTAGAGGGGGACGCCTGTGCAGGAGGGCCCAGGAGCCTTTCCAGGACTGGGTGGCAGGCAGGGAGGGGCATGCAATGCAGATGGTGGGACTAAAGCTGGAAAGTGACCTGTCTGTCCCACTGATGGTTGGTGGTTCCTTCTATGAGCAATGAGCAACCTCTTTTTGTTTTTTAGAGAATAAGGGTGTCTGGACTCCTCCAGGACAGGCATCCCTAATCTGGGGCTGTAATGATTCAGGGACAAGAGACAGGGTGGAACTTCCAAAGAAGCCAGACATGTCTTCCCTTAGCCTCAGTTTTTCTGTCTAAATGTCATCACCTTTCTCCCGGGGACAATAGGATACAAGTATGACCAGAGGGGCTGTCCATTGAAGCCTGCAAGAATTTCTTGTTTTAAAATTTTGTTCTTTTAAGATATACATGACAGTAGGGTATATTTTAACATATTATACATACATGGAGTATAACGTTCTAATTAGGATTCCATTCTTGTGTACATGATGTGGAGTTACAGTGGTCATGTATTCATATATGAGCATAGGAAAGTTATGTCTGTTTCACTCTACTGTCTTTCCTTTTCCCATCCTCCCCTTCCCTTCATTCCCCCTTGTCTATTTCAATAAACTTCTATACTTTCCTTCCCTAACTTCCCTTGTTATAGGTTAGCATCCGCATGTCTGAGAGAACATTTGATCTTTGATTTTGGGGGACTGGCTTATTTCACTTAGCATGGTAGCCTCCAGTTCCATCCATTTACCAATAAATGCCATGATTTCATTTTTCTTTACAGCTGAATAATATTCCATTGTGTATATATACCACTTTTTCTTTATCCATTCATCTGTTGAAGGGCATTCAGGTTGGTTCCATAGCTTGGCTATTGTGAATTAAGCCCATATGAATTTCTTATCAAAAGCTCAAAATCAGCCACAAAGAAAAATCTCTATCACCATCCCCCCACCATGGAACTTCTAAGGCCATTAGAATCCAACTCAGGGCTGGTTTACAACAAAACAGACAAAACCAAATATGTGAAGAAAGGCATTACCAAACTCTTCTTCAGTACACATGAAATTGCATCAGCCTAGCACAGGTGACCCTTATGATGGAAAAGTAACAGCTGAATCTGGCAGAAAATGACAAGTGTCCGAGGTTGACTTAACATTTTTGTGACTTTTAAAATGTCCACTAAAACAATGGTCCCAAAATGGAATCCTGAATCCCAGCCCAAACAAGGCCTTAACATAAGGGGTTCTGGCAAGTCCCTAGTCCTATAGGGGCATCTGGGAGCTGCCCTGGACTTTGGGCTCAGTCTCCTGTTACCTGCACAGGCTGAGTACAGAGAAAAGTCAAAAGTCCACTTAGCATAAAGGGCCAAATGCAGTGATTGCTTTGCTTGGCCAGGGAGTAGCACCATTTTCCTGGAAACTTCTGCAACCATTGAACTACTAGGAGACCCCAGGAACAACTCAAAGCCTGGAGCCTCACCAAAGTGGACCCTCACCCCTCAGGTTCTTCAGCTCCTCTTGCTCTCTCACAAGCTCAGCAGAGGCTATGGGGTGGGGAGGGATGGCCTCACAAGCTCCTGTTACCATATAAGGGCTCCAAGTCAGGAAACATGATCCCTTCTGGGTCCCCACTCCCCTCTCTCTCATAACCCTGGCTGCCCAGGGGCAGACAGACTCAACACTGCTGACAGGCATCTTTTTGGAAAAGAGCAGGAAATGGGGTTCCCTGAGATCCTAAAAGGGTCCATTCTCAAAGGTTCTGGTTGGATGGGAACAGGTGGCATGTCTACTTCTTAGGAATTGAGTGGGGAGGAGGCAAGGGGGAAAGTATAGAAGCAGCCAAGGTAACACAGATGAGTCCTGGTAGTTTTACTCTTACCCATGAACTGGGAATAAGAACTGTAAGAATCAGGGGCTGAAATATTAAAAGGAAACTTGAAGTGATGGAGGAAGAAGGTTTGAACCAGGCAGGAGGGGTGATGGAAGAAAGACCTGACCTACAACAAGTGAAAGAGCTGAGGATAAGCTGAGTTCTGAGTTAGCAGACCATGAATTTTACTTATAAAATTGTAATTTAAGCCAAGCATGGCGGTGCACACCTGTAATCCCACTAATTTAGGAGGTTGAGGCAGAAGGATCACAAGTTTGAGGCCAGCATCAGCAATTTATCAAGTCCCTAAGCAACTTAGAGAGACCCTGTCTCAAAATAAAAGATAAAAAGGCTGGAGATATAGTTCAGTGGTTAAGCACTCCTGGTTTCAATCCTTAGTACAAAAAAAGAAGTTAAAAAATGCACAGTTAAAAATAGTCAACATGTTTGTATGATTCTTTTTATCACTACTGTGCTTCCCAGGAGGTAAAATCAAAGGCAATGACTTGAAGAACAGCCACGGTTGACGTTTTGCTGGGCATGTGTGAAATTCATTCATTAAGCAAATATATATATGTACATATATTTGTATGTACAAATATGTATGTATGTATACATATGCTTTTCATTAAATATATTTGTATATACATACATACTTGTATGTATATTTTAGTATATATGCATACACATACATATTTGCATTGCACTACTCTAAATATACAGGGTGAACACAACAATGTCACCTCTGCCCTTCTGATGAGTATAACTCAGTGAAGGAGGAAGTGTCACAAGGGAACTAAGGATGCTGTTGATGGAAGTGTGGTCCAGAGGATCAACCATGAGGTATAGCATGGAGGGAAGGGAGACTTGGAAAGAGGGTGGTAGCCAAGAAGGAAATGGAGAGGCCAAGGGACCAGAGATGTGTGTGAGATCAAAGATCACTTGGTTTGATGAAGGTCTTAAGAACAGTGAAAAAGCAAAATGCCAGTTAGGGAAGAGAACATTGGTTTTGCTGGGGAAGAGCTCTCAATGATGCCAAGGTTGAGGTTAAGCTGGAGAGGAGAGGAGATGCAGGTCATTGGAGCAGGAGGTCAGGACTGGGGAGCTGGGCTGTTAGGACAAGCTATGTATCTACATAGAAAGTTCTACTAGGGTTATGGCAGGCAACAGGGAAGATGATTCTGAGATAGGTCCAAACTCTGGCCTAATGAGGAGAAATGGCCTGCAATATGCTAGAAGAAAAATAAAGATGGGTTGTTTATCGGAAGGGCCAAATGAAGGAGAACTTTTATAAAAACACAAGACATCTGGAAGCAGTGGTAAGTACTGAGAGAACATTCCACTTCAGGCCCTGGGTGATTGTGATCAGAAAATGAGTAGCTTCTAGTCAAAGGGGCTCTAGGGAGCATGCACTTTCATCAGGGCAACAAGCAGAGAGAGTGGTGTATTACACAGAACTTTCCAGAGCAACAGAACTAGTAGGATGGGGTTGGGGACAGAATTAAGGAATTGACCTTTGATTTTGGAGGCTGGCTAGTCTGAAATCTTCAAGACAGGATCATAGGCTGGAGACTTAGAGAAAAGCTGATGCTGCACTTTTGAGTCTGAAGTCATTCTGAAAAATTCCTTCCTCCTCCTCAGTCTTTCTTGAAGCCAGGCCTACAGATTGGACAAGATCCCCCCACTCCACAAACACTTTATAGAGGGCAATCTGCTTTACTCAAAGTCTACTGATTTAAGTATTAATTGCATCTAAAAAATATCTTCAAATCAACATCTATACAGCAATTTAACCGTAAGACTGTGCACCACAGCCTAACCAAGTTGACACATGAAATTAGCCACCACAAGTAGTCTTTATGATAGTAGAGAATAATGAAAAGTGTGACCGAGGATCCTGTGTTAGTTAACTTTTGGTTGCTGTGACAAAATACCTGAGAAAATCAACTTAAAAGAGAAAAGACACATTTTTGGCTCATAGTTTCAGTCCATGGTTGGTTGGCTCCACTGTTTCCAGGTAGTGGTGAGTCAGAACACCATGGTATGAAGCATTTCCTGGAGCAGAGCTGTTCACCTCATGGCAGCTGGAAAGCAGAAAAAGAGATAGGAAGGGGCTAGGGTCAAAATATCCCCATCAAGGGTACACCTCCAATAACCTAACTTGCTTCCACTAGGTCTCACCTTCTTGGGGTTCCACCACCTGTCTATAGCACTATGGGTTGGCAACCTTGCCTTTACCAAATAGGCCTCTGGGAAACATTAACATCCAAACTATATAGGTCCTGAGGCCACAATGGCAAGAGTTGGGGAGGGAAAATAGGAGGGAGAAGAGCCAAGAATGAAGCAGAGGGAAGCAAGACCCTGAAAGGACAAGAGGGAAAAGGAAATCTGCAGAGGGGAAGGAAAGGGGTGTCATTCATGCAGTGACCAAGTGTCATGGGTGTATGCAACATGGCTGAATATAACTGACCTCAAATACCCGAACTTTGATGCAAATTATTTTGGTGTCAAAACTGACCTAGGAATCAAGGCCAAATTTGGACTGGTTTTTCAGAAATAAAAAGGCTGATTAGACAAGTCCCCCCACTCAACAAACACTTTATAGACTGCCCGTCTCTGTTCTCTCTCAGGTTAAATGCCCCACTTCTCTACCTGGAATTTCAGTCTCCTGGAATTGGCTGCTCTTTCTCTCTGTTAGGAGGAGTGGTACCAGGTCAGGACCTGAGTTTGACAACAAGAAGCCCGGGGCATCAAACACCAGGAGGGGCTTGCTCTCTGTTTACAGGGTCAGGTCACCTCTACCTGCTGCCCTGCACAATGACCACACCCAGTGCATCAGTGCTACATGTTGCAGAACAAATAAAACAAAATGCCACTCAAATTGGAACTCACCAGGCTAACACTGACAATGTTTTAATAACATGCAGAAAAGGCAACTGAACACATCTAAGACAATAAAAAGAATCCACATCAGACAAATCCATCTGACTTTACCAGGAGGTGAGTTGACAATCCCTCACAATCCTGCTCCATTTTTCATCATTCACTAGTGATCAGGGCTGGGAAAACCTGAAACAGCATCAGGTTAGACTCTAGAATTAACTTCTAGTACCAAAAGCCAAACCAGACCCTGTAACACATCTAAGGTCCATAGTTTCTGGAAGTTTTTAGTTTGGCATTGGACCCCAGGCCATCTTCTGTAGGATTCAGAGGACAAATACGCCACCTCTGCATCAGACCACACTGAGAGTCTGCCGCCCAGTGGCCGCATAATGTAACTGCGGCATCCAATTCTTCCATCACAGGGAAAAACTGTCCTGAGAGACCTAGAAGCCACATCTAAGCGGTTACCCCTTCCTTTCCCTTTCTCTCCACCTGTGTCCATGAATTAGAAACCACTGAAATGTAAAAGTAAACAAATAACAAAGCTTAGCAGGAACTGCTGAAGAACCTGAAAGGGCTCCTGAATGTCCCCTGCACTTGGCCTCCCCTCCCATCTGAGACGGCCACAGGCAGCCAGGGAATCTCACTTTTGAACTGCCAAAAGCAACAGGAGCCGATGACCAGAAATACCTCTGCTTTTTCCCCTCCCTTTTCTCTGGATTATTTTTCCATTACCTCCAGTCTTTACAGCAGCATTCTAGAGGACCCATGGGGAGCAGGGCTAGCTTGCTAAGTCAGGAAAATAACACGCTTGGGTCACATTCATGCATCTTTCATGTGAGCCCAGAAAAGGCCATCTGGGGTTCTCCTATAAAGTTATGATTTTTTTAACGGAAGTGGAACTGATAATAAGCTGCATGCAGACCACTGTCTGCCCTCCAACACTGAGCACCAGCCTCAGAGAATCAAGGCATTTCTTTTCTTCTTTCTCTGTTACAGAAAGACGAATCCCAAAGAGGCCAAGATTGGTACAAACAGTCCAAGGAGAAGGGAAGATTGGCAATGTGTACTTAATTCAATCTTTGTCAAAAGCCAAACAGGAAAATTCAAGGAAAACAGAATTGGAATTATTGGACTTTGGCTTTTCTTACCCTGTGTCCCCTATTTGTTATATTTTCCCTGTTGGATTACTGTGTTGACACAATTGTTAGCTGGAATTAGAGGTTCTCAGTAGGTTTCTATCCTCTCAAAATGCCCAGCTTAAAGGAAAATCCAGAACTCCTGTAAGACTTGCTTCTTCCCTCCTCAATACTCCAGACTTTGAAGTATTCCTTTTCATTTCTTCATCCTTAAAATTTTAGATATGCATTTGTAAGAAAATCACAGTTAGATGTTTACGGTTTCATCCTGTGCTTTCTGCCTTAACCCCTTCAGTGGTTCCACCACTCTGGACAGGGACTGGATTCCTTAGCTTTCTTGTGCAGTGTTTCTCACTATTCCCTGCAGCCCCTACATAGGGAGCTACTTTCTTTTCTCAGGTCATCTCATCCTCTCCCACAGTTTTGGTCAAAATTCCTTCCCACTAAATCCACTTGGAAAGTGTTAATTTCCCCTTCAATTTCCTGCTTAGCTCAATATCTTGTGGAAATGTCACCAAGAAGGGTTGGGTGTGTCTCCAGATCTTTGAACGCTTTTTACTGTGTTTTTTTACTGTGGGCTCAGACCTGCCCTCTCCATGAATCTCCAGGTGGGCAATGGATGCATGTTCATCCATACATACCCAGGATGTAGAAATAGCATCGTTGGAAGTGATAGGCATTCATGATTTGTTGCATTGAATAAACAGATGGAGAGAGAATAGATGGATGGATAGATAGAAAGACAGACAGGGGGTTCTGGTGCATAACTTCCTCTAAACAATATTTCTGAAGTCATCTTTTCTCATTCTTCAGATCCCTTAATGCCTATACAAATGACAGGTCCAGGGTCCCATGCCTTCAGATCCTTGTTTGGGCGGCAGGGGGGGGGGGGGGGGAGATGAGAACAGAGATGCTAATTCACACTATAGAATCCATAACCAATAATTATCCCCTCTCATTTCACATTTAATATTTCAACAAATTCTTTATTGCCCTGACCTCAGTAAGTGGCTATTGTGAAATATCAGTTTCTCTGCCAAACAGATCTCAATTATTTTTGTTAAGACAGCAGGTGGATTTTGTAGCTCTTCAAGTTACCAACAGATTTTATACTGCTTGTATCTTTTCACCAAAATAGCAACTTTATTCAAAGCTAAAGTAGACCTGTCAGAGTCTCTGCCCCTTCTAGAGAACCAGGATGCCTCAAGATCTCTGAAATCCTGGTTTGGAATCTACTAAGGAAGTCTGTGAATTTGGGGCAATTGGGGAGTGGGGCAGAGAGATAAGGAATTAAAAAAGGAAGGAAGCAAGAAAAGAAAGGGAGGAAAAAAGAACTTCTTTGGGGAATGTTCCATGCAATTTGTCTCTTCTCTTGCACATGCTTAATCCATGAGCTGAAAGTCTTTACAGGATATTTTGGTTCTGATGGAAACAGGAAGCTTGTGAGGAAGGCTCTAGGAGAGGAAGGACTGTTGCAGGAGATAAACCCACACCCTGTAAACCCAGAGGTGGTGCTTGGTTGTGCATAAGCTAAGACAAACAGGAATGCCAAAGGATCCTTGGATCGTAAAGAACATAGCAGACTAACATGGGTGGTGACGCCATAGGCTGGGGTCTTTCCTGATGCCACTACCGCTACCACAAAGAGGAACAGTAGATAGTCATCTAGATGTGTAAGTCCCTTCCCCATGGTCTTTCCTTAAAAACCTAACATTTCCATTCTACTCTATTAGGAAATAGCCTCTCACTGCCCAAGACTGGGATAGGAGGGCAGGAGTTTCTCCTATGTGCCGCCTGCAGCTCCCGGGACCACTTTGTAAAATAAACTCTTCTGAAATCACCTGATTGCTTATCCAAAATTCCTTACTGCATATACATGGATAAGGCAGAGTCTAGTCCCTGTGTACTCTGGTATCCATAGCTAGCAAGACACCTGGCACATGTAGACATTCATTTGCCATCTAGTAGCTTAAGACATTCAATGAACATTTGTTGAAGTGAATCAAGCACGGACCCCACTTAACAAGAGCAAATGTGTATGGAGTGCCGGCTGTAGCCAAGAGCTGATCTGAGCACTTTCAGTGTATTAACTCATTAGTCTTTACAACAACCCTGAGGTTTGCACCAGTATTTTACAGACAAGAGAACTGAGACACAATGAAATGGAGTTCTTGATCAAGGGCACCCAGGAAAAAAATGTAGCACAAACAGGCTTAGGATCAGCAGTCTGGCGGCAAAGCCAGCACTGTACAACATTGCCACTTGCACAGCAACAAGCACAATGCGGTCATTTTAGAAACTTCCAGTTCTACAAATATTTCCTTTACATCAACTGTTCTAGATCTGGAGGTATAGAAAGACAAGGAAGACAAGACAGTCCTTAAGGAATTTAAAGAGACACTTGTGCTAATCCAGATCGGGGCTACCCCAGAACATTCATCCCAAGTTATTCTTTGCCAACTCCTTGAATACTGAAAAGAACATGCTTTGTCATGTACTAGTGAAACAGGCTTTATGAATGACTTGCTACAAAATTACTCTACAACCCCAACCATCTCCCCATGTGAAAAAAAAAAAAAAAAGAATACAGATTGAAACTCCCTAACCCAAAATTCACAATGCTCCAAAACCCAAACCTTTTTGAGAACTGAAATGACACTCCAAGTGGAAAATTTCACACCTCGGAACTGGATTTCAATGCACAAAATTATTAAAATACTGTATATAATATCTTCAAGCTATGTGTATAAGATGCATATAAAACGTAAATGAATTTTGTATTTAAGCTTGGGTCCCAGCCCTAAGATATTTCATTATGTATATATAAATATTACAAACTTCAAAGTCTGAGACATTCTAGTTCCAAGCATTTTGGATGGGGGTACTCAATCTGCAGTATAAACCTAATTCCCATGTTACAGACAAGAGGATTCTATCACTTTAGGAATTCAAGTTTATATTATAACCATTGGATATGGAATTGATATTGAATTTATAAATTAATTGATCTATAAACTGAATTGATTTTCAATTTATAAAATGTTCCCTGACGCAGGTTCCTGCTTGCACTACATTAACAGCATGGAAGTATCTCAGCTCTGGTGACACACATGTCCTTAACATTTGCAGGATCCAGGACAAGAATAAAAATGGAAACCAAAACCACATATGTCTAAATATTTAAAGTTTAACTCAAGCTAAAAAATTGGTAAATAAACATGTTCTATCCTCGCAACTTGATAAATAAATTTTTATAATGACACGATTTTAAAAATCTATGAAAACAGCACAGTGAATCCCACCGTCATGTACATCCATAAAAATGGGATCCTAACTAGAGTAAGAAATATTCTATGATTGTATAATCATATCAAAATGGATTTTGCTGTCATGTATAACTAAAAAGAACCAATATTTAAAAAAAAACAGAAGGCATGGTCTTTATCACATTTACAGCAAAGAAAAAAAAATAAAAGACAACTGAATTTTTCTCTCAATGAACCAACAATGTTTGGGTGAGAACATTATATGTATATTTATTCATTAAGGTTCATTTCACATGACCACATTTTAGCCCAATCACTAAATATTGTTATAGTTGGGTTTTTCACAGAATTTATGTTCTATTGATAGTACTGACTTAAAAAGAAAATGTAATTGCATTCAAAATACAATGTTTAATAAAAAGCCTAAACTAAACAAATATTAGAAAGGACAAAGTAAAAAGTCATTGTTCATATAAGTTTTCAGGATTCTTTGTCTTCCAAATTATTCAAAATTATCTATGAATATTAATAGGCCAAGTACAAGTTATAAATAATAAATATCGAAATTTAAACCAAAACTTATTTAAAGCTGAAAATTGTATCTTTTTGAAAATTTAAATATTTTAAAATAATTTACCAGAAGAAAACTCACCAGAATTCTAGCAATGATGTCTTTCTAACTGTAAGTGTAAAGAATAATTATCACAATTCATCTATGTGATGTCTAGACCTTCATGCACAGAAATATAAGAGTAGTATGAATTATTCAATATTGCAAAATGCTGTTCAGGCACCATGTGCAACGGTTGCAAAAACTGTTGTTGCAAATACCGTTCTAATATGTGAGTTTCTCCAGAACCACATGTCAAAACACTAAGACAAGCAAGAAAATGAACAGTGGGCACACCTGGGAAATTACACTTCTTAGGCAAGGATCTCTTGCACCCATGTATGCAGAGTAGGGAATGGCTTCCCTGGGGCCTGCATGGTGCCAGTCACAAGAGCATGTAGCTGTAGGAAAGGAAATAATACCCTTTTCTTTCTAGAGACTTTGCAATCTAACTTTGATTTCTTCTTTTAATGCAGGGCTAATCTCGAAAATTAGTTTCCTAGAAATAAATTACTCTGGTTATATTTTATTATCTTTTTTTTACTTAAATTATAATCTCTATATAATCTGTAAAGACAAAAATTACCTTTTTAATATGTCAAGTCTTTCAAGTATAAGATATTTTTATAAATGTTTCTTTGGAATGAAAAAATGTGTATTTTTTAACCAAAGGATATGAAAATGCATATAGTTGAAACTTATATATCTTTACATATGTAAACTTAAAATATGCAAATATGTATATATAATTAAATTGCATTTATTTATTATATATTCAATTCATTTATAACACTACCTGCCTTTGCCTGTGTGATACTGGAAGTTCTGAGAAACACACATTGTAGTTTTCTCTTATTATTTTTATCAAATTTCTAATTTTTGCTTGATATGTATGGTTTGATACAAAATTATGCTTTCCAATTTCACATAACTGTACTTTTTTATGCCTCTCAAGTTTGACTTTTATAGGATTAATTTTACCCTTTTTACTTTCTTTTCTTAGCATTTACTTGGTGTAATGCTTCTTCTCACTTTACTTCAAGCTAATCATTCTCACTCCAAGTATTTTTCTGAGGAATAGTATATAACTGAATTGTTTTTAAAATTGTTTTAAAAAGTCTCTGGGTTTTAGTACAAAAATTCAATCCATTCATATTTATTGCAGTGACAAGGAGGAGAAAGGGGAGGAGGAGGAGGAAGACGAGGTAGAAGAGGAACATGACACTAACTCACCTAATGTTCCATGATCTAAGCACTTCATGTAAGTGAACTTGCATCTCAGATCCACTGTTGCTGTCACTTTGCTCCAACTTATTGCTGATTTTACTTTTTTATTCCTTTCTTTCTTATTTGATCAAGTAGCTATTAATTGCATTTTCCCTTCATAACAATTCAGAGTTCTACTGGAATTTCCTTTCCTAAGGGTTACCTTCCTTTGCCAAGTGTCCTCATTCTGATGCATAATTCTCTGTTCTCATTGTCTGAAAACCAAAGACCAACTCTTTGCACTGCCACAATGTTCTTTTCTTGACCTTTCTCCATTTCCCAATAGGATGAGACATTTAGAACATTATGCTTCTCCCTACTCTTCTTTATCCACACAGTCGGTTACTCTAGCAACCAGCCTCCATCTACCAAAAGTCACCTCATAAGCATGAACTCAGGTATGAATGAAAAAAAAACTTATTATGAATAACAGAATGTGCTCCTTTCACCCCTACCTGGAACTAAGGGTAAAGTTTAAATATTTATTTCTTATGTCACAATCGCACATAGACTTTGGAGCAATAACTTTTAAAGCAAATTAAACACTCTTCTAGAAGGAATGGTACAGTTCTAGGAGATGTAGGGAATCCCAGAATCCCCAAAAGGAAGAAAATCTATGCAGTCTAAAGGTGGAAGAGAGCACTAAATTTTAAAAGCCCTTTTGAGTGCTGCAAAAATAAATGTTCACTCCACAGGCAGGGGTTCACCTCCATGCACAAACCACCTGCTGCGTATCAGTAGGATAACTCTCTCTCCTGGGCTTGAGATATAGCTCAGTGGTAGGTTCTTGCCTACCATACACGAGGCTCCAGGTTCAATTCCCACTCCCAGTACTGCCAGGGGGGAAAAAGCTTTCAGTAGAATGACCCTTGCCATTTCCTCATCTTAGCTAAAAACTTCCACTTTAATTAAGACTTACTTCTAAGGCACTATCACTCAAATTTTTAAAATAAAAGAAAGAAATGATAACTAGCTTCAATTTTAGCTCTTTAGACTCTCTGCCTGCCATTCGATTAACATTCTTGTTAAGATAGGAAAAGATAAAAATTCACAGGTCAAATATGTAAGTAAGAGTATTGGCAGAATGTGAAAAGACTTCCCACTGACATTAATCTGATAGAATTTGAATGACAGAAACAGTCAAGGGTATGGAGAGCAAAGCAAGCCTGCTCTCAGCTCCCTCTCTCCTCTGCTTCAGGAGTGCAAGGCTGGTTCCAGTTAGCTATCCTTCTGCTAACTGCTCAAGCAGTTCCATCCCCAGATGTGCCACTTGAAAATCCAAGAATGAAGCTATACAGAAGGGTTCACTGCCTCCCAGGAGAGGTGAACATCAAAGATGAAGGATAAAGATGCACTTTCAATCCAGCAGACAAAGCTAGATGAAGAATAGCTAGACCTTGGGAATTGAACTCAGACCCTAATGTATCTGAACCTGATGTATACCTGATGAAATAAAAAGGGATTCAACCTATGCCCAAGAGTGCTGAGAAGAGGCACAGGCAATCTGCACACCGTGTATATTGGGCAACATTTTGTTTAGTTAGTCATGAATCTTCTGAAAAAAGTTACAGAATGAAAGAAATACACATCACCTTAAAGTTTCTGGGAAATATCAGCTCTAAAAATGGTAAATTCAATAGAATGACAGAAGATGGGCTCTTCTTGAAATAGTCATAAAAGGCCTAGGGAGAGAATGAGATATGATATAACCTAGAAAAGGAAGGATGGATGGAAAAAAGGAAGGGGGGATGGAAGGAGAGATGACCAGATGGAGGGAAGGGAAAGAGGAAAGGATGGAAGAAAGGGTAGCTGGAGAGAGAGAAAATATAAGAAGATGAAAAAGAGATGAGTAAAATAATAGAAGATTACAAGGGAATGAAAAATGTAATAACTGAATAACATGGAAGGCAAGATCAAGTAGAATTAAAAGTGCAGAAAAGCCAATCTGTAATTAGAAAATGAATTTTAAAAGTTCTTCCAGACACATGGGTACCAATGAAAAATAAAAGATGCTAGACCCAGAGGACTAAGAATGAAGGTCTTGTCTTAGTGTGATGTTCCTGAAAATTTAAACAAAGCTACTGAAACCAAAGTCATGATCAGAAGCCAACTGAAGAACACTTTGAGGAGGAAAAATGATGTCATTGAGACTAAAAATGTTCACCATGCCCCAGGAACAATCAACAACAAAAAGCCACATCTGGAAATCCAATGTGAGCATAAGGATAACAGGGAGAACAACCTATGAGTCTGAGATGGGAAGATCTTGATACCTACAATGGCATAGAAAGTAAGACTGACCAGATGCTTATGGAGAAGGTTGAAGTCAAATAATTACATGTTTATCCATGCTGTCTTTCATTTGTAAAGGCAATAAGAAAATGTTCTCGACTATGCAAGAGTTCATAAAATAGAATGCCATGAAACTTTTTTGAACACCCACACCAAATAATGGAGGAATTTTATGACCCAGGGATGGGGTTGGCATGGTGACATCATTCTGGCAGGCAGCACTGAAAAGAGTTCCATGGAGAATACAGAACACCTGAATAACCTTTTAAACCATGGTTCCAAAGTTAACTGCAAATGTCAGAGTGGTTTTAAAATAGATAATCCAGAGTATAAAAAATAAGTATTTTGCAACCATAATCTGGATTAAAAACTCATAGGGAAAATAAAATTGTTTAAATGCATTAATTTCTATGGAAAATGCTTCAAGTAGCAACTTTGTTCTTCATTTTGGATAATTAAAGAAATATAAGTTTAAATAATTTGTTTAAATGTCAAGGTTACTAATAGTGCAGTTAAAGGCAAAGGCTTTCCTTCCAAGCCACTCCTTTCTGAGGCCTCTCTCTTCACTGAATTCTGTCTTCACAGAACTTCACAAAGTCTACTATTCCTTCTCTATCCTTTCATCTAGAACCCTCCTGACAACAATTAAGCTTGTTCAAACCTCTCCAGTCCTTAAAATATACAGTCAGCCCTCAGCATCCTTGGCTTTCACATCTGCAAATCCAATCAACCACATAATGAAAATATTCTTTAAAAAATCTCATGTTCTGAAAATGTACAGACTTTTGTTCCTTGTCATTATTCCCTAAGCAGTACAATATAACACCTATTTACACGACATTTACATTGCATTAGGCATTATAAGTAATCTAGAGATGATTTAAAGTATAAAGCAGAATGTGTGTAGGTTATAAGCAAATACTAGGTCATTTTATATGAGGGACTTTAGCATCTGCAGGTCTTGGCATCTGCAAGGACCAGCCCCCATACCCCTACCCCAAGATATAGAGGGATGACTGTGATTGCCAGTCTTGGTTACATATTGGAATCAGCAGGGAGCTTTATAAAATAACTCAATGCTTGAGTCCAACTCAGAAACTCTGAGCTCTTTGGTCTGGAGAATGGCCTTGGCATGGGAATGTTTTCAAGGCACCTCCCATTATTCTTGTGTACAAAGTTGAGAGCCACTGTTAGCCCTAACTCTCTGACCCCTCTCTCAGCAAAATTCTTAGAAGCTTTTCATGAAAGTCTCCATCCTCTTTTCTCCTAACCCCTCCCTAAGCCACAACAATTGGGTTCTGCCCCATCACGTTTCTGAAATCATTCTGACTAGACTGAATGTCCATATGCCACAAAGCCAACAGACATTTTTCATCTTTACCTTAGTTGGCCCCAATGGTACTGCATATTTATTATGACCTTTCTTTTCTTAACACACTCTATTGGGATGCTGTGACAGCACTGTTGGCTTTTTGTCTTGCTTCTCTGTTCCTTGTGCACAGTATCCTTAGGAGAGTCACCTCCCTACCCTGCCTTTGAAAGTTGATTCTCCTGAAGACCAGGGCTTAGGTCGCTTATGAATGGGAATCTCACTTTTAGTCTTCTTCATGAAGGGTGATTGATCTTCCTCATGCTGTGACTGTACTTTCATCGGGTCTTTCCTGATTTCCAAATGTGTTTCTCTAGCTCAGACCTTTTCAGGGAGCTCCAGGCCACATATTCTATGTCCCTGTGACATCTCCTGGCACCTGGGACTCCCCAACCCCACCCTGTACTCCTGACCCCCAATGTCAATGTGCCACTGTGCATCCGCAGGCACAGAGTCAGACCACAAGGTGACTCTGGACCTATCTCTCTCTCTCCCTCTCTCTCTCATTTACTTCCATATCCTGTCCACTGCTGAGTCCTGTTCACTGCCTGTCCTCAACATCTCCTTCTCCTGCACTCCCTCACCTCCATTACCACCAATCTAAGCCAGGCTGCCACAGACCCTCCATCCTCCCACCAGCCTCATCTCAAGTGTACATGGCAAACCAGACCTATGCTTTCTGCCCACCCACCCCCAGACCAAAGCTCTTTAATGCCTTCTCATTTTTCTCAAGTTCCCAAAGTTCTTAGTATAGCCTCTAAAGTCCCTCCTGTTCTGGTTCTGTCCCCTCCAGCCCCACCAACATCTCTACTCCCTCTCTGCTTTCCAAAACCACAGTGAACTTGCAGGTTCTCAGACATGCAGAGCTACCTCTTAATCATGGCCTTCCCCATTCCTTGCTCTCTGTAGAGAAGGATCTCCCCATCCCATGCCCCCTCCCTCATCCTAGCTAAAGCTTCCTCTCTGCTTGGTCCATTCAAGCTCACTTCTTCACCTTACACCCCTCCGTCCCCTCTACCCACAAGCAGAGATGCAATTCTACACCATCCTTACCTTATGCAAATATTCTGTCCTTTAAAATAAGCATCATTTTGAAATAATACATTCATATTTGTGGATTTCTAATATCTGCCTCTCTAGGCCATAAGCCACATGACAGCCAGGACCCATCATCTCTAGACCCTATCACTTGCATGTAGCAAGTGCTCAATAAATGTTTAATAACTAAACTTTAAAACTATTGTATATTGGCACAAGTGATAAAAATGAAATTATAATAAATTATAAAGGAATGCACAAAACATACAATTGAACATTAAGTTGAATCATAGCAGCTTTGAAAATAAATATATTAAATGGTTAAAACATGATGTCATTTTAAAAGCCTTTTTCAATAAAATTTAATATAAATTTTATATAAATTTTATAAATTTAAAATTTATATTTAAAAATTTAAATTTAAAATTTAATATAATGAAATGTTCAGTAAAAATAAAGCTTTGACCAAACAAATCTTAATTTCTACCTCTTCCTCAAGAAAAACTGAATATGGATCTCAAAAGTAGTAATAGTAGTTATTCTAGGTAGTAGAATTATGAATAATTCTAATTTTCTTCTTTACATTTTTCAAAATTATCTGTTATTTATAAGAAAATTATTAATCTTTCAATCAGAAAAAAGTTTCATCCATCAGTTTTTCTCTGTTGTAGAGTACAGAAAAAATTCAAAGTAGTTTAAATAGTAGCAGGACCTTATGGCAATTTTCACCAAGAAGGCTGCTATGATTTAACAGCATTCCTGAAAGTTTCCTATATTCTTGAAAATTTTTCTGAAAATCTCCTATATTCAGTCAATTTCTGTGTTTGCAAACTCAGGTTGATATCCCTTATAATGGCAAAGGGGCTGCAGTACTTCCAGACTTCCCATCCTTACACCATACCATACAGATGGAAAAAAGAATCTATGCCCACTATGAGTGGGCCAGCTTAGGACACAGGCCCACTTCTGAACCAATCACTGTGGCTGGCTGATGCCGCAAGGTCAGTCCCCCACAGTGAGAGCTGACAGGGCAGTCAGATTCCCGAGAACCATATGGTTCACCTCAAACAGGTTCCAGGCTGTTGGAAATGGGTGCAGGGAGCACAGATTCTGGGCAGATATGTTTGATATAACATTCTAAATAAAATGTTGCTTACCTAGATGAAAAACTGAAAGGCACTAGGATGCAGTAAAAATGGTTTTGGCATAAAAAGTAATCAGGAGACCTGAGTTCAAATTTTGCCACTGCCTTTGACCAGTTATAAGACAGTTTCCCCATCATTTCCCACGTTCTTTGCTCTGTAAAATTACTACCCAGGAATCCTGGGTCCACAGTCATGGTAAAGAAGAAGGGTAATATGGAGACAGATATATAAGATGGATTAGGTGAGTCGATGGCAGGAAGTTAAAAATTCTTCTAGGTGGTGGCTTTTATTTTCTTAGTCCAATAGGACACAAGCACATCCCTCAGGCAGGAGGTAAAGTAGGGGTGCAGAAGTCTCAAGGGGAGCAAGGGACGTGAAAATCTGTCATTGCAAATGTGGACAATGAGCATGGTAAGGACACCCTCACAAGGCAGCAACTCAATAAGTATTTTTTAAAAACAAACAAGTATAACTTTTTAAAAATTACAGCTACATCATAGAGTCTGAGAAATATGTGGGAAATGTACTCTAAAAAATGTAAAATAAGATTAGGATAGAAATAAATGGATTTTTTAAAAATTCACTGACCAGACATTTGCTTTGGATTTTCTAAAACACACATATTCTCTTTCAGCAAGACCCTTTTATAGGACTATCTACAAGGATTTTTACATAGCTCACCACCATTGCTACACAATTCCAAATAACACCTGGGTGGCATAGTAATTTATCTAGCTTTTGAGTTTCCTCAGACCCATGCAACTGATGTCAAACTCAACTCAACCTAGAAAAGACAGGAGAAAATTATTTTGAAAACAACAGCCAGACATAATGGCACATACCCAACTGCTCTGGAGGCTGAGGCAGGACGATGGCAAGCCAGAGACCAGCCTCAGAAACGCTGGGAGACCCTGTCTCAAAATAAAAGTGCTGGGAATGTGGTAGAGTGATAGAGCATCTCTAGGTTCAATCCCCAGTACTGAAGAGAGAAGCGGGGGGGAGGGAGAAAGAGAGAATAAATTAAAAACAACAAAGTGGCATTTTCCCAGAGTCACGAGAAGGGAAGTGACAGAGTGACAGGGAGTACAGGATTGGAATAAAGTTTTGTAGCCACCTGGAGGAGTCGTCTGCACAGAATGGGGTGATGTTATTTTAAATCCTTCTTTTCTCCCCATTACAGGCAGGGCAACATTATAGAAAGAGCAATCAGCTTTCTTCAAAGCCTCCATGAGCTTACCATCCATGCCTCCTTCTTCTCTCTCAATGAAAACTTTGCCTAGCATTCCAGCATTAAGGAAATTTGCCTCAATGGGGAAAAAAAAAAAACACATTCTTACCTCTCACCCCAACTCTCAACAGGAATACCATGGCTGTTTCTTGTGAGCACTGCAGTCTTGTTTGACAATATAATGAGATCTGGTTAAACAGATGAAAAATGCCTCAACCTGAGTGTTTACCTCAGCCCTGCCAAAGCCCTCAGCCCTCCAGGCACTCCCATCTCTGCAGAGAGGGTCAGGGACCTTGAGCTGCAGCCCATGGCTCTGAACTGGCGTCTTGCTCCACTAAGCCACTTTTGCAACAGCAGAAGGCAGTAGATTCTGTCAGTTTGAATTTCCTGAAGTGTACTGGCCTGTGTCACAATCTCAATGGTGTCCGGGTGCAGTTTGTTCTGTCAAATCCCTGGAATGGAATGGGAAGAGAAAGACAAGAGTGAGTTTTAAAAACCAGCAGAAGAGCAGATTGGCAGGTGATGCTCAACAGGGTGTTTGTCTGGGGCTGGGCTGTTTTGCTGGGCTGGGATCCAGCCAAGAAGACACAAACTTAAGAAACTTTCTCAAGGGTCTGGGGAAGCCAATCGCATGGTCTGGCTAGAGACTCCTTTATTCAGACTAATTGGTTATTCCTTTTAAGTCTATAGAGCACACAGTGAAAGGGAATGGAGAAAATGGTACCACTAATGTATACAAGGCATGTAGCCAATCAGAGTAAGTTTGGATGAAAAATGCCATTGAACATCTGAATATCCAGTGTGAGAATTACTCTGATCCATCTGTAACTACCAAGTCAACTACTTGGGTTTTTAAAATTCTAACCAAATCTTTATTTTCCTGATCTCTAGCACAGGTCTCCAAACCCTTATCCTGCTGTGTTTTAACTCTTCCTAAGGCTTTCCCTACTTTACTGACTTCCTCAAAAGCAAGAATGGACATTTAGCACAGATCTTGATAGATACATAGTAGTTGGTGCTGGGGCAAAAGCTCAGGGGCAGAGCAGAATGCATGCTTAGCTTGTGCCAATCCCAGAGAAAAACAGAGAGATGCTTATCTCAGAATGTAGATACATAATGGTTGAATTAGCCAATTAACTAATGACTAGAACATGGTCATTGGAAAGAGAGCACAAAAAGATATGCCTCAAGGGAAGTACTTTGGGGTCTCCAAATCTGCAAAAAACAAGATTATCACACACACACACTTCCTGATCACAAGCCAAATAAAGGGATTTCTTTCAGCACACACAATTTTTCCACCTGCTTCAGAATGAAATCAGTTTCATCCCCACTTCCTACTGCAGAGCTGGGGAGCAGGGCCACTTGGCTCTTAATCCCCTGCTCCCTACTTGGACTTGGTTTTAACCAAGGATCAAATGACTTCCAGAAAGACTGTTGAAGGGATAGAAAAATACAAATGTAACTAGATATTCCAAAGATTGGCAGGAGGTGTTTAAGCAAGTTATTTTTATCTGGTATCTATTTTCTTTCAATTGTTCACTTTATTTTAGAATGAATTGTGTTGTGTTGTATCCTGTGGTGCCATATTGCACCACCTTGCTACGAATCATATTGTAACTATTTCTACTAACTGCCTCCTCCCACCGCACTGTGAGCTCCTTAAGGGCAAGGTAAGGCCTTGAGTTTTTACCCACCGCAGTGCTGGGCACACGATAGTTACTAGAATTCACAGAGTAAATGAGTGGAGTCATTTGGGAATGAGTTCAAAGAAATTGAAGATATAGCTCACATTTATATTTTGCTCCGCCTTGCTTCAACATGGATGATGTTGGTGTATATTATTCTTAATAATGCTGAACATTGTAATTTAGACTTAGAGGAAAACCATAAACCTCAAGTGCCTCGTGTGAATTTGTGTGTGTGTGTATTTTTGTTTTAGAGGTTTTACTTTCTTTTTCAAATGTGTATAAGTGAAATGAACACCAAAGAGTGTCAATTGCATAAATTGCCTTGCCCCAAATGTTGGCTTGCCCAGAACCCAAAGGAATCAGCTCTTTAAATAAAGTGATATCCTCCAGTGAAGAAATGCAATGTGATAAAGAGAAGAGGAGAGCCAGAAATGAGCTGAGCGGGCAAGAGGCAAGACGGGCGAGGACAAAGGGGAGGTGTGTCACCATTTCTCTGAGGAGGGCCACCATGATGTTAGAACTGAAGTAAAGCTGCAAGCTCCTTGGAAAATTGAGATGTCCCTTTTAAAAATGATCTCTCGAGTTATCATTGGAGCAGCTTGTTCCTCAAGGGTCGTTAACCTTCTGCCCTCCATCCCTAACCCTGGGGCCCCAGGGGTATCTGTCTAAGAGACTGGCATCCAGAGGGGGTCAGTATTCCACTCTTAAGAGCCCCCAGAGCAAATGACTGAACAGATTAGGACGGATTAGACAGATAACAACTCAGACCTTTTTACAAGCACATTTTTCACTCGACACTCAAATTCCCTTCTGTGCCCCATAGTCTCACACAACCCAAAGACTGGATAGTATTACTGAAATATCTCTGCGCCAGCCGAGTGCGCGGAACTGTGCAAAGCCAGATGTTCTTGTAACCCTGTTTTACTGAGTTATTTATATCCATATAATATTTGACATTTCCTGTGTTGTTAAAGAGTTGGGGGCCCTTGACGTATTTTTAAGAGAACAGTGCCGACTTTTCATTTTTTTTTCTTTGATGCCCAGCACCAGAAATGAGCATTATGGAGGGGGGCTGTATTAAACAGATGTGTAGATACCTCCAGTCTACCTTATTTTAATGCCTTTCATCTTAAGTGATCTTCAGGAACAGAAAGATGCTAGAGTCATCTAGACAGAGCATACGAATTCAGCCCACCATGTGATAAAAACATATGCACATGGACTAAAACAAGCCAGCCAATAGACAAAGAAAAAATTTTTAATAAATATTGGAAATATAATCCGTGTTTTTAGGGCTAAACTTTATGGAGTCTTGATACATGAACTATTCCATCTCTTTGAACTTGATAGATATGGAAAGGGCTAGTTAAACTTTTTTCAGACTTAGTAAAATATTAGCTGGCAGATTTCTCTGACTAAATGAAATAATGGAAACTTTATAGAGTTGAAAGTATTTGGTTGATCCCAAGTGGTAGTAATATTTAAACTGGACTTGAAAGTTGATATCATGGAAAGCAATTGTTCTGCTTTCTTTGTTTATTGTAAGGATCCATTCACAAAATATTCTTTCTAATTTCTAAGATTTCCAAATTTTAAAAATGCTTTCCCCTTTGTAGGATGTGACAAAAAGGGAGAGGTCCTAGTTTACAGCCAATCCTCAGTATCCCTGGCTGCTCATCACTGAACATAGGGGTCACTGAAAACCAGGAGAAGAAAAATGGGAGATATTTAGGGTCTCTTTGGTCTCCAGAGTTGCTTTATAAACTTTTTCAAAACTCTTTATGTTAAAGTTTTTTTAAAAAAAGACAAGCTTCCTTTCCCAAAAGCAGAGCACCCATCATTATGTAGAAAAACTTCCAGAGTACATTCTGTCTTCCACTCTATGTCTTATTACTGCCCTCCCTACTCCCTGAAGCTGAGCACCCTCCTGACCAATCAAATCCCTCCCACCAGTAGAAGAAAACAGAACACCACAACCTACTGATGCCCATCTGAGCAGAGTAAGCCCACCTACTCCAAAAGCAGTGGTCAAACTCCCTATAAATCTTCTAAGCTGTGATAAGTCTCAGGTGTTCAAATAATGAGACAGATCCATTTGGAGAAGATAGTATGGGACAACCCTACAGGGCAAGACACAGGCTTGCTCACTTGAGTTGACAATTGCCAAGCCTTGCCCCCCACCGTCCTATTCAATTCTGTGCTAACAATTACAGATGGCTTCACAAAATGGTTGGGAGAGGGGTTGGGTACCTGCAAGACCACCATAATCTGGATCACTGATCAGGGCATTTTATTCTCTATCTACATTTCTTCTAGACCTCAATTATGTTGCTCATCTGGGGCTACAAGTCAAGACCTCTTCACTACCTCCTGAAGCTTTCATTTACCGCCTCTTTTATTTGTACCCAATCCACTATTCTTCTCTTTGAAAGAGAGGGGATTCTTTTCTTCTCAATATATGTCTTCCACCTTTGCTTCCTTTCTATTAACCTTAGAACCCTCTCTCTGCTGCCACCGACAACCTCTAGCAGATTTTAGAGAATCTCCTTAAGTTAGAAACCTAAGTTAGTAGGTCACTGGGACAAGAGCTAAAGGGTACCTAAAGCTTATTCACAAGTGAACTCTGGATGCTGGACATAATGTTTTAGAAGGGGGCAGAATTCTGTTTACATTCTTCTAGTTCCATCAGTCTTCAAATCTGCATATTCACTATATTCTCATCCAGACTTTCCTTCTCTGAAGTACAAGTTTTAAGCTCTGAGTGCAATTTTGTTTTTCACCAGGTTGCCCTCAAAGAGACAAAGACTCAAGTTCAAGAGCATCTTCCTCCAGAAAATCTGACCCTTTCTTCAATGATACCCAATGATATCAATGGGTTCACTTGGTGGGGGCCTGAAACTTAGGAAACAAAGCCCCACAGTGTGACTTCAGAGTGGGAAATTCCTTTTCCAAAAAGACTTTCACAGTCACAAATAATCCCATTAACACAGCAATTTCTCAAAAAAAAAATTGGACTTATAGATGTGGATCACTTAAGATAGTCCACTAACACCACATGGAAAACAAACAAATAAATGCTATGCCAGGCTTGGTAAGAATAAAACTGAAAAATGTGACAACAATGTGTTTAAGTCTAAAGCACGATATGTGCTCCAATAATAGAGGAAAATAATAAAATCCATTCTAGAAGCATTAGGAAACATCTCTTCAGAGCATTACAGATTCTAGCATATGAGAACTGAATGTGAACAAGATAACATAAGGAGTCTAATACAATGCCTGTCACATAATAAGCACTCTGTAAATTACAGCTAGACTCATTATGACTATTACATTAGAGAAAAGTAGAGGCTCAGGTTCAGCTAAAGATATGCAGGCATGAAGAGGAAAAGGTTGCTTTCTGCCAGGTCCCAATTCTTTACCCTCAAAGCAAATGCCAGCTCAGAGTAGCCAGAGCCGCCACCTTTCAATTCACCATCCCCATCCTATGAGTGTAATAGTTAGAAATGCTTAAAAAACAAACATCCAGTCACCAGATGTCCCTCACATCTGGCTGAACCTATAAAACTATCCTGTACCACCATGGTCTCCTACCTAACTCCAAAGCATAGAGGGAGGAAACCAATGAAATCTCTGATTTGGCAAAATAAGATCTCGACATATTCATCTTTGTGGCCTTTTTCTTTGTTGCATATCCTGACTCTGCCCACAGCATTCAGAGACATCCTCATGGCCCCACAGAAAACTGACTTCTATGGCAAAAGGACTAAAAGGAGAGGAGCTTTAATATCCTAGTCTTTTTAAAGTTCAAACCTAAGCTCCTGGGAATCAGAAAGGAAACCCTAAGTGTATGATAGGACTAATGCATATGACAGAGCACAGGTGAGAGGAGGAATGAGAAGAAAGTGACACCAAATCCTACCCTGCAAAGGTGTGAGGATGGTACTCTGGGTTGTCAATAGAGCACTAAAGATACTCTGGCTAGGACCTTGGAACTCTCAGGAGCCAAGACTATAGAAATAAACTGAGGGTATAGGGAGGAGAAGGAGGATTCCTCAGAGACAGCCATGCCTCAGCCACAGCTAGCCACACTAGGGATTGAAGACCACCCCACTCTATTCAAGGAGTGCAAATCAGCTGACTCCAACTCTGTCAGGTAGGAGCCCTGCATCTTGCAAGAGACTCATGTCTCCTCTAATAGAAGGACCTGGTCAGACTCCAGGATTTGCCTGAGCCCCAATAAGGGCACCAATTTGTGAACATTCTAGGACACTCTCACATCCCCCCCTACATCAGGGTAGCTTACCTTGCCCCTAACCAAGTAGTAATGGGGTAGAAAGAAAAATCAGCACTGGTCCTTGGTCTGTCTAGATCAGGGTTTCTCAGCACTGTTGACTTTGGGCTGCATAATTCTGTACTGTTGGGGCTGTCCTAAATATTCACAGATGTTCAGCTGCATCCCTAGTGTCCCCCCTCTAGATGGACATCACCACCTCCCAGTTGTGGTAATTAAAATGTGGAGAAGCAAAGCTACCTCCAGGAGAGCCTCATGCTAAATGAAATAAGCCAGACTTAGAAAGCCAAGGTTGAATTTTTTTTCTCATATGCAGAAACTTGGGCAAAATTCGGGGGGGAAACAGAGAGGCAGATCTCTTGGAAAGAGAACGGAGATCAATGGAGTACAGAAAGGGGAGTGAATGTCATCTTTATGCTTATCTGTAAAGCTCCAATTTAAATATCAATAAATAAATAGAAGAAAGACCAGCAAAGTAGAGGAAGGAGAACAGAGGAAGGAAGGAGGAAAGGGAAAGAGGAAGTACTCAGGACAGAAATGAAACAAGCTATATTTCCATGCAGGTATGATTATATTAAAATGAACCTCAATATTATGTATAACAGTAATGTGCTGATAAAACCATCAAATAAAAAAACTACTTCCAATTAAGAACTGTTGGTGTAGAGGTTAGAAGCCCCTCCCTAATTATACTGAATCTGTACCTTCCTTCAACATCCCAGGGCAAAACATTAGATCCCTTGCAGCTACAACTGTTGACCAGCAAGCCACAATCTCAGACATCGTCCCAATAAGTACATATATTTTAACAGTTTCAAAATATTTGAAGCACCCACCACTTCCATTAATAGCCCCACAAACACAAACACACCCTTTTAGAGGTGTGGTGTAAACCAACACCAGTACACACTATTTCTTTTCCTAGTGCAATAAAGTTTCAGAACAGTAGTTAATTGTGAGGAGAAGTTTGTGTGAGTTTAAGGACTTAGGGAGCAATAAGAGGAAGCTAAATAATGATGGTGTGAGCATAAAACACTGAAAATGAGAGCAAACCTAATATGGAATTTGAGGCTACTGGTAATTTTTGTGGAATGGTCAATTTCAGAACACACGCTTGGGCTGTTAACATTATCCTCAAATATTTATTAGTAAACTCTACCACTTAACAGCTGTATTAGACTGAAAAACTTTATTAGTTTTCCAATATTTTCTCTTCATCTGTAAAATGGGGATATAATAGCATACTTTATAGGACTGCAATGCAAATTAAAGGAACCAAGTCATTCAAGCACTCAGCATAGTACCTGACATGTAAGGATCCCTCAATAAAGTCAGCCCCTATTGTCACTTTCATGATAATGGACGGGTGGATGGAGCCAACAAAGGATGACAATAACAACATGGTGTGCTACATATTTTGTAGCTTTGATGTACCTGATCCTCAGGCAGGTTTGTGACACACGGTGATCTTCACAACCCTTTACTGGGAATCAAACTCCAGAGGTGGAGCAGCAACATAACTCCGAATCTGGTAGCCTGAGACTCCAGTCCAGGCCTGAGGTCCCCATGTGAGTTCTCTTTCACCAGGCCCACTTTATACCATGCTGAGAATCTAAACCCTCAATCAGGATGATTTCAGCACTCAAACAGCTTAAACAATGAGGAATTTGATTTGCTCATGGAACCAAACATCCACAGGTCAGGCAGCTATGGAGAGCATGCAGTCAGGTCTCTGGCTGCATTTCACTGAGACTCTTTCAATCTGCCTGGCTCTGGGTATCAGCTCTGTACTCAGGGTAGCTTCTTTTGAAATGATAAGACATGTACTAGCAGAAACTGAGCCAGAGAGAGAGAGAATGACCACTTACAATTCTTCTTAAAGTGAAGCTTATAGTGTATCGCATTTGTCAAAGCATAGATGGAGCAATGGTTAAAACTGCAAAATAAAGAGATATAATTAATAAAAACATGACAAAAAATGAGAAAGAAGGTTTGCAATCTTTGCCACAAAGTAAGGTCACATGACCACCTCAGAGCCAAATGTTTCCTGGGAGCCTGGGCTTGCTGTGATCTAGGTATCAAATCCTAGCCCAACCCAGGAATGAAGCATGGTTCAACAGTGCCAGAGAACAGGTGGTATGGGGAAGAGGTACACACCAGGTCAAGGTGGTCTCGGAAAGGAAGGAAGAGGGAATGGAAGCCCTGTTGTTAGACAGCCATCAAACCCACAGAATATTTAAGACTTTAAGGTTTCTTATTGAGGATATTCTCCAGCTTCTATATTCTTTGGGGCAATCATCAAAAAAATTAAAATAAGTTAACAATTAAAACAAGTTGTAGATAAGTCTGGTAGAGCCCTCAATACGGAAATGAAGAGAAATTCAAGAGAAGTTCTGAGAGAACCAGGGAACCATATACCGTAGAAGAGATCCTGGAGAAATTGATCAGAAACAGGAGAAGGAAGAGTTCTGAATGAAGAGACATGACATGTTCAAAATCCTCAAAAAAGAAGAAATTTGCACACAGTTGAATTCCAAATGCTCAAACATCCCACCAAGGGCTTCACAGGACTTCACAGTGGTTTCTGCCATTTAATTTGCTCCATGTTACAAAAAGCAGCTCTGCACCCTTGGTTTGTTATTTAACGCATTTCAGGGAAGTTGGCTCATCCTCTTTTTTATGAACAGTTTCTCTTCTGAATCATCATAAAACTTTAGCAGTTCTTCAAGTGTTGGATTTACTCTTTGTTTTCAGGATTTAGCTGCAGCTGATCCACAGATACTACCTCGTAATGGCCTGAAGATGTCCCCTGAGAACAGAGATGAAGAGCTGAGAAAATCTTTCCCCACATGCCTAAGAGAAGTGACTACTAGGAAATGTTTTCCTCATGGGCTTGGAACTCACCCTCACTCCTATGATGAAAGCCACTTCTCCAAGTGTCCTGGGAGAAGGTAGAGAGAGGGAATCTGGTAGAACCCAGAGGTGCAAATGCATTTTTCCAGTCAATGAACAAAAGAGGGGAGAGAAGTATGCAATGAAGGAGTGAAGTTTTACTGCTGCACTTCCCTGCTGATCGTGCTCAACTCCCCTCCCAAAGCCCACCACAAAGTGTGGGACAGGGCAGCTACAGGACACCTTGACTTTCCAGGTCCCTGCACGATGCTGGGACTGTGGTGCTGTATGCAACCAGCAACTTTATACCCTCTACCCTCCCTCTACTCTACCCCTAGCAAGGGACCCCAGGTTGTCACCCCCTCACAGGTGAGTTCTAAAAACAAATATCACAAAGTAAAAGAGCAGAAGCCTAATATTATTGTTTGGATATAAGTTCTCTCCCCAAAATTCCTGTGTTAATGCAGGAATATTCAGAGGTAAAATGACTGACTTGTAAGGCTTGTATGCTAATCACTCCATTCTAGTTTGAATGGATTGACTGGGTGGTTATTGCAGGCAGGTGGAATGTGGCTGGAGAGGGTGGATCACTGAGAGCATATTCTGGAAGGGTACCTCTTCCCTGTAGCCCCTCCCTTTTCCCTCTCTCTGTTTCCCAGCTACCATGAATGAAGCAGTGCACCCTTCCACCATGATGTTCTGCCTCACCTTGGGCCCAGAGCAATAGACTCTGCTGACCATGGACTAAACCTCTGGAACTGTGAGCCAAAATAACTTTCCCTCTTCTAAGTTGTTATCATGCATTTTGATCACAGAAACACAAAGGTAACTAACACACCCAAGATGGCTGATCCCATTGTTAAATAAGTTGTCTGTCCCTTACATTTTATCGTAACTCTCCCGAATGCCCTGCCACCAACACCCCTCCAGTCACATCCACACTTTCTATTCTGAACTAGTGATTCAACTAGCAGGTCTGTAGTGATAGCCTCTAAAAATTCAGGCATCAATTCCATTATCTATGATTCTAAAGGTGGATACAGGGGACAAAAGAGGCCATGTATTTGTGAAATTTACCCTGGTCCACTGTTTCATTTGTGTGTACAGCTGCACTATGGATCTTGAATTTGGGGCCACAGGGACATGTCTTAGGTAAGATGGTCAATGGAAGATGTCCATTGACATGCTTGTCTAAGCCCAGCAGCTCCTCCTTGCTCCACACATGTGCACATAAGTTATGCAAACTCAAGCCTTCTGTTTCTGTTTATTTGTCTTGCGTTGTGTTGTTTTATTAACCAGAAACTTGAAAAGGAGGCTGTCTTTGTTGTGTTGCCATTTGGCAGGGGACTAGAGGTTACAGTAGCAAGCGGAGCCTAAACATTTTTTTTTTTTAAATCTTGATGAAAGTTCTTTCCAGAGAGAAAAACTATATCCGATTCCCTGTCTCCCATTGAACCTCTGAAGGACTTCCCACACCTTACCTTCAAATAACAGAACCCCAGCCAACGAAAATGGAAAAACATAAATTTTTGCACGTAAAATGAAAAATCAGAGGGTGCAGACAGGCCTGTGTCAACAGGGTATTTTTAGCCATCAGTGAACTTTTAAAATCAAATTTTAAGGCATGGTTCTCTGCACATGGATCTGTGATGTGCTACTTAGAATCTTTGCCATCCGTGACTATCTCACCACATTTTTCACAGTGGATCACATCCCCATTTGAAAGACCAGAAAAACTGAGGCCAGGTAGGCATCAAATGACTTGCCTAAGTTCTCAGTGATCAAGAAACAGAGGTGAATGTCTAGATATGACAATCCCTTGAACACCACACTCCTTGGGGCAAAGACACAACTTTCACCATCTTTTATCTCTATTTTTCAATATTCATTCATTTATACCCTCCCTAGAACTTAAATATTGTCCCTTTATTGTGCATTACTTTCCTCTTTCTCTACCCCAAAACCCAAAGTTTCCCAACCCTAAACTCAAAGAAAAAAAAAAAAAAAAAGCACAGAAAGAACTCCCCTGCAAGGCTTGCAGAATCCCTGGGTCCCAACAGAACAGTTTTGAAACACAGGGTGACAGTGAGTGACGGGCTCTGGTGGCGGCTCAGTTATCTCCGGCCCTGCCCTTGTGCCAGGAGAGGAGATGAATGCAGCGGCTCAATTTTCCCTCTATTTCCCTCAACAGTCACGGGTGGCTAAGTCTCAACGATCAAGCTGTGGCAGTTAGAGGCAGGAAATGGAATCAGAGAAGAGAGACTCAAACTTACCAACCATGGAGAGCTCAGGGTGTTTCTAGCTCTTCCAGATCCAAAAGTCCCCAACCCAGTTTGCACCTGTGCAAATCCTCTAAGGCTCAGATGGCCCATCGAGTTCCCTGAACTGTTTCCTAGCCTGGAACTGCATGTCTGCCAGCTGCTGTTGCACTGACATCTTCGAGGAACTGCCCTGAGTTTCCTGCAAAACTGACCCAGTAGGGTTGAGTCATACACAAACTCTGGTCTGAAAATCAGGCTGTATGTTCCCCTCCTTGCTCCTCATCATGTAAAAAACTCTAAATACCAATCACTTCACTTTAATCCTCAGTTTTGACATCTGACATATTATAGGTCTGAAAGTAAAGATAGGGTCCTAGGCACCTGGTGGTGTAGACAACTTATGCCAGCAACTGTATGCATATGGACGCCACACAGATGACACTGATACACCAGAATGATAAAGATTTGGGGTCAATAGAGGCAACTTTTCCAGTCGTGCAAAAACAATGAAAGTGCAAAAGTTTATTTTAAGTAACTAAGCAGGATTGTTTATAAGCTGGACTGGATGAATTCCTAAGGCCTTTTCAACCTCTCACAGTGTGTGTGTGTGTGTGCCTGTGTGCTCATAACTGAAAGCTTTCTTGCATTAATAAATAGTTCATGAACACTCTTAGCTTATCATGCTGCTTAGTTCTGCTTAAAGTGAGTCAGCAATCAATCACATACATCTTTGGTTTTTCTCGTAAATGGCAATTTATGAACACATCCTCTATATGTGTGTTGATTAAAATACAAGTCATTTAGCAGTTGTTTTATTAGACTTTCCCAGTGATGTTATTACATTTTCAAATGGGCATATTTTGGCAAATGGAACTGCTGGACATTTTAGAGTTCAATGTAACCACATTTCATCAATTAAGTAAAATGCATATACTTTGAACATTTAATATTAATGAAGTTATTAACTTATTAATAAAGTTAATATTATTAAAATTTAAACCTGGCATTGTACTAAGTGCTTTAACACATAATATAACTTAATCTTCACTAGAGCCCTTGAAGGTAGCTGCTGTTATCTATTCCTACTTTAATAATGGGAAACTGAGGCTTGGGAATGTTAAATAACTGATCAAGTATGTATGTTACAGTCAGTATGTAGCAGAACCATTACACAAACTGAGAAGTATTTGGCCCAAGGCTGGAATCCTAAGTACCATACCACATTTCCTCACTATACTGCTGGTAGTATTAGATTAACAGCAATTACTAAAGTCAATCATGTTTTTTAGAACTTAATATATGTTCAAAAATTTGGAGGGATACCAGGGATCACACCCAGGGGCACTTAATCATTGAGTCACATCCCCAGACATTTTTATCACTAAATTGATGAGGCTGGCTTTGAACTTGAGTTCATCCTGCCTCAGCCTTCTGAGCTCCTGTGATTACAGGTGTGTGCACCATGCCTGGCAATATATGTTCAAATGTCTAAATGTTTCTCAGGGAGTTTCATAGTGGGAAAAAAAAGGAGAGAGATACTTTTTAGCAAAAAAATAATAAAAACATTGGCAAAAATAAGTCTGTGTCTGACAGCACTGCATGGTTGCTCAGGTCTCTCTTTGGAGACATGGCACACTCAGTCTCTTAATAATCCATGGGATATTTATGCTCATATTTTTATCTTAGTATTAAACCATTGATATGACACCAAACGTTGATACCTGCAGCCCAGCGTTTGGCAATGTTGTATGTATAACTTATTTAAAAGATGCACTTCAATTTTTATATTTCTAAATATTGTTGAGATATCATTTCTACTTGAATTTATTTATAGGCTCAACACAACCCAATCACAAATCCAGAAAGCTTTTAAAGATCTCAACAAGATGACTAAATTTTATATGGTGCAGCTGAAGAATAGAATGGTGGTAGAGTAGCTAAAACAATTTTTGCAAAAGAATAGTCAGAGGATTGACACTTTCCATTCACACTATGATTTAAGACTTACTATAGAATTACTTTAATCAAGACACTGTGTATGGGGAAAAGAATGAACATACAGATGAAGGGAAAAGAGTAAACAACCCACAGTTGACCCACACAAATAAGGCCTACTGATTTTTGACAAAAGCACAAATGCAATTCAATGGAGAAAAGATGGTCTCTTCAAATGAAATTATGGCATTTGCCCATGAATGGATGGAACTGGAGACTATTATGCCAAGTGAAATAAGCCAATTCCAAAAAAACAAAGGCCGAATGTTCTCTCTCATATGTATATGGATGCTAACACACAATAAGGGAGTGGGGGAAGGGAAGAATAGAAGTTCAGTGGATTAGACAAAGGAGAATTAAGGGAAGGTAGGTGGGTATAGGAAAGACAGTAGAATGAATTGGACATAACTTTCCTATGCTCATATATGACCAGTGAAACTCCACATCATGTACAACCCAAAGAATGGGAAGTTATACTTTATTTATGTAGAATATGTCAAAGTACACTCTACTGTAATGTGTATCTAAAAAGAACAAATAAAAGAATATTTACCATGGAAAAAAAGATGGTCCCTTCAACAAATGTTGCTAGAATATTTAGATATCTGCAAAATTAATTAAATAATTAAATAATGAACTGCTACATATATTTCATACCTTATACAAAAACTAATTTGAAATAATTAACAGGCTTAACTATAAAATTTAAAATTATTAAACTTCTAGAAGAAAACATAGAAAAATACCAGCATTACCTTAGGTATGGGAAAGCATTCTAAAATATGATAACAAAAGCAAGATTTGCAAAATTAAGAAAAACACATAAGTAATTGCATCTTATCAAAAATGTCAACTTTTACTTTGAGAAAGACACTGTTAAGAGAATCAAAAAATAGCCAGATATGGTGGTTCATGCCTGAAGAACAAGAGGATTGCAAGTTCAAGGCCAGCCTCATCAAATTTATGAGGCCCTAAGCAAGTGAGTGAGACTCTGTATCAAAATAAAAAAATAAAAAAGGGCTGGGGATATAGTCCAGTGGCTCTTGGGTTAAATTGCCAGCACGCACGCACTCGCACGTGCACACTCACACACACACACACACACACACACACACACACAAAAGAAAGAACAAATAAAAAAATAAGTCAAAAAATGGTAGAAAATATTTTGAAGCATAAATCTGATAAATAATTTGTTTCCACAAAGTTCTTTTTAAAACTCTCAAAATTTAAAGATGTGAAAATAAAATAAATACTGGAGGAAAGATCTGAATAAGCACCAGAGAAGATACATGGATGGCAAATACACATATGTTCTGTATCATAAATCATTTAGGGAAATGCAAACTAAAATCAAGTGCTGGTGAATTTTAAGACCTAAAATTAACACTTAAACAAAAGTACAAAATATTACAGTCACTTCTGAAATCAGCTTGGCAATTTCCCATAAGATTAAATATTCACTTGCTGCAAAGTTTAGCATCTTATGCCTAAGTACTTATCCCTAGCAAATTGAAGCTTACATACTACCAAAAACCTGTGAACAGATATTTACATCTTTATTCATGTTCACTCAAAATTGGAAGGAGCCTAGATGTCCTTCAATGGGCAAATGAATAAACAAAATGTAGCATATCTATATACTGGGATACTACTCAGAAATAAAAAGGAATGTCATTAATTCACACAATAGAAGTGAATCTTTAGTGTATTTTGCTAAATGAAAGAAGTTAGAACTTAAAGTCTACATATTGTATGAGTCCATTTATATGACATTGCAAAATAGGCAAGACTATGAAAATAGAAAACAAATCAGTGGTCTGTGCCAGGGTCTGGAGGTGGGATAAGGAGGCAGTTCAAGAGAACTTGGAAGGTGACAGAACACTGCATGATACTATGGTGATGCTCTGCATTTGTCAAAATCTGTAGAACTGTATACCACAAAGAGCAAATGTTATTATATGCAAATTTTTAAAAAATCAACCCTGATTTCAAGAAAACACAAGATGGGATGAATCCTATGAAAACTGAGACAAATTGTATTATAAGTGAATAAACTATGAATGACATGAGGAAGAAAGGAGATCGTATAAATAACACTGAAAAACAGTGCATTGATCAGACACTGTAAGTCTAAAGACCAAAAGAACCATGCATAGACAATGCACTACAGTGGGGTGAATTTGTCTCCCCCAAGTGTATGCCTTAGCAATTTTGAAACTACTTTACAGGTATACTAGGGCTGAACAAATAAGTAAATATATTATAGATAAGTGCCAGGTTTCTTACTGTTGAGGAAAAAAATTACCAATAAGCAAAAATGAAACTTTAGAATAAACCCTATAGCATTAGATTGGCATTGAAGGTATCAGCATTAACTCATTTTGAATCTATACATATAGACTGACATATACTGAATTGTGCAACCCGCCCCCCATTAACACGTTGAAGTTCTAGTCCTCATGAGACTGTGTTTGGTGTTAGACTCTTTAATTATGGTTAAATGAGGTCTTGGGAATGGGTCATAATCTAATAAGACTAGCGTCCTCATAGAAGAGGAAGAAACACCAGGAAGGTAGTCACAGAAGAAAGGCCACATGAGGACACAGGAAGAAGACAGCCACCCGAAAGAGAACCCCAGGAGAAAACAACCCAGCCAACACCTTGATCTTGGACTTCCAGCCTCTGAAACTGTGAGAACGAAATCTCTGTTGCTTAAACCACCCAGTCTGTGGTATTTTGTTATGGCATGCTAAGACACAAACAGAAAGGTCTAGAAAAAATACTGGACATGGGTGTGTTTGTTAGTATACATACACACAGTTCCTTGCCGTCTGCTGAGAGAGTTGAGAAGCACAGCCCATGTGGCAGTAAGCACACCTAAGTCCCAAATTTGGCTTCTAGATATCATTCTTTAGTAAAAGGAACCAAGGATATTTGGAGAAGCTATTGATCCCGGGACTGGGGCAAGGAAAACACAAGATGATCCTGTAGTATCCTGTGAAGCAGAAAGTAAGGAAGTGCTGAAGGAAAAAATTCAAAGAGAACAAAAAGTTCAAAAACATTATTTAAAAATGTCAAAAAGATGCAGGAATCAACCTGAAAGAGCTCCTAAAGACCACAGTCAGAATAACATGAGCAACAAAATAAAGAATGATAGTACTAAATTACAATCCAAAGAATAAAATGAACATCCATGAGTTCATACCAATATAAGTTGATAAGTAAATGAATGAATTGACCAATCAATTAACAAATGAGAAAGGGCAAATCTTCCTTATGAAAGAATTCAACTGAAAAATGTAGAAGGCATGAGTGAAAGCACCCTCAACACACCACAGTAATGATTGCTCAACCTGAAATCCATCACTGAATGCTGAAATCACTGAGCTAATGAAAGAGCAAGGAGAAATGGGCTATTTGGACAGCCTCAAAGTGTCTTCCCATAAAATACTTGGTAATTACATATGCTAATTTTACAGTGGAGAATCCTTGCAGGAGCACTTGGACCAAACAATCAAAGTTAGCATAACCAGTGCTGTGGTTGAATATGGGTAGTGTCCCCCAAAAGTCAAAGACTTGGTCCTATCTAGATGTACTGTGGACCTTTAGGGGTAGGGTTTTATGGGATATCCTTAAATCATTGTGCTTTCACAGGGGATTATGGGATCCCAGTCTCTCAGTTCTGTCTCTCTCTACTTCCTGCTCATGATGTGAGCAATTTCTTTCTACACACAATTCCCGCTATGGCCATTTGGTACCTACATCAGAGGTCCAAAGTGAAGAGACTGCCTGATCTTGAACTGGAAACTTCAAAACCATAACTAAATAGACCTTTTTTCTTTATAGTTTAATTGCTGCAGGTCTTTTATTGTACTAATGAGAAGCTAACTAATACAACCAGTAATAAGACAGATCAAAGTCACATCCCTTGGCGTGATGCACTACAAACGGCACATCACCCCTGTGGCCCTCTTCCCCAAATACGTAACCTCACTTTAAAATCACAAGTAAGCTTTGGACAAACTCAAATACCCTCTGAGGTATTACATAGAATATCTCTTACTGGGCTCACCAATGCTCTCCAAAAATGCCAAGGTGATGCAGGAGAAGAAAAGCCTCAGGAACGTTACAAAGGAGGATACTAAGGATATCTAACCATTAGATGCAAGGGGGTTTCTGGATTGGACTTTGAAACAGAATAAGGACATTTTAGGGAAAAGGAAAAAAAAAGGATAAGGTATGAATAGTCACTAGTTTAGCTAAGAGCATTATACTAATGCTAAATTTTTATCAGATTACCATGGCTATGTAATAAACCTAATGGGAAGCTGGGTGGAGGTGTGAACTCTGTCCTTTCTTTGCTGCTCTTCCTCCTGGCACCAAATGAAGGGAAATAGAATGCAATATTGGATGCTTTGAACATGGAGAGAAGGCAGTAGTGAAAATCAGTGAATGGGCATCATCAGTTCATGACTTTCACTACCTCCCAAAGGAGATGGAATGTTCACCTGTGTCATAGAATTTGTTGACAGACACTCAACCAGGAAACCTAAGATTAGAAATTAGATGGCCTGAGAAGACCATCCCTACTCTGGCTCACCCTTCAAGATTTGATAAATAACCTAATGTTGCTCAGACTCAGGTTTTTCACATGAGACTGAGTTTTCACCAAGTCAAAGATGGTATCAACAATCATCATGTCTTTTAATGAAATAATATTTAAATTTTTCCAAGGGGAAAAAAAGCGATTTTGGTTTGGTATTCTGTTCATTTGGAAATTGAGCATGAATTTCTCTTGGGTCCTTTCCAGTCACATATGACTCTAAGCACTACATAAAATATATCACATGAAAACTATAATAGTAAAACAATATCAGGTTTTCTATGTACACTCATGTCTTTGCTTGGTCATTTTTCAAAAGCACAGCAATGGCATCAGTGTCAGATACCTCCCCACAAAACACACATGCCAAAAGTGCAAGTGTGTGTGTGTGTTCAAGCAAGTAACTATGTGGGGTTTTTTTTCTTATTTCATGTGTTAGAAAACTATGTGAAAATAACCACCTTCCTAGCTCTAGCTCACACCATTGTTGATCTTGGTGGGTTCCACTTTTCCTGCCACAGCATTTGCAAAGGAGCTGAAATGAGAGTTTCAACCATGTGTTCCCTCCATTCCTGTCCCCAGGGGCTGGCAGGAAATGCCAGCCTCCTCACAGGAAAGCCTGTTGTGGTGAGATTTCCCGATTTACTTTATAAATGCAAGAAAGCCAGATACAGGAGGAGATAAGCGTTCAAGATTGCAAGTGCTTATCATCTCACTGGGTTCTGGGCCTCACAGCCAGGACCAGTTTCTCTTCTAAAGATCCAGGCCAAAATTTACTTTGGTTCTAAATTGAAAGGGCTGCCCAACTGAAAAATATGATCACCATCCACCCTTGCTGGTCCTTTCAAGGAAACAACTCCAAACACCTGCCTGGTTTTCACCAGGAGAGGTTTTCCTTCCTTAGACAATTGAGAGAGGCCCATTCACGACTTGGCTGAACACTGGAATCATCTGGAGTTTCGAGGGGGACGTGAAAAAAAGATTGGGGTATCTGGCTCCCCAGACTACAAGCTGAAGTCATGGTACATACTTAACTCTGCTGACCTGTGAAGTTTTCAGTAGGTTGTTTTACTTTTTTTGCCATTAAGATAAAACATTTGGTAGAATACAAAAAGATAGGGATTTCAAAAAGCAGCAGAGGTGGCCAGTTGAGTTAATAAAGCTCTAGTGTAAATCAAGCATGCTTTGCTCATCACACTCACTCTGGTCAGAGCTTGGGAAAGCGTGTAGTAAGGGCTGGACGGACATTAAATACTTGAAGAGGAGCACTTTTTTTTCACAGTCCATTCCACTCCAGTCCTTTTCTTTCAGTCAATTTTTTGCAAAGTAGAACCCCTAATAATCATCACCCAAAGAAGTCACCTCCAGGCTGTGCAGAGAGTGAAATCTAATCTCCTCTCTTTCTATCTCCACATTTCCAATCACTTGGAAGCAATGAGAATTGCAGACCCAAATAGTTCATCTATGTGTCACCCATATGTCTGATCTTCTTAAAAGAAAAAAAAATAGACTTTGGATATCTATGCCCCCTTTTCCCTCAGCCAAAAAAAAAAAAAAAAAATCTAGGAGACATGTTAGTTCTCAAAGACTGATTTAAAAACACACTAAGAAAATGAAAACACTCTTCACATTTGATCTCTTATCTAGGAAAACCAGGTTCCCTCAGAAGGACTCTCAAGGCTGTGAATCCCCAGTGTTTATTGTGTTAAGTGGGGCACATTGTTTTGTGCTCAGCTATGAGGTGTCGTGAAGTAATAGTGGCCATGATGTCTCTGGGACCACACTGTCCCCTGTCCATCAAAGCTGAGGGTTACCATAATATTAATAATAACACACCAGACCAGTATTTGGTCAGACAAATATTTACATAGCATCTTTTTCCTCTAGAAGTAGGAAGCACTTGGCCAAATGAATCTTAGTCTGCCAAAGAATATTCTCAGACACTACTAATAGGGATATCATGTATACCTTCTCCTCATCCACTTATTGCCCTGCACCTCATCCTACTCCTACCAACCCCATTTAAAAATATCCCCCAAAAAACCTTCATGATGACATTGACCCAGTTTGACTTCTGTCCATGGGTGTTAGTTTTTTTTTCTTTCTATTTTCTATTTTCTTTTCTCTTTTTAATTGGGGTCAGGAAGCAAGGACAAAGAGCAAAGAATATAGCATCCATGCTTTTAACAACACTGTTCTCTATTGTCTCTGGTGGCTAGAGTAAGTATGCTTTGTATTTCTGTGGCATGTGTCCCAATGGCTTTGGGGTTGTTTTATTTTCAACTTCAACAATCATCCTGTACCTCAGAGTTACAATGGGTGGGCCACTTATTCTACTCTGTGCAGTTAATTTCTGAATTCTTCAAAACTGCTCATAACTCCTGCAAGTTCTAAGCCTGATAGTTTTTTTAAAATTCTGTTCTCTTTCTTTTCAGGATTGAGTAAGGTCAGATTGATAGATAACATAGTCTATGCAACCTTTGCCTTCTCAAAGATAGCAAAGTGATATTGCTCAGGTCCTTCCACTACCCTTTCCTCCAACACACACACATGAATGAATGAATGGATTTCTTTATTCAATGAGAAAAAGCAGCACTCTTGAGAATTATTCTAGAATTATTGCAAAAGATTATTTCCACAGGGTTTGTTTGACTGGTTTTTTTGTTTTTGTTTGTTGTGCTGTCCTAGGATGGAGCCCAAGGGCCTCACACATGCTAGGCAAGCACTTTACCACTGAGCTACACCCCCAGCCCAGAGTTCCACAGTTTTAAACAAAACAGGGATGGAGAATATCTCCCACTAACCTGAAAAAAATATACACATAGATGAGACTAATAGCATGGCCCTTAGGTTTGTGAGAATTGAAACCAGCATTGGTGTCATGGGTTACCTAACAAAATAAAATTAATTAATTGACATCCATGAAGATATGAATCTGAAAAGAAAAACGTGCTAAGGGGGTTGAAGAAATTAATATACAGTAGATAAAATCTTTGGTCTAAGAAATCCTCATTTTTTTTCAATTTAAAGTCTCACTCATTACTCTTCAGTAACCCCATCTCTTCATCCTCAACACTAGGAAACTTTGCATATGTTTGATTTGTGGGTAGAGGTGAGGGGTAAACCTGTGAGCCCAGGGGAGGCCCCTTCTACTGCACCTGTTTGGATTGCAGATTGTTTGCTCCAGCAGCTCCCCCTTGTTTTGTATCTCCCACTACTCATCCTAATATCCTCTAAGACACTGAGGATATGTATCAGCATGTCTGTGTGTGTGTGTTGGGAAATCAAAGGTCGAGTCAGGTCACACATATCCTGTAATCCAAAGAGACCCCTATCCAACCACTCTTCTTTCCATGAACCCTGCTCTGGTCAATGCCTCTATTTCCTGGACTTATCTCTCTCACCAGATTTCCCACCCCTTCCCTGTCCCTAAAATATCCAGGAGCTCAATCTAGATTTGCAGACTGTTATGGGCCACAAGAGAACACAGATAATGAGACATAAGTCTCCTTGTTGGCTATCCTTTAAAATCTGAAATTGCTTATTTGAAGGGCAGGAAGTGATGCCCCTCTTTCCCCATCTTTAAAAGAAAAAAGAATAGAAAATCCACAAAGGAGGCTGAACTTTATGTGTCTGTGAACTTTATCTGAAGTGGAAGGAACCCCAAAGATAGGAACATGCCCAGAAAAAAAAAAAGAAAGAAAGAAAGACACTTACTAAATTGAAATTGACCATCACAGCAGGTTCTAGAAGAGTTGAATAAATTTACTCAACATTGTCAATTCCTTTTCACTTGCTTGGCAAACCCAAATCTATGGTAAAATAATATTTTCCAGTTGTAGTAGTTTGCTGTATCTACCATATAAAATACTATAGATTGGGAGGTTTAAATGGAAATTTGTTTTCTCACAGCTGGAGGGTAGAAATTCAAGATCAAGGTGTCAGCAGGTCTGGTGTCTTCTGAGGTCCCTTTCCTTGGGTAGAAGGTGAGGATCTTCTCTCTGTGCTACCATCTGCTTGCATCCTCATTTCTTCTTATAAGGACACCAGTCATACTGGACTTCATTTTACTTCTTTGAAGGCACATCTCCAAATACTATCATCTCCTGGATTACTGGAGGTGAGGGCTTCAACACAAGAATTTTGAGGGCATACCGTTCACCCAAAACACCAGTAAATCAGCAGCAGTGCCCAGACTGGAACCCACATTTCCTAACCCTAGATCACTGATTTGCCTTTCATTCACATTTTTTCTCAGGTCAATTAATCCCATGGAATCACAGCATGTTAAAAGTGGAAGGTCTCTCATAATGATCTAACTGTAGCCCTCTCATCTGCCAGATAAGGAAGCTGAGTCCTAATTTGTCTTGTTCAGAATCATACAGCCCCAGGATGACCCAGGGGTATACCACCCAGTTATCATCTCCTGCTCCCCTAAACTTGAATCTCCTGCTCTTCAGATCTCCACAACAGGGTTGCCTGCTACCCAGGCTCCCAACTGCAAATAGGTGGCCCAGAGAAGTAGCTCAGAAGAGGCTGGCAAGGGAACATAACTGCAGACTGAGAACTCGACCTCCCACTCTCCTTTTGGAAAGGGTTGGTGGGATAAGCTGTCTTTAATGAGTTCTCTCTGCTCACCCCTCCTCAAGCTTGCTCCTGCCTTATGGCAGCTGTTACCAATTTTAACAATTTTCTTCTGGTGAATTGAAGACTCCAGGTGACAAAGGGAGTTGGCCATAACCTCCTGCAGAATGAGATAGCCTATGTCCTACTCCACCCAGTCCCTATGGTTGGACAGGGTAGTTGGAGCTCCCAGTAGGCATGTGGACACACATGCACACACAATGCTCACACATACACAAAGCAGACTTCCAGGTACATGTCCCTTTCTGAAACATGATCTGAAAGGGACTCCAGGTTAGTTCTCAGTTCATTGTCTGCTCATCTGTTTTTCTAGGACCACCAAGATTTTTAGCATTTATCTACTTGCTGGAATGAAATCACAGGGAAAAGTAGGAAACAATACACATACACACAGAGAGAAAGGGTTGGTACAGAACCTAAGAAAACGAGCCACCTCCTTCAGCTGATCACACTCAGGGCACTGGGAGTGGGGCTGATCTCAGGCTCCCCAGTGAAACCACCAGTGCACAAATGAAACAAACGCATGAGCACTGACTGCAACAGAAAACGAATCAGTATCACTCAGGTGAAATGTTCCTGTCAGTGTTTTCTTAACCTCAGTGTGATGATTTGTTTTATTTTATATTCCTGTTTTAGTTATTGATTGGAAAGGAGAAGAGTTGTTAAATAATTGTTCCACTTCTCTGTGTACTAATATCATTTGGACCCTGGGTATCCATCCAGTCATAAACAAAATGAGCCCTGTGCACTTGCCTTCTGGGAGATTACAAGCTATCCAGGGGAGACAGACATTAAAGAGATGCATCTACAAATACAGATGTCATAAAAATTGTGAAAACAAAAGAAAGAAGAGGGAATCTAGAGGGAGGTCTTTTAGAAATCCTTTTAGGAAGGAAGAGGGAAGAGGAACAGAGGGAGAGGGAGGGGGACTGATGAAAGAAGGAAGGAAGAAAGTGGACACCAAGGAAGATGAAGTAGTAGGCGATTTGTTTGGCTCTCACTTTTTCTATTACAGTGGAAGCCCTCATTTTCAACCTATCTATCAAACTATAGAAAACCTATCTCTAGAATGCATAGCAGCAGTGTAGATATATTATCTGGCATGGGACCACTTATTGTTTTATTTGCTATTGCTTGGAAGAGTGTGTTTGTTCCTTTGAGAGGGAAGACATCTCCCTAGGAATCCCAAGAACAAAATTCTGGGGGCAGTGGCTCCTGTCCTTCTGCTCCCTCCCCTCCCTAAGCCCCATCTTGTTTTCCTAAGCAATGTTCAGGAATGTGCAGGGCAGGGGCTGCCCGGCTGTCAGTGCTGAGCCCAGGCAGCCCCAGTCACGGTCCCAGGCTGGCCTTTCACCTCATGGCTCTCCTGGCTGCTCTTATTAAGCAGCAAAATGTTTCAATATGTGGAGGTTTGGGGGAGGGACAGGAGAGAAAAATCGGGATATTGTTGAGAAGGAAATAATGAATAACCCTGCCGCCAGTCCTTGTACCCCCCACGTGGGCAGATCTGGGTGATAAGTGTGCTTTCTCCTGAAATGGAATCCTAGCAATTGCCTTTTGGTCAGAATTTCCAAAGCCATTTAGGGAAGGTGGGGAGGGGGTGGGGGGTAGGAAGGAAACCAATTTTTCTTGAAGGGTCCAGAACCAAAGTGGTCAGGGATGTGGGTACCCAACGAGGAAAAAGGAGGAGAGAGCATGGGAGTGCATAAAGTTGTTGGGTTTATTTTTAAAAGCTGACACACTCCCATCTCTGCTCTGTCACCTCTGCCTCTTCCCCTCCAATTAACTGGAGTTAACTTAAACCTTCTAAGACCTACTACTCTGGTCCCTGAGGGTGTTTCAGACAGAAACCTGGTGAGCAATTCCTTGTCACAAGAGACCCAGAGGCGAGAATGCAAGGGTGTGAAAACTGCCCACTAGAAAACACAAAAGTAACTCAACAGCAATTGTTGGTGTGTTGTGTGGATGACCCAAGGGTTGAGCAACCTAGAGGGAGGTTGAGCTGTGAACTCCAAAATGTGAGTCTCATTCAAAACTGGGTCTATAAGGGAAAGTGAAGAAATGGGCAACATTTTAAATCTCAAGAAAAGACAAATGTGAGGACCCCAAAACAACACCTTAGCAAGAGTGCTTTAAAATACTTTTTTAAAAAATCAAAACTCCATTATAGAGGTATTCCTGTGATATTTGCAATCCATTTTGTTCATATAGATGCTGCCTTTAAAAATGTAGATCAAAAGGAGATATATTCTTGGGGGTGTCAAATAAGGGAAAAAAACAACCTTTAGGTAGGAAAACATAGGTGCTTGAAAAGTGAATGTGAACGTCACTAATATTTAAATCTAAGGAATGATCATTTGCATAGCAATAATTTGAAAATTTCAGAGAATAAAGAATCGATTTGAAGAAAGCCTGGGTCTCAAGTCTCAGCTTGGCTTCACATAGCTGTATGTCCTTATACGTGTGATATGTGCGTGGTTTCTGGCATTCCTTGAAGTTTCCTAGTCACTTAGGGAGGTTTCTAGAAAAGCGGCTGGGGGCAGACGAGTGGCTGTCCTATTAGAACAATTCATCAAACAGTAGTTGAAATATTGATAAGAAAACGGAAATCAAATTACAAGAGGGGAAAAGAGAGGAAGAGGGAGTGGGACCTAAAGAGCCAGTGGGAGGCAACAAAAAGGAAAGCTGTGGCTTTCCAGCAGTTCCTGCAGCCCCTTATGATGTGCCAGAGCTAAGACTCCCTATCTGCATGTGCTAGAAAGAAAGGCAAATTTTGACTGCCAGCAGTCAGCAGGTTTAATTCTGCACTGCCAAGGTTTGGGAAACTCTGGGCAGAGACGATAATCACGGACAACTAGAACACCCTGGAGCTGCAGGAGTTGCGTTCCTGCTGGCTTAGCAGGAAAGGGTGTTTAAGGTGAGTGTTCCTTTTCCTCTGATACTCCCTGGGCGATGGATGATGCAGGGTCTTGGCACCTTTCTCTGCCTGGCTGCCTGCACTGGTTGCAGTTGGAAAATGAGGGGTTTTCTGGGGCTGATTTTTTCTTTGTTTTCTCATTTTGTCATTTTTTTCTTGCAAAGAAAATTGGGAGACTGAGAAAGGTCCGGGGAATGTGGAAGCAGTGAAGGGAATCTATTAGCTAGAGAAACGGACTTTGTCCCTGAACTTGTGCATGTCTGTTGTGGCTTCAGAAGCCTAAAAAAAAAAAAAAAAGCTGGAATTTGTTAGCAGGGAGAAAAGTGCTTTATCAGAAACACATTGGCTGCCGGAGAAGCTGTGTGCTGCCACGTTAAAGATGGCTAAAACGAAAGAAGAAACAGAGCCGTCAGACTTAGCTTAGGCAGACAGATCCACTCATGCTGAGGCACCTGGCATCCTAGGGCAGTTTTTTTCTCTCTCTCTCTACTCCAAATATTAAGACTAAAACAACCACCCCCTTTGCCACTAAAAATGGGGACCGGATATTCATTGTAATTGTCTCTACCCACAAACCTATTGTCTTTCAGAAGGAGGGTTGGTTCCTGGGAAAGGGCCTTCACAGACCTCTGAACCTTGAGCCAGTCTTCCTTTCTCACTGATCTATCCACCAGAAGGGAAGAGTGGAGCAGTTAGCCTGTTCCCTGGGAGGGCACAAGTATTGACATCTCTGTAATAACTATTTGCTCCCTGGGGCCTCAGGCTGTATGGAAGGTTAGACCTCCGTCCAGGCTACTTTCTCTCCTATAGTAAGGACAAACCTCAATAGCCCCTGGTGCAAAAATACACAAGCCCTGGGAAAGGCTGGTGTCTCTGATTGCAGTAGGGAACAGTAGGAAAGAGACCCAGAGGTGTGAGCTCACTCTCAGTTCTTAGGATCCCCCTATCTGGAAGCTGAAGCGGTTCTGCAGAAGCACAGGGAGTTTGCTGGGACCCTCCCTGGCTGGATTAGGTGAACCTGAGCCTTCCAACTCCCAAAGTCTTCTGCTTGCATCAGGTTAATCCCTTGTTCCACTCTCTTACTAAAGTTTCTCCCACCCAGGTTGGTTCTTGAGCCTTCTGGAACCTGCTTCACCTACACAGGATGTTTCAGACAGTCCCTGACACGTCGTCTTACGTCAAGGTAAGACATGACAGCATCTTTAAACAGGTAATGATCCCCCAACTCTCCTCTATTCCTCACCTTAGGCCTGTGGTCCATTCAGCCTTTTCCCAGGAAAAGAGGAGAAAGGCATGTCCTAGGGACTCGGGGTTCAAGGATAAGCCTTGGCAATTCCTGTTTGGGAGACTGGGAAGCGGATGAGCCTAGTCAAGACTGTGCGGAAGACCTGAACCAACGTGCCTATATCAGGTCCCAAAGGATGGTGTGCTCAGCACATGTGGCAAACAGCAGGTTCCCCACATTAAGGGTGTGTACACGTTTGCATGTGAGGACAAGTGTGCAGATGTGAGAGTATATGCGTGAGTGCGCTCAGTGTAAGTGTATGTGTGCAGGTGGCCGTGTGCACAAGTGGGTGGGTGCAAAGCATTTCCAATGGTTAGGACAATGGCTCACCAGGAAGCCCACCTTCCTTGGCCAGCTCCCACCCCAAAAGCGCTGATGCTATATTTGACAGCACATCGAAGGATTTCTTTTCCCTAACTTTCCACAACAGTTCCCAAGAATGTAAACAAACCAAAGCTGGGACATCTGGGTTACACGTTTAATGAAAACCCACTGACTGGACTGGGAGGAGAATGCGCACCGGGCGGCCCTGCCCAGAGTAGGGACAGTGGCAAGGTCTTCAGGGCTGCAAGGTCCTCACTCTCCTCGATTGCGACCTTACACCTTCTGGGAAGGGCCCCAGAACCCCCAGTACCTGAGCTTTCCTTAGACCCAAGGAGAAGAGACGCCCTCAGGTGCTGCAAATGCACCCAGATCTCCTTTAGCTCCCTGCCCCGCCCTGGATATTGAAGCTTCACCCCCTGGAGCCCCACCATCACCCGCACTCTGCTGAGTTCCCTAGAGTCCCCTTAAGCTACCACTGTGCACCGGCTTGTTTGCTTGCACCTGGTTAGGGTGCAGACTGGGGTCTTGTCCAGGGAGCGCCAATTGTGTGTCCAACTCTCCCTAGACCTCTCTAAAGGGAACTTGTAGAAATTCGCTAGTATCTTCGCGCTCCCCACCTGAGGTCTGAAGGAGTCTAAGGTCACTTCGGGAAAGACGGACCCCGGAGGCTTAGATGGGAAAAGGTGTTTAATCAACGATGACTGAGGGAATGAATGAATGAATGAACGAATGAATGAAAAATAAGCCAGTCTTTGTATCAATGATTAGCGAATGGAGGGGTGCACGAATGGCTGAGCTTGAGCACACTCTTAAGATTGGACTAAAACATAGGAAATTCACTGTCTTGGGTTTTCCTAAGATGTTCGGGATGCAGCGGTCCCTCCTACCCGGACCACTCCCCGCCAGAACCCAAGGAGCTTCAGCTTCAAGTTCTTCCCTGGGATTATAAATGACCCCGATTACGGAGTTGCAGCCTCCCTTCCACACATGCCCCGCGGCCCAGAATCTCAGGGAAGACGAACCCCAAAGGGGCAAGCGGAAGTCCAGGAGCCTGACCCAGGTTAAGGGTCAGGGAGAAAGAGAACTGGTTCAGGGGAACTGAGCAGACCAGCCTTGGGGGTGGGGGCAGCAGTCTGGGAGATGTGGGCTGCCAGAAGAGCAGTTCCCCGCAGGAGCTCCTTTCAAGGGGGAAAAATAGATTTTTCATCAGCCACAAAGTTTGTATTGTTGCACAAAGGGGCACATTGATGACGCTGAAAGGTCTGCGTGGCAGGGACAATCTTGGGTCTGTTCCGCCGGTTCCCTCCACCGACCATTTGCCAGAGGGGTACAAACAGTCCATGGCTGCCAAGCCCCTGCCGTTCTCAGTCCGGCACCGGGCTCGGGGGTTGTTGACAAACACAGCGGGCCCAGGCGCCTGGGGGCCCCAGGAGCCTGGAGCTGAGCCAGGGCCCCTGAGGGTCAAGGGTGCCCACTCCACCAGGGAAGACGACCTGGCCCCCTCAGAGCCCAAAGAGCTCTTAAGGGTACACCGAAAGGAAGAGCTTAAGGAAGGAATGAGACTGGAAGGACTGAGGAAAAATGAGAGAGAGGAACTGAAGATCTTGACACTCAGCAGTGATAATACCGATCCCTACCTCTGACATACCTTTATCACTGCCAGACAGGATTCTAAACATTGTATTTATACCAAATCTTTTCAAATAAGGAGCCTAACAGGTGGTCTCCTATTTTGCAGATGAGAAGGCTGTGAGAGGTTAATGTGACAGAACTTGTAAGGGGCAAAGCCAAAATAGAGATAATAAGAGTAAAGTTGTGCTACCAGGCAAGTTCTAGAGACTTATTTCATCTTTACAGAATGGGTCCAATTACAAAGCCCTTCTATAGATAAGGACACGGCACAGAAAAGAAACTTGTTCAAGGCCACAGAGCTGTTAAGTACAGAGGTAGAATTCAAACCCTGGTAGCCGGTTCATCCAACCAGAACGTTCAATCATGGCATTCCTAGGGTGACAGGAAGAGGGACCAGGATACATAGTGGGATAACCCTGGCAAGTGCCTGAGACAGCAGCAGTAAGCAAAGCATTAATTTCTTCCAGCATGTGGAGCACATCTCTGAGAGCTCCTCTCCAGTCCCACGACAGACTGGCAGGGTCCTACTCTTTCCTTCTTTGCTCATCTCCTAGACTCCTTGCTCTCACTCCTCCATCTATCAGCCTACGGGTTCTGCCAGCGTAGCATCTGGGGGAGATGCCGTCCTCTGCCCGCCCCCTAGATGAAGGGAGGCTGCTAGCCCCCTGTTCGCAGCCGCGCAAGGCCGGCAGGTCCTGAAGTTGCATTTCAAGGACACTGGTCTTGGAATGAACAGTGTTTGGGACGACTGACTGGGAGGAGGGGACTGATGGAGATTGGAGAAGCTGAACCCCCACCCCCACCCTGCCACTTCCCACGTCCGCATCTCGGCGCCACCACTGGGTGAGGGTCCTGACACCTGGCTGGTCTCCACCTCTTGTCAGCCTGCGCTCTCTGGTCAATCTTGGACTCCCCCGAGGTTTCTTCATCGACGCCGCGTGGTCTGGGGGCCCAGCCCCGGAGCGTCTGGGGTCCGGGGCGCAAAGACCCTCCCTCCCCCTCCTGGGCCTGCCCCAGCCCCCGGCCCTTCAGCCGCTGCGGCCTCCCACGTAGCATTTTGAACTCGTTCGGCGCTAAGGCAAGAACGAGCGTGGGGAGCAGGCAGGGTGAGCAGAGGCTTTAAATCTTCCTTCAATCTGTGAGTAGATGAAGTCTGAGAAACAAATTCAAAGCAGGCGCGCCTGCAGAGCCTTCCTGCAGAAATATTCCCCGGCATTCAAGCGCATCCAGGGGCGGCTCGAGCTGCCTTGTTTGGCTAAGGTCAGACGAGACTCGAGTTCTCCAATAAAAATAAATCTCAAATTAATTATGGCCTCGAGCGAGAGGCCAGACACTTGAAGCTGCAGTTGTGCAGTCTGGAGTTTTGGCGCTCGCCCGCCCACCCCTCCCCTCCCCTGCTCGGCCCGCTTCTCCCTCCCTCCGCCTCCCGCTTTGCCAGCTCGGATACCCGCTGCGGCCGCTCTGGACCAGCCCGGTGGGGGAAGACAGGACGCAGAAGGAAGGAGCCGCCCGGGACGCTATGCCGGGCCTGGAATTTTTTGGCGTTTCAAGTGACTGAACTGTCCCCCGAGTCCGGAGGCACCCCAGGGACCAGTCATCGGTTGTCACGTACTCCCTCCCCCAGTCCAGGCTGGAACCGAAGGAGCCCGGGAAGCCTGCGTCTGGAAAGTCTTGACCCGGTCAAAAGGGCTGACATTGAGCGAGCCAAGACACGTTTCGCCCAGCCGTTTCCCTCCCGGGGGAAGCAGGACTTCCGCATCTTTGAAAATATTGTCAAGTGCGAATGGTGCGAGGCAAGTGGTCTCACCGACGTTTCAATGAAAATGATCCAAATTCAACTATTTCCTAAATATTTGCCCGTATGTGCACCCTTTCTATAATTCTTAGAAGGATGTGGTGGGCTTTTTTTTGGGGGGGGGGGGGGTCTCCAGTTGGTACCTTGTTAAAAAAAAAAAAATGCTTGGCCTTAGTTTCCTTGGCTGTGAGCTTTCCCTGATTTGAAAGCCAGGAATGGGCTGATGGAATGGGCACTGATGGCACCCTTACCAGATCCTGGTCACCAGCCCTGCCCAGTCTAGGAAAGAGTGAGGCCAAACAGTCCCTGGTGAGCCAGAAAAGAGGGTGTGCAGGAGAGTGTGGGCAGGGGCAACCATTCCTAAACTAGGCTGGTAGACAAGGATGAGAGGGAAGAGGAGAAAAAGGGAGGAATGGGGAGAGGGAAGAGGATGAGAGGAGAGAAGGGTAGGGAGAGTCCAGAGTAGCAGAAAGCCCCCACCCCACCCCCAAAACACAAGATAGTTTTCATTTGTAGTGGGCCTCACCACAGGCTCTCTATCAATTTGTTTCAATGCAAACATTCAAAATATGCTCTTTGGCTGCTCGTGAAAACAATGTGCACTGCCAGGATCAAACCATCTTTCCAGATGTCTGGTGGTAACCACATTAAACAGGGCAGACTTGTTTACTGTTGTGTTTGGTTAGGGCTTTCCCCCCTTCAGGATTTAAAAAAGAAGCAGCAGCAGTGGAGTGGAGCATCAAGCCCAGAGTTACATAAGTGGGGCAAACTTGCCCACCAGCACATCAACACAGGATGGAAGGAAACTGATATTCCCTTAGAAATCTGCTCAGAATTGGCAGGGGTCTTCTTTCTGGGAAAGACCCTGTGAATGGGCAGTAGCTCCTCATGGAGGGGCTAGTAAACAGCAAAAGGCAGCTGCACTGCTGCCAATCTGGGAATCACAAAGCAGTGATGCCTGTGTCTATGCATAGGCTGCCTATGCCAGGCTCCACCCCCCACTTCCAAAATTGTGACATTGCCATAGCTTTGGGTTTATAGGCAGAACAGAAAATGCTATTGTGTTCCACAGCTCAGACAGGAGGACAAGTCCTCATTTTAATTTACTTTAATATCCAATGCTTCCAGCAGGAGAGGCAACTGGTGCTGAACCTGGTTGTGGTGTGTGCTGTTGGAGTGACTATTGATCACTACAGTGAACAGGACTGTCAACTACCAGATCAACAGGAGGTGGAAAGAAAAACCTAGCGATTGTGTTTGCCACAGAGTGCCTTGAAGAGGAGTGGGGGGGGGGGGCAAGCTGCCACGTGTGGGGTGGCCATTAATGGCCTCTGAGATTGCCCAGCATCAGGAAGGGGGCCTCTTAGTGGTGAAGTTGGAATCCTTTCTAGCTGAAAGAGGAGCAATGTGGCTGGGGTGCGCGGGTTTCTGGTGCGGTCCGGGTGGGAAGCGGTCTCCCCGCACCCTCCTGAAAGCCCTGTTGTCGTCTGAAGGTCGGTGAAGTCTGGGCTGAAAAGGAAACAATTTGGGGTTTGAAAGGATGTAATTCATTCTTCCTTTCCCTTTAACCTCTTTCCTCTCTGGAAAGCATGTGGAAACGCTGAAGGGAAGAGCGAGAGGGCGGGCAGCTGGGCGGCGGGGAGGAAAGGGTTAAGCCTGATTTCTTTTAATTGAACTCCAGAACTGGTGGCCCCAGGCAAAGGGGGAGACTGACCCCGCTAGCGGTAACCAGATGTGGCGGTCCCAGGGGAGCCCCGGAGCAGACCCCTGGATTGAGAAGCAGACGGGGGTGGGGAGTCGGCCCGGCCCCCATCCCACCAACCACCCCACCCCACCCCCCAAGCACACCGAATCTCAATTGCTGGCAGGCTGCACCCGCCACTCCAGGTCTGGTCACGTTCAGACCCGTGTCTGTATTCGAACCCAAAATTGGAGCTGAATTGATGAGACTAATTTCGAGAGGGGGGAGGGGGAGGGAGGGAGGCGGGCGAGTGAGCTCTCAGGCTCAATTGCTCCTGAAGAAATAAAGAATTAATGTCACCTTTTTCTCCGCTGTGGACACCCTTTTGAAAAATTTTTTTCTTTCTGTTTCACTCGGATCTTCTCTGGATTTTTTTTTTCCTCTTTCCCCGGGCGGACTCTTAAATAAAAGTGAGACAGTCACAAGCGTGGTCTGCAGAGCGTGGACAAGGTAACCTGTTTTGGAGATTGGGGAGAGGGAGTCAGGCCGAGAACGTCCGGACCACTGAGGCCGCCCTAACTAGAGCGCGCAGCGGCCCAGCAGGGGGACCGGGAGGTCTCTGGGTGAGCCTGGCTGGACAAGTGGGCCAAGGAGAGGCTGGTCTCCCGGCAGGATGGGGCTGACAGTCCGGAGCGCGGGCCCCCTTGTCTCACTCCGGGGTCTGGGTCTATGTGGCGCTGTTGCGTGCTGCGCTCCGGGGACCTGCTGACCTGCGTGGAGGGAACGTCCGCCGTAGTGTCAGTTTCTTTGGGGACCGGGTAGAATTGCAAGAACGATTCTGGCTTGGGTGCCAAGGCTTGGGCCGTCGGGTCCGGTTAAGCGCGAAAGGTTTAACCCAAGAAGACCTGGGTAGCTTGATTTGGGTGCCGCAGGTCCCAGTCCTTCGCGGACGCCGGGAGCCGAGAATCGAGGCGCGCCGCCGGGAGGGCGCCCCTTTCCTAACAATGCACCCGGAGTCGAGTTGCGCCCCTGATGGCTCAGGTCTGCCTGAAACCTCCCCGAATCCGCGTGGATAAGTGGGTGAGCCGCTGCGGGAATCCACCTCATCTCAGCATGATAGGGCCCGAAAGAGAAAATTCTCATTGGATGCATTTTCCAATGGTTGGTTTGCCTCGGTCTGCGTCCGAATCTTCTCATCAGTAGACACCAGGTTATGCCTGCTCTAGTAAACTCTCCCGCCATCCTCCCATTCCCAAAAAGTTTGACTCCGGCTGGAAAAAGCATTAATGAACCTATCTGTGGGAAGAAACGGAAAGTGAATGAGTCAGGAGGGCCACCTTCAGCCAGAGGCCCCGGGAAAAGGAAAGAAGCCAAAGGCGTTTGGTTTGGATTTTGGGGGAAGGTGATGGGGGCTGGTTGCAGACTGCGGGAATCAGGGCGCGGACGCTGGGCGTGGACCCCGTCATTGTTCCCAGCTAGCTCTTATCTCCCAGGAGCAAGTATCCTGTGTGCGTAGTGCATGAATGTATCTGGGCATCTCCGCGTATATTTATATAGTGTGTGATGCGAAAAGCAGGACTAGCTGAAGAAAGGAAGAGGGGGTGTGGGGGAGGGAAGACAAGGCAGAGCAGAGGGGAGAGAAGAGAGAGGAGAGCGCGAGGCGAGAGAGAGGAGAGAGAGAGAGAGAGAGAGAGAGAGAGAGAGAGAGAGAGAGAGATAGGACTTCCTCCCCGTTCGCAAAGTGAAGTCACTTCCCAAAATTAGCTGAAAAAAAGTTTCATCCGGTTAACTGTCTCTTTTTCGCTCCGCTACAACAACAAACGTGCACAGGGGAGCGAGGGCAGGGCGCTCACAGGGGGCACTCAGGGAGGGCCCAGGGCGCCAGGGAGGCCGCGCCGGGCTAATCTGAAGGGGCTACGAGGTCAGGCTGTAACCGGGTCAATGTGTGGAATATTGGGGGGCTCGGCTGCAGACTTGGCCAAATGGACGGGACTATTAAGGTAAGCGGCGGGGCAGTGGGCGCCGGGCGGCGGGGCCCAGCAGGGCGGCGGGGCGGCAAGCAGGCTGGGCGCTGGGCGCCGGGGTCCCGGAAGACGTGGCCTCTCTCCCTTCCTTCCGCGCCCCCGCTTCGCGCGGTCTCCTCCACTACTCAGATGGCCAGTCCCACTTTCGGGGAGGCCGGCCAGGCTCCCCACCGAGGGCGATCTCCCCACATCCCCTCTGCTAAAGGGGAGTCTGGCCCCCTCCTGCCACGCTGCCAGCGGGTCTGCAGGAGCAGGCGGCTTAAAAGCTGGAGACCCGGGCGCGGATCAGTCAGGGGCGGGAGACCTGGTCTACCATTTCCACCCGGCAACTAGGGCGCCCTGGCTGCCGCGCAGGGCTCTGTCGGCCAGCTTCCTCTCGCCAGAGGCCGAGAGCTGCCGGGGCAGGGGCAGTGGCAGCAGCGATTTCGGGCTCGGGTCCCTGCCTGATGGGCCCTGGAGAGACTAAGTGGATTAGTGTCTGACGGATATGGGTGCAAGGGAGTGTGTCTGAGGGTCTGCCTGAGCGGGCTCTTCCAGATGGAAGCCCCTGTTTACATGTCAGCGTAGGCTGGTTTCCCTTCCCTCTCGCTACTTGTTGCCCAGTTCTCAGCGCTCGGGAGAGCAGGCTTTCCCAGACTAACGGTCCTGCCGCGCCGCTTCTTCGGCAAGGAATCTCTATTTCCATCTCGGTCCGCTCAGCTCCTCTGTACCAGCGCCTTAGTCCTTCGCGCCCGGCGTGCGTCAGCTTCAGGGGACAGGTTCCAGGAGCTGTCTTCTCTGCGAGAGTCCCTTCAGAGACATCCCCCTGCGGTAGTGGCGGGTTCTGAGCCTGCGGTCTGGCGCCTGCCTTGTCAATCCCAACCCCATGAGCTCCGCCACGCCAGGGTCTAGGTTGCGAAGTGCAACCCTGAGGAACCCGTGAGGGTCTGGGTGCCCAGTGACTTCAGGAGGGTTCACCGCTTGCTCCCTCTGAAAGGGGGAAGTGGGGCCAGGAGCGGAGAGCAGGGACACCCCCTAACGTGACTGGCCTTAGAGGACCTAGGGAAATGAATGGAACCAGAAGTTAGCTTCGAGGCTGCCATGTAACACCAAGCAGGCGTTTGTCTGGAAAAACTATTAGGCTGGTGAGGTGGGGACTGGCAGAGCCCGCCATTCGCCAGGACCAAAGGAATCAACTCTGCTCAGGGCTGCGTGAGAGGAGGCTAAGATGTTGGGCTTAGAGAATTCAAGAGATTTTTATCATCTGGGTGGGGTCGTCGTGGTTTGATTTTTCTAGGTTTTTTTTTTTCTGAAAGTTTGAAATATGCTGACTTAGGTAAAAGACACTAACCAACCGAAGAACTTGAAAATCTGTAGATGAGATAACTGATCCGAATGGGTTAAAGGGAGCCTTTAAGAGTCTCTGGGTTCCTCAAACCAAAAATGAGTGGGTAAGAGAGGCTGCTGTAGAGACCTGGGAGTAGGGGTCACTGGGTCATTTATACGTCTGTTTCTCTGTTTCCTTTTGGTGTATGCATGCAAGGGTCAGAATCCCTGAATTCTGTAATGAGATGTTTCATTCTAGAGAACCCCCACCCCAATCAAAACACTTAACCACTTACCTCCACAACCCCCCTCTGATACAGAAGAGTGTAAGATGGCTTCAGGGTCTTGATGTGGACACCCTAAGGAGAAGTGAAGCAATATCTTCACAGTGCTCAGAGCTTAAAGCACAGGCCATGAGCAGGGGGAGGAAGCTGTGGTCTATGTACCCAGGATGTGTTAACCTCTTTTGATACACACATAGGGATTGGCATGGCAGGCAGTGAGAACAGCCCTCTACCAGGAACCTGGCATTTCACGCCAAAGACAGGAGCGAAGGTCTCTTTTAGGGTAGATGATGGAGGCTCCTGAGCCACTCCAAATCCTCTCCATGCCATTATTATCTCTCACTCAAGTTACCTGGCTACAGAGTAACCCACATAGCAGTGGCTTTTCCAGCTATTTTCAGTCCCCAAGGTTTGGAAGGATTGAGTCCTTAGTGTATAGTCTGATATTTTGGTTATGTGGAAGCCACAGGTTCCTGTTCACGTGTTAACTTTAGATCTTGGGGTTTCCAGATCCCACTCCCACAATGGTTCACAATGTGCTTGGAGAAGAGTGAACTGGGAGAGAAGTCAACCAATTTCTGGTCTCATTGTGAGAATGCACAATCTGTTAAACCTCTTTGAGCTTCGACAATCTGTAAAAACAAAACAGTGGAACTGCATTACCTCTACAATAGGATCTTTCCAATCTTTGCTGTGCCTAGAATATTTTGCTCTTATACTAGAATACTTATCTGTATGTGCACTAAATTCTGTGCTATACTACCAGGTCTGAAAACACTACAGACCAGATCTAATTTGTAGACACTAATCCAGCATGTGGGTTTGAAGTTTGAGTGGCCAGGAAAGATCAGCTTTGAGTAATCCTGGGATGTGACTTTATGCACCTGCATTTTTCTTCCTCAAACACAAGGCATGTGTATGTTTAAAAATGCCTGTGGGTCTCAACACTCAGGAGGGATTTGGTCCAGAATGCCAGGAAAGTCTGGATTTCTTCACAGAAGCCCCTTATTTTGTGCATTATTTGCACAATTCCATGGAATTATAAATTCCCATCACATGTCTCTTGTAAGTCTTCTGATATTATGTTCACTTGTCTTCCAAGAATATCTCCTGAGAGGACTCTGAGCATCATAATGGGAACACCAAATTTTGTTACTCTTCTTTTGCCACAATCAAGTTAACCTGCCATACTAAACAACACCCTACCCCACCCCTGTTCCCCACAGTGATATTATCAGTTTTGAAAAGCACGTGATACTGCTTGCTGCTTGAAGAAATGACCTGGTTTTTAAAACTGCCTCTTAGCTTCAGTTGAATCCAATTAATGTTGTCCTTGGAATCTTAAATGCATATGGTGCCATCAAAGATGTTGATCCAAAGAAGGGGCAGACATGGTAAATGAAATTGGGAAGCAGAGAAAGGAAGAGTAGACTTGGAGTTTAAAAACTGAGTTCCTTCTCAGTGCTCCCACTCAGTGGCTAGGGTGCTTTATATCAAGGAACTTAGCTTCATGGGTCTCAGTTTTCTCATCTATAAAATGGGGCCAAAGTGCCTCCTTGCAGAAGTCACAGTAATGATGAAATAAATCTGGTACCTTAGCTGGACACACATTAGTACAAATTCTCCTTTGGATTTTGGTTTGTGGGGATCTATTGGTCAGAATATTAGATCACAGATCTGGATTAATCATAATGTTTCATTAATTCAACAGATATTTTTGATGTGACTCTTAGGTTCCAAGGTTTGCTTTATGTATTGTAGATGAAAATTGTCTGGGAATTTACACCCAAGTGGAGGTGATGAATACATACATACAGAAAGAGATTTATGTCTGGAAGTGATACATCTTCTGGAGTACCATAAAGCAGGTCAGGGGCATAGAAAATGATGGAATGGTACCAGCCAGGATGGTCAGGGTGATTGCCTGTAACAAAGTCACAGCTGAGCAGAGGTATCATCTATTCTCATCTTTTATCTCAGAAAGTCATAACACCACACAACCAGTAAATGATGGGAGAGTAAATTGGGCCAGAAAGGGTCATCACTGGGCTCTACAAACCAGAGAAGAGTCTGCCCCAGACAGGCTTGGGAGGGCTGGCTGCCACTCTCATGGCAGGGAATTAAGGAAGAATTCTGGGGAAGAAGCAGACAAGTGAGGAATACATGGGAACAGATTCGCTCCTGCCCTCAAGGAGGGGCTGCTGTCTTCCCCCTCACCCCCACCTTTCAACCTTCATGTCATCTAGATTGGAGAGAACTCTAGGCAAACCCTGGCCAGTTTCTCTTTTCCTATGACCCATTCCCCAAAGATAATTACCAAATAGTGAATCCTGGTTTTTGTGTGAATAATTTCTACTATAAAGCTTCCTTCCACTCCCGTTATAATTCCAATTCAAGTTCATAGGTTTGCAACTTTAGAACTTTCAGCCCTAAAACCTGAGGCCCCAGGGTGTTCAATGAAATGTCCAAAATCATAGAGTTAACTTCTTACAGAGAAGAAGGTGAGATTTCAGGCCTCCTACCCCATTGGACAGTGTCTTTTCCATTATACCATGATGATATCATTTACTTTTGTTATATTATTGTGAATTATAGAATTCTGTAGGGAGGGTGTGTGTGAGAGAGAATTTAAAAGAGAAATCATGAGGAATCTGGTACTTTGAACTAAAGATGTTTCTGTTATTTAATGAAAAATGCATTTAATCTCAAATTATCTCCATACTTAAAAAAAAATCCAATTCAGATAGGACTTATACAACTGTTTTCCAAAATAAATCCTTCTTTTATTTTGGAAAGCAAAGAAAGTCTCCACTTACCAGGAAATAATCAAAAATATAGTATTTTATTTAAATAATTAATAGACCCCTCTACCCATCATGGGCAGGTAGACTGAGTCCTTTTTTAAAAAAATTCTTAATAATTGAGTATTTGAATTTTAAATAAAATATATTTGGGTGTACTAGAATGCATCTATGGATCCATTCTCCAGACTGTGCAGTAAGAAGGCCTTGAGTAGCAATCACATTAAGTAAAATATAGGATTTCAATGTCTCCCTCTCTTTGGGATGAACACTTACTTGTCATTGGTTTTCAAAGGAGACTGATTTAAACCATTTTTTTTTAAACCATGGTTTGAAAAGGTGGCTGATTTAAGCCTTTTTTTTTTCTTTATAGAAACAGTATAATCTAATGCCCATCCCTAAAGCTTGGAAAATGTTAATATTAATGAGCTGCCAGGTGGGATTTCTAGTGGATAGGACATATACCCTACCTCAAATTTCATAAAATATCCCCGAATTAAAAACTCACTAAATCTGAAGCTTGAAGTTTTCAGATCAGGGACCATCTATCTTGAGTTAGAATGGAAAATCTACTGTTTTCTTAGCTGAATAATACAGGTACAGAAAAGTGTTTGTTTTTGATAACATAAATTGCCATAAGCAACATCTATTTGAAAAAATATTTACACAAATTTGATAATAATGCCTATTCTCATTTCAATTCTTTTGGAAGACTGCATTTAAAACAATCTTTCTATGTCTATCTTTTTTCTTATTGTTTTGTAACAAATTGAGTAGGCTAAAAGACATCGACCATTATACACACACACACACACACACACACACACACACACACAATCTCATAAACCTTCAACCAGCCCTCCTGGCCTTTTCAGCAATCTCAAAGCTATGCAGGTGTCTGTTCCCCTGCAGAAGACTACGCCCTGTTTCATTTTCTGTTGCTTTAATGATTTCATATCTATAGTGTTCGTCCCATTTATGTATTGATTCATTGAAAGGATGGATTACTAAGTGATATCACTCTTTTTTAATTCTGCAACTGATCTGATGGACTCACTAATATCCTGTTGAGATATTTTCCCTGAGCAATTATAGATCCCCATACTGTCACCTGTAGGACCAATATCTTTGACATTTGGTAGAATGAGTCTATCTATGAAATAACCCTTTTCTGTTAATCAAAGTGAGCTGGTCTTGAGGCATCTGTAACCCCAGCCTCATGGGCATCATAAACTGATGAACTATATTAATGCAATTGCATGACTGTTATTCAGAGACTAAACTAGGTGACTACATTCTATGAGGGGAGGATGCTAGCAGCCAAAGGGCTGCTACCTGGGAGACCTAGCCAGTGGATAAGCTGTGCATGTGTGCTTATAGGGTGCAGTGGTGTTATGATAGTCCTGAGGAAGTAAAGAGCAATTACAGCTGAAGAGACAGGGAAAGACCTAACAATAACAGTTCTTCATGTAGTTCCTTACTGTTGGCCAAGCACTTTCACGTGAACTCATGCATCTCATCCCTGCAACAATCCTGAGGGAGGTCATATCACCACATCTCCCTTTTGTGTGGAAGAAATGACAGTTCAGGGAGTGTGAGGCAACTTGCCCAAGATTTGGGTGATAGAGGTAACAGAATTCTCACAAACCAGCCACATTCCTCTTGGTATAGGTAGGTCTGGAGTTTGGGTTTTGAGGTATATATAGGACCTACACAGAAAGATGGTCAAGGGCTTTCTAAAAAGAGTGAAATGCTTTGGGTGGGATAGAAATGGAGGAGAGTGAGATTGGAAAGACTGATGGAACTAGACTATAGAGGACTTTAGAAACCATAACTAATGATTTGGGTCTTATAAAATATATAAAATGAATGAATCAAAACATTTTGAATAGAGGCATGGTCTTCAAATCCCTTAGTACCTGAATCTTCCCTATTCTTGTCCTACTCCTTAGGAATTAGAGACGGGGGTGGCTCCATTACTTATAGCATCTGCATAAGAAGTGGGTAACCATCAGGATTAGAAAATCAGTGATAGGTTCAGACAACCAGAAATGCTATCTGTGCTCTTTTAAAGACACCTGTTTATTAAATATGAAATTCAGGGAGGAAGGAAAAATCCTGTTTCACCAGATCTAATAAAATTGTGGTTATACTTTTTAGCCATTCAAATGTGCCTTCTTTCCCAGTGATCTGGGTATCTTATCCAGCTTGATTTATTTGTTGTTGCTGTTTGTTTGTTTTGGTTCTCAGGATCAAACTCAGGGCTCACTCAAGCTAGGCAAGCATTCAACTGCTGAACTACACCCCCAGCCCTTGAACTGTCTTTTCAATGAGGTACTTAGTCCTAGGTTACAACTTTAATTACTTTTGATAACGAATCAGCAGATAGTAGAGACAAAAGGAAGGTTGTTTCCCTGAAACTCAAATCAAATTTCTATGGAAATTTAGACAGTCTGACCTTCTCTCATGTATTGGTTGGGCCCATTGCCTCAGTTAGAAATACTGACACTTTGCTGGGTGTGGTGGTGCATGCCTGTAATCCCAGTGATTTGGGAGGCTGAGGCAGGAGGATTACAAGTTCAAGGCCAGCCTCAGCAACTTAGTGAGACCCTTTCTCAAAAAAGTTCTTTGAAAAAAACATAAGGAATAAAAAAGAAAATAAAAAATAAAGACTGACATTTCACCCAAGCAAACCAAAAACTTACAGACTCCTCACTATCGTTCCAGGTTGGTTCAGGAGTGAGGGTGTTTATACATTCTCAGACACTTCAGGCCAACTTTAAAGCACTATCAAAATTTCTCATACCTATAAAAATGAAACAAAACACTGAAATATCTAAGATATTTCCCATCTTCTGGGAACAATGTATCTGCCACTTAGTGTATAAACAAAATCCCAGAGTATGAAATTTTTCAAACCACCTCAAGGAGAATGCAGACTTGAAAACTGAAATTCTTTCCCAAGAGCAGGCCCATTTACCCAACCAGTGCTATGTGTCCAAGGTAATGAAAGCCTTTATGTCATATCTCAGTGCACACATGCGAGAGGCCAGAATTACAGTTGCCAGGGGAGCTTTAACCTTGAATTTCTAGACATGTGTGGGTTTCACATGTCTACTGGAATCTAACATTCCAGTAGCAGAGTCATTGGTTCTGAATACATGAGTGTTCATTGATTTAATGTGGGAAGGAGTCTGAAAGTGAACAATCTTTAAATGCTCATGTGGCAAAAATGTGAAAACAAACAGATTAATATTGTAAAATTATTCCACTTGTGAGTTGTCTTTAAGTTTTAAGTTATTATAATCTGTATAAAAGCATATATTTTGATTTAGTCTGCAAAGTCATTTTGTCTTTTGACATTTATCACTTAATTCATAGTCATTCATTTATTCATTCATCCAAAAACTGAAGCATAGGGACAGATGTAGTGCTCATTAGAATGTATCCATGTAAGTGAGCGAGAACAAAGTATCTCTTCTAGAGGGTAGAGCTTCCTCTGACTCCTGATTCCAAAGAAGCACTGCCCATCGGGGCAATTTTATTCGTTACTTTTAAGGACATTTAGGCACTTTTCCCCAAAGGTTGCTCCTTTGTCGTTGATGATACTGGTCCATTATATGGACTTTTGGAGAAAGGTAGGACTTTCTGGCTTCTCCCTTTCTCAGCTTAAGTCCCTCTATTTATATATTAACATGGAGAAAAATACCCTAAGTAAAATGGAAAGATAGGACCAGAGATGTAGCCAGTGGTAGAATGCTTGCGTAAAGCCTTGTGTTTGATCCCTAGCACTGCAAAAATAAACAAAGAGAAAAGATAAATGAGAAACTGTGAAAGACTATTTCTCATACTTATTATCTTAAACAAAGAAACTACTTACAAATCAGTAAGAAAAAGACCACTTGATAGAAAATAGGCTCAAATGCTTATAGTAATGCTAGAAAAAGAAACACAAATGAACAACAAACCTATGAAAAGAATCTCAAGCATAAAGATATTCAAATAATAAAATTCATACACTTCTTGAAATAAGCTAAACCCAAAAAACCAAAGGCCGAATGTTTTCTCTGATATGCAGATGCTAATTCACAATAAGGACGGGACACTAGGGAAGAATAGAGTTACTTTACATTAGATAGAGGGGAGTGAAGAGAGGGGAAGGGGCATGGGGGTAGGAAGGATATCAGAGTGAAACAGACATTATTGCCTCATGTACATATATACTGCATGACCGATGTAATCCTACAATATGTATAATCAGAAAAATGAGATTACATTCTATTTACATATGATCTATCAGAATATATAAATGCATTCTACCATCGTACAACAAATTAGAACAAATAAAAATATCAATTAAAAAAATTCATACACTTGTGACCTAGGAGAAGAGCAGAGATTAAAACAGCTGGATGACCCTTTTGGTAGAAATATAATTTGGTACAATCTTCCAGAGAGCAACATCTGTTTGAGAAGATAAGTATTTATGCAAATTTGATAATAATGCAAATTCTAAAAATTATCTTAAAGATATGTTCATTCAGATACCAAAGATATACATACAAGATGTTTATTGTAGCATTACTTGTAATGGCAAAAATTGGAAATAATTAAATATCTATCATTAGGGGACTAATTAATAAAAGAGGGAAAATTCATACAAGAAAATATCTCACCAGTATTAAACAGAATAAAATTAATTGCAATATACACCAATTTATAAAGTTCTCAAAGGTATATTATTACATGGAAAAAAGGCAAGTTCTAAAATATATGGTCCCATTTATGCAAAAAAAATTTAAACACACATGTAAGATTATGTGCTGACAATTTCCAGAAGGATATATAAGAAACAATTAGAAGTAGTTGCCTCTTGCCATGGAAAAGTAGACTTTGCACATTATAAGTTTGTGGAGTATTTTATGTTCTTAATCATTGGTACATATTACTTTTTTGTAAATAACTAAAAATACAAAGATGTAAAAAATAAAGGGTGATGCTAGAAATAGACTGTAAAAAATCATTCTATTCCAAATGTGCTGATCATAGTGACATTTGGATCCCATTGTGTGGTTAAAAGAGGGAGAAACAGTCAAGTATTTGACACCTGAGTTGTAGCCCCAGCTCTACCTGGAATTAACTGTGGGATCTTAGGCAAATCATTTTACTTCCTCACTACTCATGTAAAATTTCTTCTCTTAATCATTTTCTTGTGTATAAAATGGAGGAATGATTTCAAAATCTCCTTTCGGCTCTCACGTCCATATGACTGAACCTGCACACACTTTTTATTCTTGCATCTCATTTTGGGGTATGGATGCGTGAACCTCTCACAGGTGTTCTCTCTGATCCTATGTGGCTCCACTCCTTCAATCATGGCTGTGTTTCACTTTGTGGAGTGACCTTCAAGGTCAGATGAAGGCTGGGGCTCTTAGGAGGTGCCTTGTGGATTTCTGGGAGCTGATTGTCCTCATTGCCAAGTGACACTGGAGCTGTGCCGATCCCTTCATGTTAATGCAAACTAAGAATAGGGCCAGAATCTGCTCTGGGGTCTTAGACTTTTCCAAAATGGGTCTCATTTCAAACCCAAACACATTTGGCCCCAAGCGCCTTTCCCCTGGACTTAAAAAAAAATCTTGTTTAATTGAAGGGAAATTGAATTTGTCTGGTTTTGATTCATTTACACTTAACTCTTTAAAAAAACAATATTTTGAGGACTTATTTGATGTCCAAAAAGAATGTTGAACCTCTTAATGAGTTTTCTGGAAGACTTTTTTCTTCTTAAAACAGGAAGTGGTGCTGTGCTATGGGCAAACACAGTCAACCCCAAAAGGCACCAGTTCAGTGTGAAACTCTATTGCCCATCATGTGCATGAGCCCCAAAGCACACCCACCCCCAGCTAAGGCCTTTCTCTCCCTAGTACTTACCTTAGAGTAAAAGTCACACCTTTCATCTAAGGGAGAATAAAAATGAGGAACTTATTTACATGGCTTTAGTGTTAATAGTCTAACCTCTAGGACATACCCACATTTAACCCTTGTAAAAACCCTATGATGTACTTCATTTTGGAGACATTTGGTAACTTACCCCAGGATATACATTAGGCAAACAAGTGGAAAATCAGTAATTCAAACCTAATTCTGTTTACTTCCAAAGTTTAGCCACTATGCTGTGTCAACAGATTGACACATATACCTCCATATAATTTAGGTTCCAAACCTACCCCATCTGTTGAGGACCATATGAGTTTGGTGTTTGTTTTGTCTTTTGGTCTAGTGACCCCCATCCATTGTCTGCACTGCTTTGTATTAAATTGCTCAATACTCTGGTATCTATTACTGAAGAAGTTCAGGTAAGAGAACTTCACTGGTTTTGTTGAGTTGGCAAGAAACTGTGACACTAACAGGTTCTGTTTTGCCATAATGAACTAAAGATGTGATTAGAAGTAATTTTTGTAAATCAATAGAGAATAGAATAGTCTTTGACCTGACCATGCTCCCTCTTTTGCTTCCCTGCCCTTTTTCCCCTTTTCTCCCTTCCTCTAACTCTTGCTCTTTTTTTCTTTCTCTTTTACTCATCTACTCATAAAAATACACATAATTTTTTAAAAAAATAACAGATTTGGGAGGTTATAAGAAACACAAAGAAGGGAATGTTCTGTAAGGTTAAAAGGAAATCATCGAGCAAGGCTGACTTCAGGCTCCAGTTTCTCTTGAATAGCATTTCTTGTTATTTCAAGGCTGATTGACTTATAACTGCATCCAAAGCCACCTCACATCAGTTCCTTTTATCAGCCCAAGTGAGACTTCCTGCGGACTGGCCCAGCTTCCTGATATATTTCCTTTTTCCTTTGGCAGAACAAAGAAAACTATAGCTCCAAGGATCCTTGGGAGCAAACATAATTTATCCCTGAAGAACCTATTATTTAAAAATTTTCATTCTCAATGCATAGCCAAACGCCTGCCTTTGCATTTTTCACAGCATCCTGTGCAGCATCGTGATGAAGCCCATGTGCAATTATCAGAGGTCAATGGGCCACTTGAACTCATCCAAGTTGTAGTTTGATTTCATTCAAAGAGGGAAAATTAACCCATTCTCCTCATTAATAGTGAATGAGCTCCCCTACCCCATACACGCATACACCTTCAAGAGTTATTTGGAACAACTTTCCATATGCGGCTTAATCTTTAATTATCCTAATTTAGCATGACAGATAATTTTAAAAGAAAACAAAATTTAAAAACATACTCCTCTCTCATTTAGAGATTTCAACCTATCTGTGTTTGGCATTATAACTCTAGGAACACATGTAGAGGGAAAGAAGCTTCAATATGTATCTAAATTGTCATCAAAATCAGTAGAAGAAGAAATTCCAGAAGTTGGAATAAGGTTATCCCTTTCCTCTTTTGCCTGGAGTGTCCCATATCATTCCATGCCAGTTGGCCTCATTGTCTGCTCTACATATTCTTAGTAAGAGACCTCTTGGGCATGATCCAGGATAGCACAGGAACACTATTAAGAGAGTAGCTTGTACCTCTGTCTTATCTTTCAAAGCAACTATGATACTGTGCCCATTTATGGTACCCTACCCTCATACTCTTAGAAAGTAAGAGATAACTAAGGTTTTGATACAATGTATCCAAAGATGAGAACTGGGTAAGAGATAGTAGAAACCAAGGATTCATGCTCCTAAATAACACATTCCACAATAAGGGTGTTTTCCCAGAGCAAAGTTACCAAGGCTCATGGGACCCACAAAGACTCAAGTTCTGTTTACTCACTGGTCCTGTTTCCTGACCATTGTCACAACACATGTAGGGAACTGAAGAGGACCCTTTCCATAGGGACCACCTAGGCAGCTAAGAAATCATACAGCCCATCTGAATGTTACTACAAGCATCACAGATTTGGAATGGGAAAAAATTAAAACTCTAGTGTAACTCTGTGGCAAGAGGCATCTCCAAGAGCACTAATTCATCATGGTTTATTTCCTACTGATTTCTACTAAGCCAGTCCTCAATGTTATCATCTCTAGAAGGAAATAGGTTGAAAGGGTATTCTTAGAGAGAAAAATAACTCAGCAGCGATCTGGCACGAGGGGAGTGTTTGAGGGTAGGCATGGGCATGGCTGGCATGCTCCGCCTCACATAAGCAGTTTCATTGTGCTTAAGGCCCATATGCATGAGTGTGAGATCTTTCTTTTCCTAGCACTGTACTCTGCCACCAGTCCTGTACCCAGGTCCATAACCAATCAGGCTTCCTGGAGCAAAGATCGATGTGCTGTCCCAGAAAATGTCCCCCATCCCCAGGCCATTACTGAGGTCTATACAGAACCATACTGATCTGACCTTGTCCTTCTCCATAATAAGAACACAAGTAGTCTTGCTCAAACATGGGCTTTAGAGGGTGGGTATGTAGCTCAGTGTTAGAGCACTTGCTAGCATGCATGAGAACCTGTGTTCTATCCCCAGCCCCAGAAATAAACACATAAATAAAATAGGGTTTTTAGTGCAATATAGGACTTCTCTAGAGGTCAGTGATTTGAAAGTCACCTGTGCTTTCTACACTTTTCTAGAAAGGGGAGAGAGAAAATGTTGAGGGACATTTCTGGAAATGTCATTTTAGGAAATGGGCATGCAGACAATTTTCTAGGGTACCTTGGGGAAGGTATCCAGCCATGTAAATTTGCTGTTCCAGGCTTCTAAGCAATTTCTTCTGGATATTTGTGGATCTCTACATGCTTTCTGGGTGTACAGTGTGGTAAAGAAATTGCCATGACCACCCCTCCCTGCCTTCCCAGACTTTGCCCCCAGAAGATTTTGTACATGAGGCATGAACTGGCAGTGGGGCTGGGCTTAGAGCTCTTTGAAATTACTCATTTTCTTCCCATTAGTGTGGACTGGGTCTGACCCAGACTCTTCTCTTCCCAGAGTACCCTTTTAAAAAAATTTTAAACCCTGTGTGTATTTCATGGGAAATTTCACACGCCTGTTTCTGATTCACTTCCAATTAAAGGCTCAAAATACTGGTTTTGTAAGAACTCTTTGATGATCCCGATTCTTGTTGGTTCATCTTTTCTTTCCTCCTAAATGTCCACAGAAGTTTAATAAATGTTGTTCAGAAATTTGCATGCTTAATTCTTAAAAATAATTGAAAACAGGAGAGAATGTTTTATTAGTGTGCACAATTCAAGCAACACTTACCAGGGAGGAGACAGAGACAAAGGCCTCAGTTAGGTGAACTGTGGAAACATGGGTGCCATCACCTGGGGTTTGTGGGAGACTCTGAGCTCAGATCCTATGGGAAGGGAGCAGGGATTGCTACAAGAAATGTTAGAGTCCCTCTTACTGAAGTCAGATAGCATCCACCTGCACTCAGTTGAGTGGTTATTCTCCACCAAATGGAGCAGGTGGATTGACATTTTCTAGATGTCAATGCTGCTTTCAACTCCCTTCTGATGGAGGGGGTCGTTTGTGATGACAGCAAGTCTCATTCTCCATCTCCTCTTTACAGTCATTGAAAAGCTCTGATGACAAACCTATTTGGGTACCCTAACTTCCCTGGAAGTTTCCATGGTCTGTGCACCAATCCCTCCAAAGTACTGAACAGACTCCAAGTTTGGGTTATCTGAATTCTGTACCTAGTCTTGCTGAAGGCTGACTGGGTGACATTGGGCAAGTTACTCTCACTTTCTTAACCTCAACTTCTCCGTCCTTCCAGAAGAATTAAGACTAATAGTACAATTCTCTTCTCCAGTGAATTTGGTTAACATCTAGAGTATTGAATTTCTTTGAGTTTCATGAAGAAAAGTATTAATTACTACACTTTGTTAATTACTGTGTAGCTTATCAGATGGTTGTACATGTTGGCAACTATAAATCATGCCATGTTTCAGATTCTGAGCCTTGTTTGAACTTTTTATGAAAGAGAGCCCCCACACCCTCTCTTTATTGTCAGGGGCTGGTTAGCAATATTTGGTCAAAGTTCAAAGTGTAATCTTGTATGTACACAATGCAGTGTGCTACAAGGTGCTTCCTCCCTAAGAAAAGTGACACAAAGTCTTAGAAAAGCTGGCAGGGAGTTGCTGGAGTGTTTTTCCAGATGATTGTGATGGTGGCAGAATGATTCTGTAAAAGTCAAATGCAGTTCAAAGTTTGAAAATCTAGGTTGAATCCCACTTTTTAGCTGTGTGATCTTGGGCCAGATATGAACTTCTCTGATCACCTTTCCTCTCTATAAAATAAGAATAGTAATTATAATAATAATAAGTAAAATTAAGTTTTCTATTTTCCTTACTAATTGTGAGACTCAAACAAAATGGAAGTAAAAGTGCTTTGTAGTCACAAAGTGCCATGAAAATAATGCTAGTTATTATTATCTTATTCTATTAATTCAGGTCAATATCTGAACATGAAAGATAATAAATGCTGTATAAAATGAATTCATCGGTTGCATTTTTTTGGTCTGTGAGACTTCCAAAGATGCTTGAATTTGGTTAAATTTGTCAATTGGCTGCTTATTCATGTCTCTTTGCCCATATATACACCATCCCTACCAAAGCACAAGTACAAATCAAACATCCCACATTTCTCCTTTCCCTTCCTCCTATCCGGCTATTGTTCTGGTCATGAAACTCCCATCCCAATCAATGGGAGTTTTACGTAAAAAATGATGGCAGGATATGAGTGTGACTTCAGGAATTCCAGGCTTGTGCTACTGATAAAGAGACTTATGTCAAACAGAAAACACCAGAGAAACAGGCCCTCCTGTCCAACCTATGCTTCTCAGCTCCACTTATTTATCTATTTTGTTTCTGCCTTCATAGAGCCAAGAGCATCCTTGACTACAAAATACACCCTCTTTTACAACATTCCCTGGGGAATAGTTAATAAATGCCATCTGACTGGCCAGAACTCCTCTCATTCACCTGTACGACCTCTTCTACTCTCTCCTCAATGTCTTCTTGTAATGGGTTGAAGGAATACAGGGCCAGGCCAGAAGGGGACCAATTTCAGCCCCTCCATACTCTCTGCTTTACCATCTCCTTCCAGAAAAAAGTTTCCCAACCTATGAAGGATAATAGGTTCCCTGATCAATGGATGTGAATTTGTTTGGGTTGGGTCTATATTAAGAGCTGATCCTACCAGTTGGTTTAGCTGATTAAATTGTAAGTGAAGGGGCAATAGAACAAAAGAAGCAATATACCTTGAGGAATGGTCCTCTGCTAGCATGAATGTTAGGACTCATGGTGGCACTTAGTGAGTCCAAGCAAGGCAACCGGTGCCTTTTTTTTCATCATGCATAATCAGTATCTCAAGAAAGGTTGTATCTCTGTCTTTGGGGATATACTAAGCTTCTAAGTGTGCTTATGTGATCAGAAGTGAAGGGAAGAAGAAAAACATTTGCCCATACTTCACCTGTACTGAAATAGCTGAGTAGCAGAGAGAGGGAAAAAGGAAAATGAAGTGGGTTGTTTTCATTTCAAGTGATCATCCAGACATTTAGGATTGATATCAAGAACTTCTCCTTGATAACTCCTTCCTTGAACTTCTCCTCTCCTCCTTAAATCTTCCTTCTGAATGTGTTGAACTATGTATTAGTGTTTTATTCTTAGCCAACAGAGTTGGGATTTCAAAGCCCATGGTGCTGGACATTGAGTTACTCAGACATTACAAACGTGTAGCTCTTAGGGAGGTCTAGAAAGATCAGCCCACTGCTTCTTGTTCCATGCAAAAAATAAGCACCAAACCTAGACACTGCACTGAAAAAGCATTCTGTACTTTCCGACACCAACCATAGAGTGAAGGTACACAGATTATAGAGCATCTTAAATATGTATTTCAAATTGCATTACAAAGTAAAGGCAGTCTTGCAGGAAATTCACACAATGAAAATAAAGGTCGTCTTAAAGGAAATTCATTTGTCTGATAATGGCATCTGTTTTGTAAGATTAGATTATGTAAAGGTTCTACCATCTATACTGTGTCCTATATCTTGCTCAGATATTTACAGATCTGAAAATAGCTACTATGTAACTTTTTAATTTTTTGGAAAGCAATAATATTTTCCTGAACTGTAGAAGGTTCAAACCTCTCTCTTTTGAAGGTATCCATGAATAGGAAGCCTCACAAGAGATGTACCTCTTGCACAATTTTTAGGAGAAGAGATTTGGTAAATCTCATCAGTAGTTTTCAGTCTTCTTAACTGTATCTTAGAAGGCCAAGGAAAGTGGAGGATTAAGAAAACTGTCATTTTTAGAGTGGTCCAAGAGAATTTTCTGCAAAGATGGAAATGTCCTGTTTTAAACTGTTTGATATGTTATCCACTAGCTTAACTTTTTGAATGGCGACTGAGCACTTGAAATGTAGTGTGAAGAGGAAGTAAATTTTTAATTGAATTGAATTATTGAATTTTAATTAATCTGAATCTATAGCCTCTTATGGCTAGTGGCTGCCATATTGAACAGAGTAAGTCTATATAATTCAGGTCAAAAACAGATGTGAATTGAGTCAGAAGGGCATACTTACATGGATTATTTTTAACTGAGTCAGCTATGTGTTTGCTGTCAACTACGGAGACTAACACTTCCATTTAGTCTCATGATGAACACTGAATCAAGCAAAATGAGTCCTTGGCACTGCCAATATACCACCTGCCTTGGCCTGGGGCTGGAGCTTAAGGTTACCATCTAGTTAGCTCATTTTATCACTGATTCTATGCTAATCTTTAAGAATATAATATTTTACTTTTATAAATGGGACATTCAGAATTTATCAAAGGGATATTCACAAATTATGACTGAATGTATAATTGGGTTTGTCAAGGAAAGATATATGTACTTTTCATATATACCCTTTTATTGAGAAATAATCTTGGACAAGATGAAATACTATATAACATGGTGACATTGGGTTCCTCATTTGTAAAATTCTGGCATTATACTAAATCCTCTCTAAGGTTGTTTTCAGCTCTGTTGCTTTTTGCTTTATGCCACCATGAAAATATGATTTCCTATTTCATACATAGGGCTCCATACTATCAACAGATGGTTTGCTTTTCTAGTTCCCACAGCTTTATAACTCTAAGATTTCTCCTTAAGTATAAATGTGAGCAAAGCAACTCGATTTATCAAATAACTAGCTGGAGCAGTGGTATCGAAAACCCACCTCCAGTGTCCCCTAGGTTTGTACTGTTTTGTGATACACTCAGTACCAAATATCTACATTCTTGCAATCCCAAGACATGAGACAATTTATCTCTGGCCTTTGTGCCCTCCCCGTGGATAATGGAAACATACGGCATGTGGTACCTACCATGGCTTTAGAATTACCACGAGGAATAAATATGCCTGTCCCCTGGGGTGATCCAACCTCATTACTGAGGTCTTTCTAAAAAGCAGACCTATGGTAGATTTGCTTTGGAAATCTTCAGGCACATGTCATAGTGAAGGTCAATCCTGAATCTGTGGTGTGAAATTGTGAGTTGAATTGCTTACAAGGGAGACAGACAGACTCCTCAGGGAAAATGAGCCAAAGTTCTCTGAGGGATACTCTGCGTAATAATTTTAGGGGAGATGAACCACTGTGGTCCTGATTCTCAACCATACCAACTCTCCAGAATGGATAAAGTACAAATCTGCCCACAGGCCCCAGTGAATGCCCAATGAGAGTCTATTAGTCTTGTCTTGATTGTATATAGAGCTCGTCATGAATTCCAGAGTTCTACAGCTTGTACATCTTGAGAAAATTTTTTCTTCACCTTGAAAGAGCTCACCTTTGTTCTTATCAGATTACATCTTGCAATAGGTGAAGAATATGTATAGAATGCAATTATGGGAACAAGGTGATTTAGTTACATCATTTTAAAGATCTAAGTATAGGTTTTTAATGTTTGCTCTGAGCTCCTTGAGGGCAGAGACCCTGCCAGTTTGTTTCTGTGTCCTTGGCAGCTGACATATATTTATGTTGATTGTTTTGTGGTGCTAGGAATTGACCCCAAGACCTTTGTGCATGCTAGGCCAGTGCTTTATCTGCAACCTCATATTCATGCATTAATTTGAGCAGCTTCTGTGTGACAGGTGCTGGGATACAGTATTTTGAAAAGACAGATGTGGTTGCTACTTTGACAGAAATTAGAGTTAAGCAGATCAAGCAGGTATTAGCCCAAAGAGTTCTGTAAAAGGGGAAGTATGAGGTGCCTCAGAGAGTCCAACATGGGGACCTAACCTAGGCTCAGAGGTCAACGGCTTCCCTAAGGAAGTGACATTCCGGCTGAACCCTGAACCATAAACAGGAGTAAGTAGAAAAGACATTAGGTCTTCAATAAGTCTTTGGTAATGACTACTCTCCTATGCAGCCTCTCTGTGGCCTTGCTAAATTAGGTATCAAAAGCTTAGTCATTCCCACCATGGTCTTTCAAGACATTAATTGTGTGGCCATAAGCTGGTCTCCTAACCACTCTCTTCAGTAAAGTCAAAGAGAGTATAAAGCATACTATAGTGAAGCAGCCACATCAATGTTTATAGCAACTAAACTCCCAATAGCTAACTATGGAACCAACCTAGGTGCCCCTTAGCAGATGAATGGGTGAAAAAAATGTGGTATATATACACAGTGGAATATTACTTAGTCTTAGAGAAAAATGAAATTATGGCATTTGCCCATAAATGGATGGAGCTGGAGAATATCATGCTAAGCAAAGTAAACCAATCCCCAAAAACCAAAGGTTGAATGTTTTCTCTGATATGCAGATGCTAACTTACAATAAGGCAGGGGTGAGGGGTGGGTCTAAGGAAGAATGAAAGTACTTTGGATTAGGCAGAGGGGAATGAAGGGAGGGGAGGAGTTGTGGCAGTAGGAAAATCAGTAGAACGAATTCGACATTATTACCCTGTGTGCATGTGTGGCTACATGAATGGTGTGAATCTATATCATATACAACCAGAAAAAGGAGAAATTATACTCCATTTATGTATGATGTGTCAAAATGCATTCTATTGTCATGTATAACTAATGAGAACAAAAAAAGAAAAAAAGAGAAGAACACTGTGAAAGGACAGTTACTTTGAAGGCATTATCAGGCTCAATGTTTTCCTTAGCACAGAGAGCAACTGCTTAGAATACCAGTTAATAGCCCTGGTAATACAGTGCATCCAGAAATTTCAAGGCACAAGATCCTGGAAGGCTGACTTCCACCTTTGAAAATTCTAGCCTGGTTTCAACTTGATATCATTTCTCACTGGCAGAGTCTGGAAGCTCTTGGGCAACTAGCACTCTGGAAGATGTACTCTCTCTTTGACATGAACTGATATCTGACCTTAAGCAAAGGCCTGAGTCTCCCCAGGCTTTAGTTTCCTCAACTGCAGATCAGGGGAGATGCTGCCAATGATAATTTTACCTCGAAGAGATGTTGTAATAAAGATGGCTGTAAAAGCATTTTGCAAGATCAAAAAAAAAAAAAAAAAAAAAAAAAAAACCCTACTGAACAGGCGTGCTATCTCTGTCTGGTGTTTGCTAGAATTACAGAGGAAACTCTCTGATCTGAAGAGGTTAAGGACTGGGATTGGCTTTTAAGTTCTTTTCTGGAATTGCTGTACCCTTTACCTAATTTTTACTTTAAAACAACTTTGAGAGGAGGGATCAGAAATGTCAATAACAATGAAGAGGAGGAGAAGGATGCTTGTTGAATAGTTACTGATGAGCCCAGCATGGTACTGAACATTTTGAGGCATTTTAGCACTTCATTCCTGCCATGGAATGCATCTATTATTATACCCACTTTCCCAGTGAGAGGAACAGAAGCATACAAAACTCAAGTGACTTGCCAAAAGGTTTGAGCTAGTAGGGTCTGCCTGATACCAAAGGCTTTACGCACAACATATGTGAAATAGTTTGAGCTTTTCAGAATAAGAGCTCCAGGTTGCTAAGTGACTAAACATATACAATTAATTATTCCTGTCCTGAAATACAAGAGTGTTAACATTAGCAGAAGTTTATTTTTGCAATTCCTTTGACCTTATGGTATTTCCACATGCCTTTACCCCTTTCCCTAATTGTAGTGCTCTCCTGTTGCTTAAAGAAGGGAAAATCTATTTGCAAAGCTGTCCAATTAGAAAATGATTCTCATTTAAAGTAGTGAAAGCTGTTGCGAAGGACTGAAGGTGAAGAATCAGAGACATTTGATGAGAGTCTATATGTAAGCGCAATGGGGATGCCAGAGCCTGGGCTATGTCACAAGGTCTTAAAACAATTTCTTTTTTTCACTTCTTTCCCTGTTCCCCGTCCTACCTCATTCTGTCGCATGATACAGAGAGAATATAACATTTCTACCTTCTTGGGATTGAAACAATAGTCTTTGCCTGTGCCACTTTTATTTCCCCACTGGGGAATCTGAGAGATGACCTGATTGAATTCCACCCATAAAGGTCATACTTTGAATTCAAGGCAGAGAAAAAAAGTGAGGAAAGCATTTTGCAATGATACTCCATGTGTCCTGAGCATGCTGGGGCCTCGCCTGGCTGCACTGTGGTCTGCTGATAAGGATAACATGGATGACAAGTGGCACATATCCAGGACAAACGAAATTCTCTGTTTTATTGTTTAAAGGAAGCCACCATCCACTCAGGAGAGCAAGGGCTGGGGCATAGGCATAGATTTTCCTGCTGGTGGGAGGAGGGGCGAGACTGGCTGGTTGCACAGCAAGGGAACAGAAAGAGCCACCAGGCTGCTTGTGAGTGTATCTGTCCCTAATTTCATCTGGGGGGCATTTGTGTGGTTGGAAGTCAATAAGGGGTCATCACAGTTTATGACATTTGTAGGAGTTAGGAGCCAGTCTGTTAGAAATAGAGGCACATTGATCAGGTGAATAAAAAGCCTGATTGTAGCCCATTTAGGAATCATAGAAAAAGCACCAGGAGATTTAGAGAAGTTGATCTGGTTTTGAATTTAAATTTGGGACCTCCTCTCCCCACCCCCTCCAAGCCAAAATGTCAGAAAAGGGCCTGGTTTCCCTTTATGGAGTGCAAAATAAACAGATCTTCAACAGCAGGAGAGGGGCCCACTTCCCCAGCCCATAATGCCAGAGCTGGGGGTTGGGGGGCAGTGGGGAAAAGCAGTTATTCTTCTGTCTGGTTAGTATTTGGCATTGACTTTCATTTTCTCCAACCTCTGTTTTCTAGAAGACTGCTTGTGCGGGAAGTACAGGAATAAAAGAGAAGCTGATTTTGGGGTTTCTTTCTTTCTTTTTTTTCTTCCAGACTTCAAAGGAGGTGGATTTTTGACTTTTGATAATTTGGGGAGGCAGTTCGAAAAAAAAGAAAAAGGCCATGTGGGGGAATTGAACCCACCATCCCACCATCCTAATGAGCACAGTGTGCTGTGGACTTCTCACTCTGTTCTCCCAGGCCAGGAGAGTGCCCAGCCCTGGGCATCTCAGGGTCAGCTGTGGTTAGCCTGGCCACAGGGCCCTGCATTCCTTCTGGGCTTTGCTGGGTTTGGGTGGGTGTGACCACGAGTTTACTCTGGAGAAAACGGAGACAAAGAGTCTAAATTGGGCAGGATCTTGAATCTAATGACTTGTTTACGATCCTGTACTTTTTCCAGGGCAGGGAGGAGAGGACAGGGTAAGTGCTCACTGTGGGCATGGGCGCACTGTTGTTTTTCATCCTAAGGAGGTAGGACAGCTTCAGCAGGCAGCAAGGGCATCTGCCCGGCAGCCAGCGGGCAAAGCAATGCAGCGCTCTGTGTAATTTTCCAAGGTGGGGAGGAAGCAGCCGAGGCAGCTTCGGCCACTGCCCATCGACTTGGCTTCCGGGGAACAAACTACTCCCAAAGAGAATGCTGCTCCTGCCACATGAAAGGCCCCATTCCTCCCACTTCAGCTTGGAGCAAAGGGGAAGATTACCCTCTTCACCTCTGCTCCAAATGCACCCCAAACCAGAGTACCCAAAAGGAATGCACACCTGGGATACAGCTAAGGAAGTATCTCTGGACCTGAAAAAGGGTAGAGGAGATTTCCAGAATTCTCTAGAGGAAAAGCAGATCAAAACAGTTGCTGCAAGGTGGAATTTATTTAATAATTGCTAAGTACAAAGAATTTCTAAAAAAATAAAATTAAATTAATTTTATAGTATACTGCAAAATTTGAGGACTTGTTCTTTCAGGTACTTCTGGAGCTCAGGAGATGCAGTTTCCAGGGCATTTAGATTTAGGCCCCTAGGGTTTACCCCAAAGGGCAGAGTGGGACAACAAGGGAGGGCAACATGAACATGCAGGGCAGTTTATAAACATCCTCTTTAGTTCTTTTTTGCCAACCCAGGAGACTTATATTGCAATTGCCATTTGTGTGTGGTGGTGGGGAGTACTGGGGGGTTGAACCCAGGGGCATTCTGCCACTAAACTACATCCCCATTCCTTCTTGTTTTTCATTTTGAGAGAGGGTCTTGCTAAGTTGCCCAGGCTGGCCTCGAACTTGTGATTCTCCTGCCTCAGCCTCCCAAGTTGCTGGGATTACAGGTATGCACCACCTTGCCCAGTTGCAATTACTATTTTTTGATGAGAAACTGAGGCTCAGACAGGTTAAGTCATTGACTCAAGGCCATACAGTTGCTTAATGTATCACGCGATAGATCCCCTTTGCACTCAGTCTGAATAGTAGGGCAAGGCAAGACAGTAACCCATGTGTGTGCTTGAGCTCCTCAAATGAGAAGAGGGTGGCCCTAGGATGCGGTCTATTACCTCTCCCGGATGGTTTCAGTTGGGTGTGGCTGATTCAAAATTGTGCTTCAAAAGAATAAGTCTTAGTTGAAGAGTAGAGGAGCCCAATCCACAAGGCACCTGCTTGTTATCCAAGTCCTCTAAGATGGTGCTGGGGGTTCGGATGGGAGGTGAGGGTCCTGGAAGCCTCAAAGGACTCCTGTCAGGATAGTCTCAAAATATTGGCATCCCTAGAAAACTCTATATTTGCAATGGAGAAGGACCAAATTAAAACTAGTACCAGCCATGCTGGAATATGTAGAAATGTAACAGCTAACACTTTTCTACTTTGTCATTTAGAAACTCCATCTTGTCAGGTAATTCATTTGAAAACTGAGAGGTAGGTAGGGCAGCTGTCATGACTGGAGAAAGAGGCCACCCGATGCCATGGATTTGCATTCTGATCCCAGTTCCTGCTGTCCTGTCCACAAGATGTATGGCCTAAGCAAATCCTTCAGCTTCTCCTAGCTTCAGTTTACCCATCTGCAAAACCTGATGGTCTTTGCTTTCCAAGTTCAGATATGATTCTCCCTTACATTCTGAGACACCCCCAACAGCTGGCAGCCCAAGTCCACTGCTGAATGCTATGGCCTTCTCCTTCCCTCTGCTGTCTGAAGTCTGAGGAATGGGGAGCAGGGCTGTGGCGGGAAAGAGTAGGTGGCAAGATCCCCCTCCACCAGTTTCCTGCACCTGGAGACAAGAACAGAGGCCATTATTCCGCTGACTTATTGTTTAGAGTTTTTGTTTGTTTGGGTTAGGGTTGTTTTTTTTTTTTAATCTTACTGAAAGAAACTTCCATAGTTTTCAAATTCCAATTGTGCCTCTTTGCTGCCTATCCCAACTCACTACCTTGCAACTGGTCAGTCACTGGATAAATCTCAGTGAGTAAGAACAGATTGTGTTATTTGTCTGTACCCTGCACCCCAGAGGTGGAGACTCAGTGAGACCAGCAGAACAGCTGAAGTTCGACTCAGTGGAAAATCCAGAAGTGCAGATGTGGATCCAAATTGGGCTGAAAAATCTCATGAGATCAGGCTTTCTTGGACTTCCTGCTTTTAGCCTAAGCAGTATGTTCAACATAAACGAACTTTCGGTATTTTGAAACTTCCGTTTCTGGTCTCAGAACCTGGAAGTAGAGAGCTGTTGTGAACATTTCCACAAATTTTGTCATGGTTATTTGGAGGCCAAGTTGAAACTAGTAATTATGGAGCTTTGGAACTCACTATGGCCACAACAGCCTGCCTGGATTGCAAAAGGAGTGGGAGAAGAACACTTTGGTAGAGTCCAGGCTTTGGACACAGGCTGGACCGTGTTCAAATTCTAATCCTGCCACTTCCGGCCATATGACTTAACGTCTCAGAGTCTCAGTTTCCTCATAATTATATAAAGAAAATGTATCAATTCATGATGTCATGAGGACAAAATGATGGGGGGGTGTGCACGTGAATATTTCTCTCTCCTTTTTTCATATATACATATGAGATGCATATGTGCATGTATATTTATATATACATATACATACACATCTATGTACATACATGCTAAATGTGTGTATATATATATACATATATATATATATAATTTATCTGTAGCTTGAATAATTTCCCCTAGGAGTCTCAGGCAGCCAATGTTGATATGGCATTTGAAAGTCGTTGACATCTATCTAATTAGCTGTCAAATGCTGCTGTACACAAAGACAGCAAGGCTTCTACTTTGGAAAGGATGAGCTCTGAGATGGGGGAGATCTCCGGAGGTCTCCAGTGACAAGTGAGAGGAAACTCTGGAAGCTGAGTTGTATTAGTCACGTTGGCTTTTGTTTCGAGGGAGCAATATTGGGCAGGCAGGTGTGCTGGAAGCTAGGTGTTCTGATGGAGTGCCACACAGTCATCAACTAACATGAGCAAGAGCTATGTAGAGCAAGAAAGGAGAGAAGAGAGAGAGCTGAGGACAGAAAAGGTGAGGTACAATGAAATCCTAGCTGAAGCTGCTGAGAATAGCTTCCTTGGTAAGTTTACCCTATGAGAGTTGCTACCTCTTCGCTGTTTCTGACTTACTTTGTTCTTCTACTCATGAAATGTGCTGTTTATTTTTTAAAGTTTTTTTTAATAGTGATTTCCAAAGTACCACCTCATACATGTACAAAGTTTTGCATACAATTTGAAGAACGAAGAAAACAGCAACAACAACAACAACAAAATGCAAAAGCACCCATGGTCTTGCAACCCAGAAAACAGTCCATTAATATTTTGGAATATTTCCTTCCAGTCTTTTTAATAAAAAAAAATAGATATATATGTCTTATTTTAATATAACTAAAATCATAGTGATTTGTAAATTCCTTTTATTTTCTTAATAGAAAATTATGGACAGTTTCCTATAGCACTAAATATTATTCTACATTATTATTTCTAATGAGTGTGCAAAAAAACATTAAATGAATAAGCCAAGTTCTAGGAGTTTTCTGTTTTGTTTGTTTGCAGCACTGAGGATCAAACCCGGGACCTTGCTCTGCAAGCAAACACTGTACCACTGAAGCATATCCCCATGTGCACTTTAGAATTATATGTTACCCCCAGCTTCTGGACCTGGGATGGCATTTTGTAACAGAGTTAGACTTCTTTCTTTTTTAATTTTAATACAATATTCAGTGTAGGCTTTAGAAACGAGCCCACATGAAATGCTGAAAAGGCAATGTTATAGAAGTCACAAAGACCCCCTTGAGTCATAAAACCAGAAACCCTGGGAGAGGCAGGGCCAGGCCTCTGCTCACCTCCTTGTGCCTCTTAATGCAGCCCAGATGGAAGCCCGTCTGAGAGCAGATTGCAGGCAAACCCAGGACTGATCCAATGGCACAAAGACAACCACGACTTCGAATTTCCTGCTACTAGGAGGCCTATTTCTGCATAGGCTGTTCGATTTACACATATGTGGAAAGCAGCTCCTAATAACAGAAGAGTTGCCTCTCTTCTTTCTGTGTCAGCGCCACAGTCCCTGCTCAGTGACTCCTGCATCTCCTGGCAGCTGTCTGCCACTTCTCCTTCCCCTCCCAGCAGAGGGTCAGCCAGGCTCCTTGTCAGAAGGAGGCCAGGCCCTCTCTGCCTTCTCTGTGTGTGGCAGAGGTTGGAAGGGAGCTTTCTGAGGGCTCTTTGTCTGGTGAATGAGCTGGACCTCTGTACAGCAGAAGCCCCCTCTGACCACCCATGCCCTTCCCCCTCCACCCAGGCAAGTCCTGCCCAGGAAATGGTTGGTTTTCTTCTCTTTCAGCCCCAACTAACCTGAGCTTGCTCAACCACTCTGGGTAGGCTGGAATCTCCTGGCAGCTTCTACAGTAGCCATACTCTTGCCAACTGGAGGCTGACAAGTCTGTGAGGGAGAATTCTCTGTGAGCCCCCCAAGACTAGTCTCTATGTCAGGCCCACTCCTATGGAATGCCTCTCAGACAGCCCTTCATTCAAACCTTCTGCTGCTGCCTTGGTTCTCAGGGTGCCGTTTATCCAGTCATTCATTAATTCCCTACCTTGTACTTAGTGCCTCCTATTCTAGACACTGCATTAGGGTGTGGGGATAGAATAGGGAATAAGATAGACACAGTTCCTGTTCTCATGAAAGATATAAAGAAGAAAAAGAAAAGCAACTAGAATGGCAGAGTCTATGATGGAGATCACAGGGGAAATGCCCACCAAGTCATAAAATCCCTGGATACTCTTTGCTGTATGTTTGAAATTGTGACCAGCCCCCAGTGTGGTTCAAGCTCATAGTTCAACCACTGAGCTGCAGAAAGACCATCTCTTTATAACAAGATCAATTATGGGCTGCAGAGCATGCCTGGCTCAAGCACAGGGCCCCGCAGACCCTTGTGGTCAGGGAGTTCCTAAATGAACTCAAACCTTTGGGGGTTGGGATCTGTTTACTCTTGGCACACTGGGATTTCCTGTTTCTAAGAAAATGGTCTTAGATGCTCAGCTGCATTAACTAAACAACATGTTGACGCAAATGAATCTGAAACTTGCCAGCTCTAGACTTTCTGGAAGGTTGGATTTGGGAATAAAAGCAACTGAGTGACTTTCCAAACTTTGAATTCCAAGCCAAATGAATCAGGTCAGGTATTAATTGGGGGACCATCTTCCCTTCCCTTCCTGCCTAAGCCCCCTCCCCACCTTGAAAGGGGCTTTGGAGTCATAAGCTTTGTCTTCATCCCATGGATGAAAGGAGGAAACCTTTCCTCTGTCCACAGCTGGCCTTAGATGTAGGCGAGCCAATAGTGTGGGGATACTCCAAAAGATCCATACCCCAAAGTCTCCATCAACCAGTTCCTATCATCTGCCTGATATCCTCACATGAGCTCACTCTTTTGAACATTCAGGAGCTCATGTCAAAAACAGAAGAGTTACCCCAACACTTTTTAATGATTTGATATCTGACATACAATGTTATGATACCTCCTATAAAAATTAGTCTAGCAAGGTCTTGGAAATATAGGAAAACTGGCAAATTTTGGCAGGGTATGGAAGAAGGGAAAGAATGAAACAGAGGAGAAGCTGATTAGGTCAGGGATGCTTCTCAGACAGTCCTGACCCAGAGAAAGGAGGGCAGGAAGAGGATTCCCAGATGGGGAAAGGAACAGCCTGGTGACCATGAACACCAAAATCACCACCTGGCTTCCTTAGCTAGAGTTGGTCCTCACATTGGCCATTCACTCTTTTATCTGCCATCCAGGTGCCAGCAAACTCCACAGGGATGTGCTTGTTCCCTTCCAGGGAAGGTAGCTCTGTCTTCAAGGCAGAATTTTACCATTTAACAATATTTAAGGCAAGGGATTTGTATGGCATCCACAAGAAAGTGCAATTATGCAGAAAAAAATGTGTAAACTATTAGAGATTTATTTCATAACAAGAACTGCAGTCACTGAGATGTGGCTAATTAATATTACTAGAGCAGGAGCTTATTAGTTGAGGACCAGGTTCTTCAGGAAAACCCATTGCTGGGGGATGAGGGATGGACATAAGCATGCATAATGGTAGTGTAGGAATATCTATGCAGTCACTGATTTTGCATTCTGACCCTATAATAAGCCCTGGGAATTGTGAACTCAGGGAATCTCCAAGAAATCAGGAAGGAAAATATCCAAGTCTTTGTCAGTTCAGGCTATAATAGCAAAGTGTCATAGTCTTGTTAGCTTATAAACAACAAAATTTTATTTCTCACAGTTCTGGAGGTTGGGAGTCTAAGATCAGAGTCCCATCATGATGTGGTTCCTGATCTCTGCTAGATTGCAGATTGCTGACTTTTACCTGTGTCTTCACATGGTAGAAAGAGGGTGAGCTCACTCTCTGGGATCTCTTATGTAAGGCCACTAATCCCATTTGTGTGAATTCTGCCCCTTGTTCAAATCAGCTCCCCAAAGTTCCACCTCCTAATATCTTCGTGTCAGGGTTTAGGATTTAAAATGAATTTTAGTGGAACGCAAACATTTAGTCCATACCACTATGGCAAAACAACAATGGAATAATGAAAAAGAACAGAGGAGCAAGTGGGGCTTTGGGAGTGTAAATGGGATCAGACAAAGGATTTCAGAAGAAAAGGAAAATCCCTATGTGCTTGAACTCATGCAGGAGGGCTTCATGAAGGAGATGCCCATGACACAGGAAGGCTCATTTTCACAGGTGTCTGCATCTGCAGGTCATGAATCACTGTCTTATAAGCACTGGAAGCCCAGGAGCATGGTGAGCAGGAATTGCCGTGGGTAGTCTTACAGAACTTGTGCATAAGGATGGAAATATTTCAGAAATGGAAATAAAAGAAGTGTATTCCTAGCTTCATATGTTTGCTGAGCTCCAGGAGGTAGCCACGTGTGGGAAAGAAGATAAAAAGATAAAGAGGAGAGGTACAGGAATTCCATGCTTGAGATTCTAAGAATAGATCAATGGAACCCATTTACTCTCTCATTAATTTCATCAGGGAGCATTTGTGGAGCACCTACGATTTCTGGGCAGTGAGCAGCATTAAAAATGCAATTGTGCATGAGGTTTGGTCCCTGTCTTTGATGAACTCACGGTTCTCTGAAGGGAACAGGCGTAAATGAGAACTAAAGCTAAAGCTGTGAGAGCTTTCACAATGGCACATGTGAAGTATCACAAGAGGACAACCAAAGGAAGGACTGTCTCCACTGGGAGGGACCCAAGGAGTCAGGGATGGACCCACAGAGAAGGGACCAATGGGCTTTATTTTTTAAAGGTACTCCAGGAAAGGGGCTGGCAAGGATAAGAGCATATACATAGGAAGGAGTGTGCCAGGTCGGTAAGGGTGCCCCTCTGGGGCACCCAAGCGGAGAGGTGGGAAAACAGGTTGAAGTCTAACTCTAAAGAATCTTTTATACCAGGCTATAGATAATTTGAATTTTCTTGAATTTGGTTGTTGATGACAGCAAAATTTGCATGTTTTCATAGAGACTATGACAGCCAACATTCCATTCAATTCAGCTAAATAAAGGCTTCTAGAGCACCCATTACATTGCAGAATATTGACCGTTTTGGACAGTTACATGGTTTATAGAAAAAAAAAAAACTATTACAAGCACTCAGGAGACCCCAATCAATCCGGGGAGGAGTGAGTGGGGAGAAATAGTAGGAGAAAGATGAGCGCAAATAATTTGGATATAAGAGGAGAATGGGTTTGTGGTTCTAGGAGAGGCACAAAGGTTTATAGAGGTAGAGATTCCCAATAGCCTAGGTTTGTTCCTAGCCTCAGGATCAAACAGGCTTAATTTGGAGGTCCAGCTAATTCTTCTTTACTTGGTAATATCACTATGTTTCTCCCTCTTCCCACCAGCAAAAGTGCTTTTATTAGGCACAGAGAACTATGGGGTACAAGTCAGAAAACCATTGCTGACACATTCCTGCCACCCCAAACAGGTTTGCTAGCTCACCCACCTGCTAGCCTCCCATGCTCTGCCCAGGGTATGACTCCAGGCCCCTGCTCCAGGTGTGCTCTTGGTTCCAATAAGAACTAAAATTAACAACCAGAAATGTCCGGTGATGTGGGAGGGGGAAGGGAAGACCTGAATGTGACTCGTTTTTTCTGGCTTCAGCACATGTCTGGCTCTTCTTGCCTTGAATCTGTGTTCAGCTCCACGCTTATGGTTGTATATGCAAAATGACGCACTGGATAGGCTTGAGCCCAATCCCTATGTAAAACACAAACTCAATCAGGGTCTTCGGGTGCCTCCCTCCTCCTCCCACTGCCTTGCCCCCAACATGTACATGTTGGTTATATCTGCACATGCACACATATTCAAGCAGAACATAGGAAGCTGAGGGCCACTTCAGATCACTACCCAAAGTTTTGTCCCTTCACAATTCACTTGTCACCCTCGGGCAGCCATGGGCATAGGCATGTGAAGGTTCCCTCATCAAAGTCAGTCTGACACAAATGCCCACAGACCCTTAAATGTGTCTTGCAACCTTTTGCCAGTTGAAGCCTAGGAGGCGGGGGCAAAGCAAGAAGGAGGCAGCCACAGAGAGCTTTGGGATGTAATAAATGATGTACAGAAAAACATCTTATCATCCCTTTCTTTTATTCATTCTCTCTCTCTCTCTCTCTCTCTCTCTCTCTCTGAGGTACCTCAGGCCTGGTGGTTTCAAAACTAGCAGCTGCAAACTTATGAAGGAAAAAAACCCAAACCACAAAACCCCGTCTTGTGAAAACCGTGCACCAGTCTAAAAGTGGCAGTCCATACAGAAGGAAAACCTGTTAACGTTCAGAGGCAGAAGCAGCTGGGTTTTTCTGGTGGAAAGGAATGCTCACTGTCCTAGGCATAGGGAATAGAGGCCAAGGATGAGGCAGGGAAGGAGGCTGGGAGGAGGGAGAGCCCCAGTTGGCTAGGAGGGGCCCTCTCAAGAATGGCTCCAACATCACTGAGCTCTCTGAAACAGTCAACTTCCCAAATGCAAATCAGACCAGCTGTGACTATCACATTACTGGTATCTCCTTCCAGCAGACCCAAGGTCCAGCCTCCCTTCCAAGTCCACTGGGAGCTCTTGAAGCATGGCTGACATAGCTGTTGCTTCACTCCTGGTCACCACCCCCCAACCCCAACCAGTGCCCACTCATTTTCACCTATATTTCACACCTTTCAGTACACCCCTGATTCAACAGAAAGACACCTCCAAACTCAACTCCAAACTCCCACTCCTTTGCTAGTTTCAACCTACAACTCCATCCAAGTGGGGAAGAGGAGGATGTGGTAGGGAAGGGGGAGGTAAGAAACTCTTGGAAAGAATCAGGTCCCTGTCTGGCTTTAAGTTGGACAAGGAACATCAGAAGTTCAAAGAAATATGAAAGCTGGAAAGGAGAGTGAAGGACACTAACTGCCCTGGGCTATTTCTCCTGTCCTCCTGCCTAAGCTCCATGTCAATGGCATCTTTGGCCAGAACAAAGTAGACACTTGAGTTATTTTGATGAGCTAGGAGACTGCCCTGCTCTGCACAGGAAGGGCAAGTCATTCATAAGCCCACAGACATGGTCAAAGGAAGCCAACCCAAGAGGCCACTGTAGACCACATACATGTCTTATGATAGTTGGCATGAAGTTACAGCTTAGTCAATAAGACCCAACTGGACTCCAGTTGTCAAAACAAAACAAAAGAAATCTAGAATGAATTTGAGTATGAGTATTTGAAGAGAAGTAAAGTCTGTGAAGTGATCAACACTGGGTGGGGTTAATGAGAGCAAGCTTCAAGGAGGAAGTAAGTTTTGAGTAGAGGTTGAAGGAGGGGAGGGACATGCTGGGGCAGAGGAGGGGGAAGAGGAAGTGTGTACTGTGGGGGAGGTGATTTGTCTTTGGAAAGGGTAATGCTGATTGCATGGTGGCCCCTGGAGCTGTGCTGTGCTTGATGCCCTGCCCAGAGTTAATATCATTAGAATATATTCTCAAGGAAGAAGAACAGTGTTCAATATTAATGATAGGCATGTTGTATTGTGGAAAGAAAATAGATTTTGGAATCAGACAGATCTAAGTTCAGCTATTAACTCTGACATTTATGAGCTGGGAAACCTCCTAGGCCTCACCCTTCTGAACTATAAAATGAGGAAATTATTTCATAAGGCCATGTTGAGAATGAAATTAGATGATATAGCCTACACAAAGTAGTTAGTTCTGTACCTGGCAAATAGTAGCTCCTAAATCCACAGTGGCTAATAGTATATATTTTATAGCTCATGGATTAGAAAAGCAGTCACGGCAAACTGCTTCAAGTCCTCAAGAGGAAGAGTATAAGGAGCTGGATGCTGAGCTCAGCATGTCAGGCCCAGTCTCAACATTTCCATGTGATGAAGTAAGCTAAGACTTCTGAATACAACTCAAGTACTAGGTCTCTAGTTGTGGTTGTCAGTAGGGCTGGTGGATCAGCTTCAAAAGCTGACTTGCTGTAGCCTGAGTCCCTGGTACCTGGGTTTGAGTCCTGTTTGATTAAGATGCAGATACCTCCAGCTATATGTGCTGCTAAATGTTTGGCAACTTGCTCTCCAGGTTTGTATAATGTTCACCTATTTCCATGCTGTAAATAGTCCCATTGTGGCCAATTTCAGTCTACCTGATGTCTCTGGATGTGGAATTGTGAAGAGGTATACCCCATCATTCTCAGGAATCCCCCAAAGGCAGCTCCAGCATACCTCTTCCAGTGACCCACCCCAGGGCCTGGTTGCAGCTTCTCTCAGAGCAAAGCGGGCACCTGTCCTCTAGGCCCAGCCTCGCTTTGCTTCTTGTTTGTTTCTGTAGAAAGGCAAGGAGTTGAAAGGCAGGGAAAATTAGACATTCCTGCTCCCTTTTCTGAGTCCTATGCTGGGCAGAAGTAAAGCTCCCCTCCCAGGACCCACTTCCCCTCAGGCCAGTTCCATACTGACTAGCAAGTTTATTTGCCTCACATGCTGAAAGAAAACAAGGCAAAACAAAAATGTGGCCCTTTCCAGTGGACCTGCAGCAAAGTAGCTCTGTTTTGAGTGGAAAGAGAAGGAGCAGCCCCAAATGCAGTGGAGTCTCACAATCTGCCACCACACTCATTCCAGGGTGCTAACATTGCCAACACCCATTTTCCCCTGCAAGTGGAGCAACCCTGATGCAGCCACACCTGGGCACAGGTGTGCACTTCCAGTTTCCCTTTAGGGTAGCATCAGGGAGAATTGGGCTTCATCCTTAATAAATCGTCTGGCAGGGGTTGTCACAGAATCATGGAATGTCACAGCCAAAAAGATTTACCCCCTTCCTGTATAGGTCAGGGTGCTGCTGAGGCCAGAGTGAAGACCTCTCTGTTGTGTCACATCTAAGGAAACATCTCCCTCTCTGGCCTGCTGCTGGGCAGTGCTCCTTTGTGTTGACCTGCAGACATTTTTTTCTCACATTATTTCTTCTGTGATTGCTCTGGACCCTGGGAAAATAAGCTATCTTGAGCAAGTTCTGTGCCTTCTGTTCCTTAAAATTGTCCATGAGCACCTAGCAGAGTCCTGGGCATATTTATGGGCCAACTGGTAGATCAGACCTTCTCTGGTTTAGCAGTAAAGGGAGCAAAGTCAGGACAAATTCCCCAGCAAATTCTGTATTGGAATTTCTTGCTTTGGGTACACAAATAACTTGTTTCCACTCTTCGTTTACCGTAGCAGTCACCACCAACTTTATCCAAATATCAGGTAAATTATCGTCTACCCCAGGTCGAGGGGTATGATGAGTCACCTAAAACTAACAACATTCATTTAGTCCCCTAACTGGAAGATGGGTGACGGAAATGAGAGGAACCTAAAACTTTATGCAACCTCCAGAGAATACACCCTTCTGCTTCATGATCTTTCATTCAATGAATGGAAACCTCTTTGGATCTACACAGGACGCAGGTGCTCATGCCTGTCGTGGTTGGTAGAGAACCTGCTGAGGTCCTGCATGAATCCTAAAGACCAGACAACAATTTGAGTTTCCTCTTCAGTGGACTTTGTCTGCTGGGTTCCTCTGCTTGTCACTGGGTGCATGTAAGGACAACACTAGGACTCCCAACCAGCTCTGCCAGGAGACTTTGTTATGTTCTGTGGTTCAAAGAAAAAAAGGTACAGGAGGGATTGATTAATAGGAGACAGGAAGTGAGCTTATTATATTTATAAACAATGAACCCATGTTCATGTTTCAGGTGTCCTGATTTATCTCACAGGTGGGAGGGAAGAACTGCTGGCAAGTCTTCTCTCCAGGCCCTGAGCTTTGGAGCAGGATTTCCTCTGCAAGTTGTCAAAGATCAGATAAAATCTTAATCTCAGGCACATGCAGCCACAGGCTTCAGACCCTCCTGCCACTGTGTGCACAGCTTTCAGTAATGAGACTGAACAATGCTTGGGACTCCGTACAAGTATGGGGAGGTGCGGGGGAGGATCAAGGTTGAGGTCTGTGAGGTACATGAGGCTTCATGTGAAAACTGCCAGTCTACCACACAGACCCTAGAATACCTGCAGAGCTCAGGATAACCTGGGTGCCCTGTTACTCCCTTTGACCTTCTTGTACCAGGTGTAAAATGTACTCAACAGAGGTCTTTACCTGCCATATTTCTTCTTCCTCCTCAATTTCTTCTTTCTCCTCCTCCTCCTCCTCCTTAAGGGTGGAAGCCAGAAACATTCATCTTTGCTTTGCTGGGCTCTTGGGAACTAGCCTGGAAAAATGTGCCCCAGGCATTGGCTGGTGGGACTGGGAAGACGGGAAAACTTCTAAACTTGTTCCCCATAATATTGTGCTAAAGTCATGCCTATTCCTTTAAATATGACTTTTATAATGTATTTCCAGAATGGGAAGAACCAAACATTTTAGGTACCCCATTTATTAAATGGTACCAGGTTTGAGAATGCTCTGAAGGAAGTGTGTTGACTACAAAGCATTTCCCACAGCAGAATATGGCTTATGTGTGTTGAGTGAGCCAACCAATCAAGTTAGCATGAGAAGTTTCAGGACATAGAAGAGCTGAAAATCTTGAAATCAGGGGTTTATACCCACAGGATTCTTTCTGCTCTTAAGTCCCTCTTAATAATTTTCATATTATTACTTCCTGGGCTGTGACTGTCATGTATCGCGCATTCGTTGTGTGGGGACTGTGCTATGAACTCCATTTATATTCTCTCACTCAGCCCTCACAACTCCATTGTCCCCATTTTACAGATGAAAACTCAACTCTCAAAGAGGTTCTCTAACTTGTCCCAGATCACCCAGCATGCACATGAAGACCAAAGCATATAAGCCACTGGTATTTCCATAGCTCCACTGTTCAAAAGATTTATTTATTTCCATGCTTATTTAATAGAGGCTGGGTAAAGAGAACCAGCATGGCTAGAGCCCAGGCCCAGCATTAAGAAGGTGCATTTGATCCTAGAACACTGATAAATATTGGAGTGCCAAGAAAATCGCTTCCAAAGCAGTGAAGGAGGAGGACTCTGTTCAGGGTGGACCCAATCCAGTCGACGTGCTTTCCTTTCCTTTTGATGAGTCTCTTTGAGAACAAGGTCCTCACACCCATGACTTTTCTATTGCCACTGTCTCTTGTAGGATCTTGAGGGAGCTAGAACAAGGGCTGTGTGACAGATATACCATGAATGGATGTATTTAGTTATTTGCCAGGGAAATGTAATAAAGGGAGGCAGAGCCTACCTAATTAATGAATTTTGGAGGGAGAATCTCAAATCTGTGGAATAAACGATTTCCCCAGATGGGGTGTCTTGAGAGCCTCCTGGAAATCCTGCTTTTTTCCATTGCCACTTCCTATCCTTTCTCAGGCTTTGCTGAATGTGTCCGGAAATCCTTTGGAAAAGAAAGTCTATTCACCTTGAAAATGAAGAAACCAAAAAGGCCTAACGTCCCTCTTTTTTCTCAACGGGAGTGATTCATTTTACAAGTACCTCTGGAGGCCCTGAGGAAAAGGCACATGCTGTGTCCCCTCCCAATGTAAAAAGCTCACGATAATCTGTGCAAAACAGCACCTTTGGATAAACACAATGTGGCTATATATACTTGGCCATTTCCTGTTGCTCTCGCAGCTTGAGCAGGCTTGAAGGTAGGGGTGAGGCTGTGACCATGAGCCACATGGTGTCATGTACATCAGCCCATGCCCTCTGCTTCCTGTGCTGCTGACAAACCCAGCTGGACTGACCCTGCTGCTGCCCAGGGGGAGGGAGCCCTTGAGGCCTGAATGTGGGGGTGGGCCAGGTGAGGATACTGTCATATCCTTTCTTTGGGCACAGATCGCCCGGCTGCAGTAGATGTTGGTGCAAAAAACACAGTGAAGCCAGCACGCGTGTCTAACGGTCTGCTTGTGCAACTTCTGTGCTGCAAACAAGAGGTCAAGTATAAAAGGGTGGTTAACAAATTGAGCACTCCTTTTTCTGTTTAAGGGGTAGTCTCAAGAAAAAAAAAAAAAAAAAAAAAAACTTCCGTAGTGAAATTGTATGAAAAATCATTTGGCAAAACCCAGAGTTCACAGTCACGTGGCTGGAAACCCATCAAGCTAGAAATAGTAACCATGATTCGAACTCTCATCTTAGGATTAGTATCGCCTCTCATCTTAGGATTTCAAAATGCTTAAGTAGACATTTCACAGTGTAATTTTGGAGTGAAAGAACTAGGTGGCAAATGGGTATCCCACTTTACCAAATAGTGACATTAAGGCACCAAAACATGCAGGCATTTGTCCAAAATCCTATAGCAAGTCAGAATAAAATTCACTAGTACCCTTCTTTCTCCATTCACTCAACCAGTGATTATTCCCAACCTTTCACCCCTCCTCATTTTGCAGCTCTGGGGTAGACACATAGATTTTGAAAAAGCTCTTCAGGAAATCCTGAAGTGTAAACAATCTGGTGAATTTCTAAATAAAAACTTTGCAATTCATTCATGGGACAAAGTGTTGTGGGATACTTACTATTTACCAGGCATTATGCTAAAGGTGGATGGAATCAATGAGGCCTCTGCCTTCATACAGTTTAGTCTAATGGGAGAGGGACCCTGAGCACATTTTTGGACCAATAAATATATAATTATAAATATGATCAGTATTACAAGAAAAAGCAGAGTGCTCGAAGAAAGAATGGATGATTGGATATAATTTAGGTCAGAGGATTCAGGAAAGCCCCTCTAAAATAGGACATTTACATTAAGATGGGAGGAGGGAAGATGCTTCATTGATTCCAACGCATAACTGAAGCAAGTTATGATTCTGAGAATCAACTAGATACTAAAAAAGAAAAGAGAAAAGTAAATGCTCTCTTGGGTTTGCATTTGGCCAGGGAACTATGCTTTCTTCTTGCAATAGTTTGGGAGGATGATGGCAAAGGTTTATGGCAAGAAGAGAGGAAAGAAAGAAAAAAAAAAAAAAGGCAGGTACAGTCTTTCAACGACTTGTAATAATGGTTCTGTGAAAGCATTTCATTGCTTCCAAAATGTGTCTGAGAGGTGTTCAAAGGCACTTTATGAAAACAGGGCTCTGTGTTCAAATGAGTCTGGAAAATTGGAAATTTAAGCAAACGTAAAAAGTCCCTTTGCCTCAGGATTTATTAGAGTCTTGAATATACTAATATATATTTTGAAGCTCCAAGGGAAGGGGAGGGGCCATGCACTCTGCAGCATTTTCTGAACATTTGATTGTGAAAACGTTTTCTCACTGAGTACCTAATACAGTGGTTCTGAAACTTGCATCTGTAAGACTCACTTGGGAGCCTAAAGAACATTGATTCTTTGGCTTCAGCTCCTGGGATTCTAATTCATTCAATCTGGAATGGTCCCAGGAACCTGCATTTTAAATCAACGCTTCAGGTGAATTGGAAGCAGCAAGCTCAGGACCCAGACTTTGAGAAACTCAAGTAGGACTATTGTTCCAAAAAGCAACTCAGTCTTTCTACACATTTCCATCTGTAGAACTGTCTTGGCTTTCCCTCATTCATTTTAACTTGGTTTACGCTGAGTGAACACAGCAAAGTTATTGGTTCGGAGCAGATTAAAAAATCATAATAGCAGCAATATGCAAAGTGAGTCACAAACAGCACATTCAACCAGAGGCTAGAATCTGGTGGATGTCACACATCAAGTTACAAAGAATACATTTGGACTCAGTTGGCAGGAACATCATGTGTGGTGTAAATTATAAATTCTGCACATTGAAAATTCCCGAAGCTGTGCAAATACAGAATATTGGATTCTGTATTTGCCCATCTGTCTTTTCCTAATTAACCCAGTCTCTTTGGCCACCTCCCTTCCTTTCAAATGTAACAAGATAGAGAAGATACATCTTGCTGCATTAATATGCAAAGAATTCTTTTGCTCCTCTCTCTCTCTCTCTCTCTCTCTCTCTCTCTCTCTCTCTCTCGACCTATCAGAATGAAAAAAGTTTAGAGAAACTGCCTCTTTTTAGAGAGGAATCAGCCCCCACGTGCTTCTCCTATCTAGTTTGCAATCGGCACAGTGAGAAGGGTGACAGAGCACATGATTGTGACCGGGGTTTGCAGCTGAGATGGAGGGGTTCAGATTACTGCTACCTGTGCAGTGGCAGCGTCCCCAGAGCTCCAAACAGCAGACAGAAAATACCTTTGCAGCCACCTACCAAAAAAATTCTTAATACTATTGCCAGAGATTTGACTTGGTTAAAAGACACACTAGGACCAGAGGCAAAAGAGAGTGGAGGAGAGATACAGAAAAAAAAAATGTGAGAAAAAAGTATTCTGCACATTAAACAGCCCAGCTTTGCCCTCCTCAGAACATTCCTCTAAAACATTTGGAAAAGGTATGTGTGCAGAGACCAAGATTATAGCAGAAGGTGGGTCTAAGTTTGAATTTTTTGTACAAATACAAACCTAGATACATAATTTAACCTATTTAAAAGTGCAGGATGGATTTGACTGGAACCAGGGTGAGAGGAAGGAATACACATTTCTTCAAAGATAACTGCAAATCAAATGGGTTCATTCTTGTGACCCAGGCTGCCTGCACAGTGGTGTGTTTTGCTTGGTTTGCACCAGTGCCCTGGCTGGTGGTCACTGCTCTTGGTGGCCAGTTTCGTTTCCTGGTTTTTAGAAGATGGCTGTGAGGCCTGTTGCTTGGGCATGCTGTCACTGAAGGAAGTGTGCAGTTTGAAAATGTCAAAGCCAGCAGGCTCATGTCCAGTGCATGCCATCAATCAGCAAAAGTCCCTGGACCCCTAATGAGCCCGCTGCAAGTTCAAACGGTAAGTAACAGAAAGATAAAGATCTTGCCTTAATACTGCCTACAATCTAACCAAAGGAGCAAGATCAAAAGGAAAAGAAAAGTAACATCAATATAGAAAAATAAATGTACTCACAGCCACAGTGTTTGTAGGCCAAGAATGCGTCAGAGAACATGTGGCCCCTATGGAGAGGGCCTGGTATCTTGAATCTGGAGGCCTGGGCTCCCACTCGCATCACCAACTCTGTGACCCAAAACAAGGTCCTTAGTTTTTCCGAAACTTTATTTATCAGCAAAGTTGGCGAGGTGAATAGCCCTACCTACTTCTCCAGTTTATTGGGTGATTAAATGAGATTACAGATGTGGGAGGTTCCTGTTAAGATCAAACTTAAACTATAAAATAGTCTACAGATTTCACTTATTAGTATTGATATCATAACTGAATGGAAAGAAATAATTCTAGAAAATGCATCTTCCGACCTTTCAATTAGAAAGAGGCAGAAGCAAAAACTGAACTGCAAATAGAAGTTGTATGAGCTCAGAATTTAGTTTAGGCTGTCCCTCAGTACTTAAACTCCTAATAATCTAGAGATGTTTGGGGTTATCATTTTTATTGAAAGGTTAAGGGTGCAATTATTTCTAAGACTTGGAGACATCTAAGAAAGTAATGTACTTCCTAAGATACCATTTGGTTTAAATTTGGGAGTGGGGGGGCAAATCCCCAATTCAGAACTTTGTGACTGTTCTAGTTGGTGTCATTCTTTAAAAGACAGATCTGTGATGAAGTATCATGATTATTCATGATGTCAGTCTCTAGGTAAGACAGGCAAACACAAGGTAACTTTAACACACTAGGATCCAGTTCCTAGGTTGCTAAATGAAGCAAGGGTATAAACTCAGAAAAGAATTGTGAAGTTCATATGAATCTCCTAGACCTTTCTGAGCCTTCTCCCACCTTTAGATGCTGAATCCCCTTGGAAACTCATGATTCTTGCAAACAAAATAGTATTTCTCTGTAAGAGTCTCATGCAAAATTGTTTAATGCAATATCAAAGGGAACTTTGAAAAAAGAGGACAAGGAACAATTGAAAGAAGTAGTTAGGATTTGGGTGTGGTTGTTCCTAAAATTTCTTGATATTTAAACCTCTGCATTACATCCAGAGGCCAAACTGATCATCCTTTGCAAAGGTTCCCCGGGCATCCTCATTGAGGCCTTGTATCTAATGTAGTATTGAGACTTTGCTGTTTAAACCCTTCACCCAACCCTATTAAACAGGAAATGCAAGCTACTAGAGCTGAACATGCAATCACCCCTCAAGGCCCCAACCCTCCCACCGCCACCCAACATCAGTACATTATTCTTTGTTTTCCATTCTGATGAGCTGTACACATTTTTTAATATTTGCCAGATTATCAGAACTTTGGGAAATAAAAGAACTGATAGTAGTTCTTACACTCTGAAATCTTATACATAGGAAACTTCCAAAGGAAGGGGGAAATGTGAATTGATAATCTACAACTTCGAAAGGTGGTATGAGCATGCTAGTTTCTCAGACCCTTGAGGTCATGTAGCAGGCTTGTCACATTTGAAATTCTTATTGATGGCTTGATAGATATCCTGAGTCAGTTTGTCACTTGAGCAACTTTGGTTAAGAATAAAGGAACTTGGAGAGATTTCTGGCGACACACCCATTTTAGGCACACCCGAAATATGCCAGGTACAGATAAAAATGTCCACTATCTCTGAAATATCTCAAAACAGAAGCCTATAGCTAACAGCATACCAGAAAACTCTGTTGTTTACTGATTTCCTGGGGCAAATATTCAGCAAATAGTGTGTGCATGATGAATGGAAAACTATTTTTCAGATTCTAAAAGAGAGGGAGAGCTACTGCTTTGTGTACATACTTTCTGCTATAATAATATTTGCATAAGTTAAATTTTTATAACACAAGTTTTCATAGTTTTCAAAATGCAGTGTAATTTGGGGGCATCTGTGTATGTGCACCTGTGTGTGAGGACCATGAACAAGACAAAGACCCCTTGTCACTGGGGTCTCTGACTCAGCACCCCAGAACAGCCTCCAGATGGTGCCCTAAAGGAAGCACACCTAACGATCAAATGACAATGTCAAACCTCTGTCCCCGAACTCCAACCAAACATTTTCAAAAAGTGTAGGTTTATATAAAAGAATATGGGTAGTTTTGAATCTCAAGAGACCTGTTTCTGCAGTAAATTTAACTGTTAAGTGGGCAGGGACCTCCGAGGGCTCTTTTCAAACTGAATTTGTTGAATCCAGTGTGGAGATGAGGATGTGCACTGAGTGGGAACCTGAAAAAATTAATCTTGCCTGACAGAACAGAGAGAGGCAGAGGAGGCCTGGATGTCAGCTCAACTTCATCCTCTCGTCTCTGAAATGGCCATAATCTTTGACTCACCACAAAGGATTATTGTCATGGCCACCTTCACCAGAGCTGGAAAAGCAAAATATGAAGCACAGAGTAAGATTTTCACACATGAGTCCTGAAGATAGGCATACAGGAGGCCTGCTTCACCTCTCTCCAGACAAGCTCTCTGGAGCATGATGCTCCTCTCTCACGTCAGTGAGTCCTAGAACTTGAATTAACCATTGGTGAGAAGCTAGTCTACTTTTGCCTCTCAAACATGAACACATCTGTGAACATTCCTCTCCCACCCCTTTTAAAATTGATTTTGAATGAAATAAATGACACACGAATATACTCTTAAAAGATTCAAGTAGAGACCAAGGAAAGCCCATAGTCTCCCCATGCCCTATACCTCACTCCTCTGCTAGAATTGGCCATCAAAGGTCTATTGAGGGGGTGCCTAACTTTGCTCATTTGAATGATAAATCACTTTTTTTCCCCTCTGTAAGCTTTCTTTTAGGCTGAGTTCCAGTGACTTTTGTTATAATTCTTGTGAAGTTTTTGTAGAAGGCTTACTTTTTATCCAGGACACCCAGGCTTATTTTATGTATGAAACTCTCAAGGGATCGGCAATCAAAAGCCGGGTTGCTTAATCAACACTTTTGTGAAAATAGCCTATTATCTTTATGAACACAAATGGCCATCAGTAGTTCCCCTCATTAGACGATCATATCAGTACCATTGGATTTTGAAGATGGAAATATTGAACAAGTGCATCCAAGTTCTGTCATTGTGCTCTTCATCTTAGTCTTAAATCATGGCAACATTCACCTTAATATCATCATTACTGTCATGTGGTTTTTGGAGAATATACTCAGGGGGAGCAAACATTTTCCATGTTACTCTGATTTTCCCTCCACCCTTCTGCCTCAGATGTTGTTGCTCTAATTTTGTAGAAAGAAAAATTGAAAGCTGGAGAAATAATCCTTGCTCAAGACCCAATAGTTACTTATGGTAGAGCAGAAAATAGAACTCTAGACCCTCTGCCCACATCTTCAACATCTGCTTCTTGCTAATATCCTTTCCTAAGAAATAACACATAACTAACGCATTGAAAAATATAAGGCAGCCAAAGCCCCAGATTTTCCTCATTACTCAAGTGATGTAAAGCTCAGGGGTCCCCTCCACCCACCTTCATCCATTGCTGCCCAGTCTTTCCAAATGCTTCCAGGTGGGACACCCAACTTCAAGGTCATTTTGTTTTCTGCTTATCTTCTAGTTACTGAGTCTCTGCATGGGATAGAATGAACAGAACTCAGCTTTATAACCAGAAAGATCTAGCTTTTACTCTTGGCATTCTGCTGTGACACTGGGCACATCATTTACCCTACCTCTGGTAACAGTTTCTTTACTTGTAAATCATCTGTCCTCCCTACCTTGTTGTCCTAAGTTGTCATGAGGGCTAGATAACATAATGACTGTAAAAGCACTTTGGACAAGAAAATGGTATATGCAGATTGTAATTGTTTTCAATGTTTGGCTCATCCGTTTTATATCCAGGACTGAAAAGATTTTCTCTATTGATGTCAGAACCAAAAAAATTGAACAAAGCAAAACCCCAGGGCTGCATTTCTGCTCTGGAGTCCCCTGTATTACAGTATCTGCATTGAGCTTTCCAGTGTGTAAACTGAAACAACACAAAAAAGAAGAAAAAGCAGCAGCACATACTGCTTGGTTTTGCATTTTCCCTTCTGTTTTCTGATTAGAGTCTCCACAGCCTGTGAGTGCAGAGAGAACCTCAAAAGATTGTGCTTGCTGCCGGATAAGCACCAAGCCTGATGTTTATCAGCACTTATCTCCTGCAAACTCACTCTCTGGAGGCTTCAAAGACAGGGGGAGATCTCTCAGCCTTGCTCTGGGGAGAAGCAAGCACCCCTGCCAGGTTTCAGCCAGGTGTGACCCAGGAGTACTTTCCCCATCCTTAGGAACTTGGTTCTCTTATGCAAAGGAAGGAAACTGGAATGCTAGCTGGATGTTTGAGGATGGGCAATGGAGTAGGGAGAGCTGGAGTAGAAAAGGAGTAGTTTGAAACAAGTTCAGAAAGGCTGAGAAAGTAGGTAAAGAAGGGGAAGGGTAGGCAGACTGCCTATCCACCACTGCCCCCACTCTCCCTCCACCCCTTACCCCCTACCCCTACTCATCCCAGTCCTTGATCTGCATTTCCCTTCATCTGCTCACCTTCCCTGCCTCCTTCGGTTTCACCCACTACTCTATTCCCAAGCTTGTTGGCAGAGTGGGACAGGAGAAAGGAGGGGGAGGAGAGGAGGGGGAGGGGAGGCCAGCGTTTTATTAGGCTGTTGAATTTGATTTATTAGGGGGGAAAAATCCTTCACTTTCTTGCCACACAGGTTATTCTCAAAGTGAAAACTCTATTTTACTTTGAAAAAAAAAATGGCGAAAGTGCCTACAGTTATGAATGGAGTTCTTTGTTACCTTCCAGATCGACAAGACAGACGTTTGGTTCATGTCTGTGCACTAGCAAAGGAGTGCGGGGGCCTGGGAGACAGATGTGGCCTTAATTGCATGGAAATATTAGAAGATCGTTAAGCCATTTTGACAGGATTTTCCTCTTGCTGCAAGAGCAAAGGGCCATGTCTGAGCTGCATCAGGCCTGGCCAGACCCTCTGGCTGGGCCTCTCGTCCCCATGTGTGAGGGACACATGGGCCTTGATTCACTTGCCCTGATAGTAGAAGGGAATAGATGCCTCCTTGTCACCGACTTTTACCCCTTGTCTGTTCTCCATAAATGCAGAGAGCAAGTCTTCTAAGAAACCCTCTGACCCATAGTGGGGTTTAGAAAAGAAGTTGTTTATTAAAATGGATTCGTACAAATGCCCCTCAACTTATGGTGGGGTTATATCCAGATAAATGCACTGTAAACTGAAAATGCATTTAACACATCTAACCTATCAAGCATCCAGGCTTAGCCATACAATGCACTGTACACTCTCGGTTGTTCTCTTTGGAATTCCATGACTGATGGGAGCTGTGGCTTACTGCTGCTGCCCAGCACCTTGAAAGAGGTTATGCCACATATCACTAGCCTAGGAAAGATCAAAATTCTAGACTCTGAGCATAGTTTCTATGAAGGTGTATGGATTGTATATGTTGTGTCCAGGACCATCTCTATCCAAGAATGTGTACATGTGTGTGCATCAGTGGAAAGTGATCAGATTGCCTCTAGACTGAAAGGTGTGGTCCACAAACTCCCAAGGGCCATGGTAAGATCCTGCAGTTAGATTCCTGCAGGATCTGATGGCCTGAAAGAGTGAATCTATTACTATAACAAATAATGGTGTCCGAAGACAACACCTTTTCTATTTGACTCCTCTCTTGGCCCTTACTTTATTTGGTGGTTATGGAAGTCATGATCTTCAGAGTGTGGAAATTGGATCAGGGCAATTCTTGAACAATATTGCAATGTCAAAGACAGACTGCATAAATAGGGTCAACCTCATTTCTCCTATACTGGCCTGGTCATGCTCCCCATATACTCTGTTCCCCTCTTTTCCCACTTACCCCAGTTAGTTTTGTAAATGAATAAAGAAGACTACTATTTTAACATTATCTTAAATTAAAAATAATTAGGAAGGTTAATCTGCTGGGAGAGAGGAGTAGGTCCTCCAAAACTATCATATAGTAATCCCTTTGGGATATAAGAGTAAATGGTTTAGATCAGATCTTTCTTAATTAGATAAGACAATGTCCACAGTTGGTACTTAGAGTGGATTAGCATGATATTGTCCTCCCTTCAGAGGGGTGGGTAGACTGAAGCATTCTAAGGGTCAAAGGTCGCTTCTTAAGCTTGGGGTGGTGAGTGGTTGCTTAGGTCATGTCTGAGCCACCATCTCGGAGGGGTTGGAACCAGGAGATCAGAAAGGACAGTAGATGAAGAGAGAGGAGGGAGAGAATGTACAGCAGCTGAGAGCCTGTTTTCCTGCCAATGTTGTTAACCCAGAGGGGAAAAGGGAAGCATACTAGTAGACATAGTTAGCATGCCAGAATCCCCAGGCTGAGCAAGTTAAAACTGCTGTTTTCCTAAGGGCTTCACCTTTGAGAGCACCAGTGATGTGTTAAGGGGTCCAAAGCCTCCTGTCTATGAGCTCTGGTTCAAAATACAGTCACTTCACCCACTCAGACTCAAGCTCTGGAACCTGAGTCATCAACCCATCAGGTATCTAACTGCAGGATCTTACCATGGCCCTTCAAGATCACTCCAGATCTAAGAGCTGTTTTAGGGCCCTGCTGTGGAAGCCACAACATTGTGCTCAGTGGAGACAGTGTCTTAGAAATAGGGCTTTGATGGTGATGAGTCCCTGTTTTAATCCATTTTCTGTTGTTGTCACTGTTTTCTGTTGCTATAACTTATTGCCATAGGTTGGGTAATTTATAAAAAATAGAGGTTTCTTTCTTATAGTTAAGGCTGGAAAATTTAAAAGCATGGTACCAGAATCTGCTCAGCATCTGGTGAGGGTTTTCTTCCTGTGTCACCAGTTGGTTTAGGGCCTCACATGGTGAGAGAGCAAGTGTGCTAGTTCAGCTCTCTCTTCCTCTTCTTAGAAAGCCACCAATGCCTTCCTGGGGGCCCCATCCTCATGAGCTCATCTAATCCTAGTTACTTCCCAAAGGATCCACTTCCTAATACCATTAATGTATGAATCTGGGCATTAAGTTGTCAAGACATGAACTTTGGAGGTACATACTTAAACCACAGCAAGCCCCTTCTTCCTGATGTGTGCTCTGTAGAAGATGGCATGGCATGTTCACCCAAGATCCTTGCTGGCTCTTTGTGACCAGGAAAGTCCCTTGGTCAATAAAGTGTTAGCATTTCTCTTCAGTTCGCTGCCTTCTCCTCCTCTGAAATTCCCCTCCTTGGCAGTCAGTTGTGCCATCTCTCTATGTCATGTCTTGCCACCTTCTCGTGAGGTGAGGGGTCAGCTGCCTGATGCATTCTGAGATACCACATTGCATCAGGTGACTGGAGAAGCCATTGCACCAGACAGTTTTAAGAGCTTATGGGAGGGCTGGGGTTGTAGTTCAGTGGTACAGCACTTGCCTCACAAGTGTGAGGCACTGGGTTCAATCCTCAGCACCACGTTAAAATAAATAAATAAATAAAATTATTGTGTCGACCTACAACTAAAAATATATTTTTATAAAAAGGAGCTTATGGGACATTAACAATGTACCGTTTCAATTTGTAAATGCCTTATGCTTTCTAGAATGCTTTTGAGGACCTTGTTTTTATTTAATTCAATCCTCATAGATAACATAATTCCCATCATATTTAATTCAGGCCCTTTTCTCCTTTCCTGCTGTCACCTTCCAACCATGAGTACGGCCTGTGTTTATATTATAGTCAGTTTTACCACCGCTGTGACCAAAAAGACCTGACAAGAACAATTAGGGGAGGAAAAGTTTATTTGAGGCTCACAGTTTCAGAGGTCTCAGTCCATAGACAGGTGGGTCCATTGATTGGGGTCTGAAATGAGGCCAAACATCATGGCAGAAGAAAGCACCTAGGAACATGGCACCAGGAAGGAGAGAGAGAGAGAGACAGAGAGAGAGACACACACAGAGAGAGAGAGAGAGAGAGAGAGAGAGAGAGCACTGTTCAACAAGGACAAAATATATACTTAAAAGGCACCCCGCCAGCGATCCACTTTCTCCAGCCACACCTTACCTGCCTATAGTTACCATCCAGTTAATTTCCATCAGGGGATTAATGCACTGACTACATTAAGGCTCTCATAACCCAATCACTTCACCTCTAAATTTTCTTGCTTTGTCTTACACACAAGCTTTCGGGGGGACACCTACAAAACCATAACAGTTTGCACAGCAGATTTGCAAGGTCACTTGCTTGTCCAGAACAACCATCTATACTCACAAAATAACCCACATACCTGTCACACATTTAGTTCACCGCAGACACATAGCCACAGTAGTGGAGGAAAAATTCCTACATTTCTCTTAATTTTATAGTATAGACATCCCTTAGTATTCACGGGCAATTTGTTCTAGGACCCCTCCTGGATACCAAAATCAATGGATAATCAAGTCCCTTATATAATATGGCATAGTATTTGCATATAGCTCACTCACATCCTCTTTCGTACCTTAAGTCATCTCTAGGTTACTTATAAGTACAATATAAAAGCCATATAAGTAGTTGCTATATCATACTGTTCAGGAAAAATGACAAGAAAAGTCTGTACATGTTTGAGGCACAATATTTTTCAAAAATATTTCAAATATTTTTGAATCCACAGGTGTAGAGTTTCACAGTGGATAGGGAGGAACAACTATAATCAACAGATGACATTAAAATTCTGTGGTGCCATTTTTTGTAATTGACATATTCCTGACTTTTATGTGCCTGGCACATAACAGGTTTTCAATAAATATTTGTTAAATGAATGCACCAATGATAAATGCTTTTTTGTATAACAAATGTTTCACAATCTCTGTCTTTTACACACGTGTTTAAGAAATATGCAGTGACTTTTGTACGTCACTTTTGTAGCACATAGTCTGGCCTCCAGACATGAGTGTCTAGAACCTGTGCTCTTCAGTATGGTAGCCACTCATAACTGTTTAAATGAACTAAAATTAAATGAGATTTAAAATTCAGTTCCTCAGTCACATCAGCAATATTTCAAATGCTCAATTGTTATACATGGCTACTGGCTTCTGCATGACTGTACAGATTTTTAGAATAGTTTCATCATTACAGAAATTTCCACCTGGCAGCATTGGTCTAGGAAACCAAATAAAGAATTCAACTTTTTTCTATTGAAAAAAAGGAGGTTTGGGTAAATTATTTTTGTATTTTAATTTTGATTTTATTTTAAGATTATTGCTGAAGATTATGCATCTGTTGGTCTTTTCCAGAATCTTTAATGTGCTTTAGAATCCACCCAGGCTAATGTTAGACCTGAGACATTGGTTCAGGATTAGAAGAAGGATGGAGATCTCAAGGTCCCCCATGGGAATTGTGCTCCCACTATTTCTTGAGAGGAACAGGATTGGAAAAGTTGCCACCATTTGTCTTCTCATGAAAATCATTAGCCCCAAAATGAACAGGAAAAATCTCAATCATGCAGAAGACCAAGTAGAAGTAGCAATATAAGAATCTGACAACCTTCAACAATGGATCCTAAAGTAAATGTAAATGGAACAGAGCAGGGAAAAAGAGCTAAGAAGTTTTTTGATGAGGTTCGGGGCGCCTCCTTAGGGCATCTCCATCTGGTAGGTTAGTTTCTAATTCCACATTAATTTTTAGAATGTCAGGGATTGACCTTCCCTGCCACCATGAAAAGTCCTTGAGACAGACAGGAATGGACCCTGCTGGGCAAAGCCAGTACCTCCAAAAGCTTCCAAAAGTAGAACACTAAGTGCCCTTTATGAAGTAACTAAACCAGTCCCAAAACCCTAGGAACTGTCAGTGGGTTTCAGCTGGGTTTTCTGCACAAATAGTTTTATTGAGATTGACAAAGAAAATATCTCCATGTAATCCCACTGAGATGTTTTCATTGGAGGGCCATGGCAGAACTTGTTCACAAAATATCTACTTTTCCTATAGATGGATGTCAAGAGACAGGAGGACCCTGTGCCAGACTGCCTAGGTTTGGCACTTAAGTCAAACAAGGATGAAGGCCAACTCAGTGGGCAACAGCTTTGAGGGTGACTGCCAGCTGAGAGACCAGCTGTGCACCGGAGATGGAGTCTGAGCTCCATGATGAGAGGATGCGTGGCTTCTTGTGTATAAACCAGGCTGTCCTTGGTTCCCCTCACCTCCTCCCTGGTAGAGAGATCAAGACTGACAGCCGATGGACCCACAAAACTAAGGCACACTGAGATATCCAAGTTTGCTCATAGACAGGGTGGCCGTATAATGCATCATTTACTCCGGATAATTCTGAAGTCAAAGGAGGCACTAATAAGCATTTTCTGGGATGGGAAGCATAAAAAAGAACTGTTCCAGGCAAATGGGGTTGTAGGATAATTCCACCAGTAGACTTTAAAGTCAAAATCGTGGAAGGAATCTTACAGATTATCCGGCTCAGTCCTTTTATGTTATAGGTAAGGAAACAAGTCCAGAAAGAGAATAAGCCTTTCCTATATTAGAACTCTATAGATTCAAATAAAAAGATTACGTTTAGGGAGGGCTTGCTATGAAAAAGCGTGACTTAGAATAGTACTATTATCCCTATTTTACCAAAAAGAAAATTGAGGCACAGAGAGATTAAAGAACTTGCCTACGGTCACAGAACTAGCAAATGGGAAACATAGAATTTAGATCCTGACAGTTGGCTCCATGGTCAATGTCTCAGATGACAATACACCCTCTTCTCTCATAAGATGGCACAATCAAGGGCCCTTTACATGTGTAACTCACTCTACCCTCACAACAACCTCTGAAGGAGGTTCTGTCATTGTGCCCATTTTATGGGTGTGCAGGCCAAGGCACATAGGTAGTAAGTGGTAATAAGGTCAACAGAAAAATACAAAGAAAATCCATTTACAATGCCTTAGGTTAGAGAGACAGAAAATAAACCTATGGACAACTACAAGGTAAGACAAGAGTTACACATTGAAAACAATGTGACATGGCAGTCTGGGATCACTGGAGTGCCACAGTCGTGCTGGAGGTAGAACACACAGAATACTTCAGCAGAATGAGAGGCTCAGAGAGGGCAGGGAGGCTTCCTGGAGGAGGTGACATGACTTGACATGAGACAGTTTGGTGAATGAATGAGATCTGATTAGGCAGAGGGGATGGAGAAGGCAATTCTAGGAGGGGAAAGCCGGATCTAGCAAAGGGAAAGGAGAGCTGATTTTCACATCAATATTGCAGACACCCACACAGCAATCTTGAAATGTATGTCAGTAGCTCAAATATGTGTCTAAAGGAAAGAAGTGATGGCAAGAAAGGGGTGGGAGATCTGATACAATGAGAAGAGAAACTGCTTCAGACTGGTCGTTAGAATGCCAGAGAAAGAGCAAGAGAGAGAGAAAGAATGGGAGCATGAGATGGAAGTGAGTGAAGAAGACAGATGGGAAAATGAACAAAGCATGCTAAAGGGAAGGAGGACCAGAACAAACAGAGCACAGGAGTCAGGCAGAGACAGGGCCCAAAGTTGCTGAGCCAGCCCCAAAAATGGACCTCCAAAGGCACCACCTCCTTCCATTACTCCTATCCACAAGGTTTCTGCCACATGTCTCTGCAACAATATGGTAACCATATGTCCTGGGGCCACAAAACAACTAAACACCTTGGATAGAATGGTTCATCCAGATGTGCAACTTGGAAATACTGCACCCTCAGGACTCAAGGCAGAGCTGCCTCCCATTTTGATGGGCATGAGGTCACCAAGCCTGCCTCCTCAGCCATGAATCACAGAAAGGAAGCAGCCATGAGGAGCTGGGAGGATTGAGAGGTTCCCCCTTTCCCCATGCCCTGGGAGGAAATGAAATAAAATGGAGTCTCTTATACTGTGCCTGCTCTGCCCATCAGGTTGAAGTGGCATTCTCCCTGGTTGGTGCCAGCCACACCAAATGGCTCAGACACTCCCTATTGGGTACATGTGAGGCAGACCACCCTGCTTTGTGAGACTGATTTTCCTTTCATCCTTCTGCCAAGCTGCTCCTTGGGGGTTTATGGAAAGATGGGAGCAGAGGGTTCCCCTTGTATACATGTTTGCTTTAGAGTTTTTTATGATTCTGAGGACTCTAGTTGCCATGACAACTGTCACCTGAGGAATTGTTGCATAAAATCATAGTTTCTCAGAATAGGACCTCTCAAGTGGTTATTTAGAGAGAGATATCATTGGATCCATGTTTAAATTTAAATGAGAAAGTCACTGAGTATGGCTGGTTTAAAAAAAAAAAAAGACAAGCCTAGGATGGAGAGGGGGCAAAGGTCAGGCTTCATTGAAATTGCTGAAAGCAGAGAGAGAATGAGACGTTTGGCTAAAGTGGGGTGTGGTGGGGGGAGGGTCTCTGCATTTCTCATCATGCTTTAAGGTTTTTAGTCATTAAAAAATTATTGTGCAATTACTAGATGCCAGGAAATGTACAGGCAACTGGGCATGAAAACAACGAGTGAGATTGACAAGGTTCCTCTCTTCAGGAGGCCTGCAGCATCAGAGACAGTCTTTGAGAAAAAGGAGAAAGTTCCCCTGACCCCAGGAGTCAAAAAACACCCAAGGGCACATGCCACCTACACTTCCTTCTCTGCCCAGTGCTTAGGAAAAATAGTAGGAAGTGCTGTCTTCACCCCTGGTGGACAAGTGTCTGTCTGTCCCCTGGGAGAGCCATCCTTTCTGGCCTAAAAGCCCTCACTCACATCTTCCCTTGCCACTCTGAGTTCTCTCATCCCTTCAGGCCAGACCCATAAAGACCAGGCCTCAAGGGAACTTCTTAGAGCCCACTCTCTCAAGCAGTAGGAAGGCTCAGGACCTTTACCCTGTCTCCCAAGCTTTATTACCCCTGCAGTGGGTGAGATTCAGATGCTGTGAGGAAGCACTAAAGTCACCCCTCCAGAGGACACTTCTTCCAAGTATTCAGCCCTCTGTGGTCAGGGAAGTCTGGGCATTTTTCATCATTGACGAGCATGAAACTTTCAGAAGAAGACAGTTAAAAATGTCTAGGAACCAAGAGATTAGGTAACTTTCCCATAGTCCCACAACCAACAAAACTTTGCATTGACCCAAATGGTAGCTCTTATCTTTTGTTATAACAGGATTTAAAAGCAGCGATCTATGAAATGAAGAAGCAATGAAGTGATTTGCTTCCTTGGGCTCTGGCCTTTTAACCTTAACTGTAGCAAAAATGGCCAGTGCTCTGTGCATGAAACAGACTGCTCCTAGCCTGTCTCCCCCCACCCCCGGCACTGTTGCTGGTATCAGGAAAAACATTCTCCAGATAAGGGATACATTCAAATCTGTAGCAACTCACATGGCACAGGCACCAGGGCACCCACCTATGAAGGCACAGGGTGATGGAGGACTACTTTGCCAATTGTTGACCCTCCCCTTGTCCCAAAAGAGAGGAGGGGGCTTGGAAAATGAGCAATTTAGCTATACCTGTGACAATGTCTTAGTCTGTTTTCTGTTGCCATCACTGAAAACAAAAAGCTGGGTAATTTATAAAGAATAGAGGTTTATTTGGGTCACAATTCTGGAGGCTAGGAAGTCTAAAGCACTGCACCTGCATGTTCTGGTGAGGACTTCTTGCTGGTGGGGACTCTATGTAGTCCCCAGATGGTGCAGGGCCTCACATAACAAACTTGGGTCTCTCTTCCTCTTCTTATGAAGCCATTAACGCAATCATGGGGCCCCACCCTCATGACCTCATATACTCCAAATTACTTCCCAAAGGCCTCCTTTCCAAATATTATTTACATATTACTTTGGGGATTAAGTTTCAACATGAGTTTTGGAGGGGACAAATACCCAGACCGTGACAGGCAGTATTCAGCTATTTTTAAAATGACTGTTACAACCACTTCAGTGAAATCAGAGAGAATAGAGTCCTGAAGCAAAATATACAGGGAACCACTTCTGTTGGGGTATCTTGGTAGCTTTCTGAGACTGCAGCCACCCTGGTTCTACCCATGGCATCGGGGTTTTGTTGAGATGGTTGGAATTTCCCTTATTATTACCACCCTGTGAGCCAGCACAGACCTTATTTCACCCTTCCTGCTCATCTGGATTGGCAGGACCAAACAGAAGAGAACGATGAAGCTACTTAACCACAGTAAGCTCAGCAGCATTCCACCATCTCCCTGCCTTGTCCCTTCCACACCATAAGGTCCCACCTTAAGTCACCTCACTTTGTTATCTGAGACAAGTTTCTTCCTCAGATGGTCATATGTGACAAGTTATGCACAACAAGCCATTTCCCAACCCCTTTGCTATTTTCATTGTCATCAAGAGACAGCAGCCTGCTCAGTGGTCAGACCCATTATAAAGAAATAGAAAGCAAAATGTACTGCAAAATTCTCTCTTCTTGGGGCTCACACAAGCCTCCTATCCCCCTTCCTGTAAGTTTCCACATTCAGCACTTTTTTCTTTTCAGCAATAAAATCATTCGCTGTGGGTGGAGAACTTAGCTTTGATCTTTAGAGATGCCCTTTAAATGTGGTTAAGGTCAAACAAAAACTCAAAGGCAACAGGCAAAGGTACAACTCACCCATGGGAGACTAGGAGAAACATCTAATGGGAGTCTGTGATTAACAGAAGGCCATGGCTCTGAACTCTGTTATGTGGCATGCCCCTAGAGAACTCAGAGATCCTGTTCTCTGAACTCTTTTAGGCTCATTCCCTTAATTTATTAAACCCCATTAAATAAAGTACTTTCATCTGCAAGGGATTCCAAGTCCATTAGCTGGAAACTTGACTGGCTGTGTTTATGTGGGTCATCCACTGCAGAAGCTCCTTCCTCAATAAGTGGAGATTAAAGTGGCAGGGAGGGTGTTGTAGCCTACATAGTCTCTTTTGTGCTGCTATAACAGAACACCACAGGTTGGGTCATTATAATGAACAGAAATGTATTGGGCTCATAGGTCTGGAGGTTTGGAAGTTCAAAATCAAGGGACTACATCTGGTGAGGGTTTTGTTTTGTTTTGTTGTTGTTGTTTGTTTTGTTTTTTGGTTTTTTGCTTTGGCATTCTATGGTGGATGGTGGAAGGGGCAAGAGAATATGGGGGGTGTGAGTGAGAGGGGACTAAATACTTTCATTACAAACCCACTTCTGCAATAAAGACATCCATCCATTCATGAGGCAGGGCCTTTCTGACTCAATCACTTCTTAATGTTCCCACTTTTCAACACAGTTGCACTAGGAATTGAGTTCCTAGCCCAAGAACCATGGAGGACACATTCAAACCATAGCAGAGGGGGAGAGAGCATTTAAAAGGGGAGATGACATTCAATAAGATGACTTTAGAGATTGGTCAGGTGCTCCGAGCTCCATAGCAGATTGGATTGTGGTTCATGCAGCCTAGGATTAGAACTGGCAAACTGGAAATGGTTGTGGGGAATAGTATAAGCCTTGCAGTCAGGCAACAGTGTGAAGACTCCCTAGTTGAGGGATCTAGGGCAAGTATTTAGCCTCTTTAAGTCTTGGTTTCCTTTTCAATCCTGTGAAGATCCTAACTCATATCTTAGAAGGTTGAATGAGGTCATGATTATAAAAGTTCCTTGGAAACTACGTCTTAGCAAATAATACTTGTTCTATGTATGCTTTCTAATTTGCAAACATGATCCTTGTTTGATTTTTGCTTGATGCTGTTTGTCTTGTTGTTGTTTATCAGAACATAATTCCACTACATGGTTATCTGAGGAAGTCAGGCTGAGATTGATTCTCTTTCACTGTGTGAAACTAGTATGGTTATGCTTTGTGCCTCAGTTTCCCCACTAGTTAGTCATGGTGCTGATTCTTGCCAACCAGTGTCAAACAATACAGTAAGAGAACACTCAGTCACCTCTGTGTCCTGTGAATATTGGTTCTCTGGTGACTGGTTTTTCATAGGATATGTTCTGCAAAGAAATGACTAGTGGCATAAACCAACTCTGATGCTCATGAGTTATATCAACCTTCATCTGGAGGTACATCACTCACAAGTCAGAAAGTTGGTGCTGGGTGTTGGCTGGTGGCCTCAGTTCCTCCTCTCTGTGTGAACTTCTCCACATAGTTCTTCTGCTCAGGCAAGTTTGGGCTTCCTTACATCATGGTGGCTCACTTCTAAAGCCCCCAAGAGAATGAGAGAATGATAAGAAGGTGGAAATAGTAATGCCTTTTACCATCTAGCCTTGGAACTCAGACAAGGCCACTTCTATAACATTCTATTTGTAGAAGTAATCAAAAAGTCTTGGGGCTGGGGATATAGCTCAGTTCATAGAGTGCTTGCCTGTCAAGCACAAAGCCCTGGGTTCAATCCCCAGCACTGGGAAAAAAAAAAAAAAAAAAAAAAAAGTCTTGTCTGGGAAAGGGAAATGAACACTGCCTCTGATGGGGACAAACAAAGATGGGAAATATGGCAATGACCATTTGGGGAAAAGACAACTATGCCTTGTGCAGAGGAATCTTCACTTAATATTTGGTATCTGGGTGATGTTTCCCACCTTATTGTGTATCCAGCTTTCCACAAAAACTATCTTCTCTTTCATTTTCCCCTCTGTCCTCTAGGGGATGGCAACAATGGGCAAGAAATGGGCATATAACTGGTAACTGAGGGTGAAGAAGCAAAAGGCTGGACCTAGCTAAAAGCAGACACCCTCTCTTGGAACTTGAGATGTGCCTTAGAGTGACCCCCAACTCTAGGCTGGACATTCCTCCTGATACAGCATCTGCTAGATTCCCAAAGCAGAGAAGACAGGACTTTGCTCTGAGAATCTTGTCTGCATTTTGTATGCTTTGGGGCTGGCAAGACAAGGGACTTCATGTCATTATGCAAAGAATGTAATAAAGAGCCAAAGCCCTTGTGCTCCCTGTGGTGACCTGGGTAACGGATATGCCAGAGATTAACTTTCCAGAGGTCTGGACTGGGAGCAGCTACGTGGACCCACTGAGCAGGGGCAGCAGCAGGGAACTTGGTCTGGTTGTTTTTGACATTCCTTTCACCCACTGCCTCCAGCAAAGCTCATCAGCCACAGAAAACCCTGCTGTTGAGATTCAGGTCAGGGCAGAGTGGAATAAAAGGAGAAGATACTATGAGAAATTAGTGCTTCTGAGGCCCCATGTCTTGAGTTATTCCTTGCATTGGAAGTAAAAATTCAACCTAAGTGTAAAGGTGAACAAAGGAAAGGGAAGTTGCCCCTCCATCATGGTGTCTGGGACGTTTTCTCCTCTAACCATTTCACCTGAACCTGCGAATCCTATTTGCATCCTTCTTACAATAATGAAGATTTCTTTTGTGTATTGTGAATAGAATGGGGAGATCTTTAAAGCACCCTCTTTACCCTTCTTTGACACTTTGGAGGCTTTAGCTAAGCTGCTTGGAGAGCTCTCTGGCTCATCATTCATAATCAGCCAGGCCATCCTGTGGCAAGTCTCTGACCACATCCTCCATCACTCAACTGACACGCACATGGAAAGTTGCATTTGACTTAACCTAAGGAAATCAAATAATAGAAGATACATCTGTATTAAAAGAAAAGAAACATATAGGTGTATACATGTATATACACAAACACACCTATATGATTAAATTCCAAAATAAGTGAAAAACTTTGTTGTTGAATTCATAATCAGACACAGAGCATTCTTCTGATATTTATTGAGCACATGTTGTGTAAACAGCAATGTAAGCAGGTGCTGGCCACCTACAATTTTCATTGCCTTGGCAATAGATGTTTCCCCTTCTCATTTGCATGACTATGAGCAATGGAGAGGGCTGAGTTAGGAACAACATTCATGGTTTGAAAGGAAAAATGGAAATGCAGAATAGAGAAATAAGCTTTGTTTAGGAGGCCAGCAGGTTCATATTTCAGATTCTAACTCATCATCAAACCCACTAATTCTGAACCTTTTGAAAGCTGATTTTTTTTTTTTTCTTTCATCATGGAACACAAGTGTATTTCCAGTGGCTCCTGGACATGCAAGTCATAGTGAGCATTCAGTAAATATTTGTTACTGGGATTAATAAAATCGGACTTTCTTCTTCTTTCTGCCTCAGCTAGAACACACACAAATAATTTGCCAGGATATTCTGGTCAAAATTAATGGTGAAAGGTGGAACATGGGAATGGCAAACTCCAGACCAGTCAGAGGGAAGAAGTGCAGAGTGAGAGAGACAGAAAGACATCCTCCTCTTCAAGGAAAGAAAGGTGCTATCAGAGAAATCTTTCCAAGATGTCAAAAGCAAGAGGAAGAGCAAGGAATAGAACTTCAGGGGACCATCTGCCTTGTTCAGGAGAGCAGTGATGGGGTGGGGAGTAGGACACACCAGATGTCCACAATTCTGAATGGCCGCTTGAATTCCTTCCATAGGTTTTATTTAAAAGAGAATGCAAATAATAAAGTAAGAAGTGTGGGTAGTGTTTAGAAAATTACTATCCATGGGCAAGAAGTTACAGAAGACTCAAGATTCATCGTTTTGCATTCCAAACACCTTCTATTTATCTTTCTTTAAATGCCTACTAACTCACTCATTAATGCAACAGATACTTATTAAGCATCTGGCATGCTGGGCCCCGTGCTAAGTGCTGGGGTCTCCTTGGTGACAAGACAAGGAACATCTACTCTTTTGCTCACATCCCAGTTCTTACATGCAGTTGAAAATGGTTTGAAACCTGCACAGTTGAATGAGTCAGTGAATAATAATCAAGCAATTTTCCCATTCATGAATTCAGTCTCAATTGACTCATTCATTTGGAAATATTTACTTAGCACCTGTTGGAGGCACTGTTCTAGGTGCTAGGAGAGGAGGCTTAAGCAGGACATTATTATATAACTTAAGGGCTCCAATAATAATCAGAAAATAAATAATGCTCATGGTTCCAAGAGCAGTGATGGTATATGACTGTGGGAGTAAGGTGTGAAATGACCTTGTGGTACAGGAATCATGGGCAGGAAATGGTTTAGTCTGTCTGGAAGTGTCAGAGGGCCTCTCCAACATTTGTGTCTAGTCTTAAAGGATGCACATGTGTTCATGAAGGGTAATGTGGGTCTTAGTCAAACTGGAGCTAGTTTAAGTAAAAGGGAGATTTTTGAGAGCATACAAGGATCTTCCCGGAATCAGGCAACAGAGCCCCCAAGGTTGGACAGTTACCCTCAAAAAGCTTATGATCCCATTGGGAGGACAGAAAGTTCCCAGGAAAGAACCAGTAAGTGATGGTGGTTATATGCCCAGGCAGCAGACTTGGACTTGAATCCCAAATCACACTCATTTCCAGTGTGAATGAGCAAGTTATTTCACTTTCCTGGGTATATATTTTCTCATCTGAACAAAATAACTGAGGTGATAAAAGTACACCTCTCATACATTTGCTAGGAGAATTAAATTAATTACTAACGTAAACAGTGTTTTGCACTTAATAGGTGCTTTGCTAATTGTCCACTACTTCTACTTGTTTTCTGTAATAATGAAACAGATGCATTGTAAGTGATAAGTGGATATGTTAAAGGCATCTTTCCCAAATTAAGTAATAAAGATAAGTATAATGTCCTCGCCCAGACATATATGTCATTAGTCACATACCCCCTCTGGCTCACGTGCCAGCAGGGCATTATGTGATGGAAGCATTTCTGTGGACCAAATGTAGGTCATTTGCTTTAGTTTAGAACTCAAAACTGCCATCCCAAGCAGTTCCCCCTTGCTGGAGCCCTCTGGGAAAGGGGTGCCATGGGATACTAATGTGTGGGCATACCTCCCTGCTGGGAGCAGAGACCATATCCATCCTTTTGGTCTAGGTCTTAGTGGCTAAGGGACCAGAGTCTCTGACCAATAGTCCCAGCCTTGCCAGCATTCAGCAATGGAAAGGTGCTTCTAAGGATCCAAATTACTGAACCAGTTCAGGAGTTCCTTTAATAATGACAACTACTGAGGCTAGAAGAAACCCCAGAGCTGGTGCACACAGAGGACAGGGAGCCCACTCGTCCCTCCTTTCTCACTTTGAAGTTAGTTTTTATGTAGCATGGTCTAAAGCAAAATGGACTCATAACTTTCCTTTTATGAATTAGATCATCAGTGCCCCAAATCCATAGGAGAAGCAAACTCATTAAAAACTAAAGGAGTTGATTCTCTCTGAAAATGGTTTGTGAATTTGTATGTTAACGTACAACTTGTATCCAGTCCATTTAGCATCCAGTTAAATGCTTATTGACAACTAGTGGCAAGTTCTTGAACATCAGCAATGCTCATTTCTGTAAAGAGTTTTAAGTACAAGTAAGAGTTTCAAGTTTAAATTTTATAAACATTGAAGAGTTTAAGTAAAGAGCTTTAAAAGACACATAAAGTAGCCACAGCTTCACATGTGTAACAAGCAGCAACTATTATAATGGAAGTGCCTCAGCACATGGCTTCTCACCTGAGGACTGCTGCCCATCAGTGCCTGCACCCACATCAAATTACCCTAGTGATTTGAGTCCTCCACAGTGACACAGAGGCCAGCTGCCATCATCCATCACCAATTCCCCTGTTTGCCCTCTCTTGCTCCACCCCTAGCCCCATCATTGATGCCTGCTATCCCCAAAGCAGTTTGGAGAAGAATCTCACTGCCACTGCCCAACATAAAAATGACAACGTGCTTGCTAAGAACATGGTCTCAGGTTTAAATGGCAAAAGGGTGTTATTTACCTGCAAAGGCAACAAGAATAATTTCCCCAACTCTTAATTTTTTTCCTGGGTCCCAAATTAGCTTGTTTGGGATCCCATCTCCCCAAATCTTTAATTCCCATTTTGTCTCCCTCAGTAATTTCCCTTCACTATATTGGATTTTCAGATTCAGAGCAGCGAGCCAGACAGGGAACCCTCTCCTTGATCTTCTCTCTCCAGTTTCCATCATTGATCAAATCTTTTCTCTCCATTGTGGTTGTGTGTGTGTGTGCGAGCGCACGCGTGTGCGTAGCGCCTGCACACATGTACATATGCTCGAGCAGTGTTCTCACCAGGTTTTTAAAAGGTCAAAGGAGTCAGAAGTATTTTTAGAGAAGGTTTCAGGGATTGATGAAGATCCGTGTGATTTACAGAATGGCAAGGACTGACTGTGCATTGGGTGAAAGGGCAAAGAAAGGATATTCACAGCAAAAGGATAAATTCCAAGACCCAAAAGTATATGAGTAGGATTTATTTAGCAAAGCAGTGAGAAGAGTTAGAATTAGCCAGAAGTTTTGGCAAAGGGAAAGTCATGAAACTTAAGGGTAGGCAGATGGTAAGGCAAAGCTGAGTTGGTGGAAAAGGGCAGGTTTGCCATGGTAGGCATCAAGTGAGTCTTGGAGAGGTTTGAACAAGCATTGTGGCTGGATCACAGCAGTATTCACAACCGTCAAAGGAGCTAGAGCTGACCAGGCACTGTGCACTTGGGACCAGATGAGGGAAGAGTATGTAAGTGTGTAACAAGGAGGAGTCTGCAAGAGGAAAGCAGAGGAGGTGCCTGTGCCTGGCCAGGGACGTGAACTGGACAGAATTAGGGTCATTCTGAGTGGAACACTCTCTTCCTCTGACATTGCCCTTGACTAAAGTTTTCGTTGATTGTAAACTACATTCTAAAGGAAACTTCAATTCTGAGATGAGTTCAAACAAGCTTTGCACCCATACTCTGTTCCATGATGTTTTTTTTGTTTTTTTGTTTTTTTCCTCACTGTGCATTGCTTACTTTAAGAAGTCTCTCCAAGGTCTACCTCCTGGACCCCAGTTTCCTCTTATCTGTTCTCTGTTGTAAGCTCTTTGCTGCAAATCTTGGTTTTGCCACTGGTATGTTCCCTTGGACTAGGCAATCCTGCCTTCTCTTGCTTTTTGTTCTACCCTCTTTTTGTGGTAATGACGGTAGGATCCTTTTGCTCTTCATCAGAGCATTCCTCCTGGTCTGCCTCCCTTTGCCTCTGCTCTTCCATTATATTCTCCCCATATCTAAAGGAGTGAGGTAGAAGAAATTACTGGAAACCCCACAATTCATGCATGATAAACCAAGAGTATGGGCCACTCTTCACAGCAAAAGACGACACCAGATTGCTAAATGTTCTCCCCTTTCATAATAGAACTGTGGGAATCGCTCTTCCCCATTAGCACCCAAATTGCACTTGTGGGTCATAGGTGGTCACGTGTCTTCTGGTCCTGTTGTGCAGAACCCAGGAAATTTCAAATTTTCAGGGTCAGCCCTCTGAGAGGTTATAATGTCACACTTTTCAACTTGGAACTACAATGCCTTATACCTAGGTAACAGTTCAAAATTTGTTTGGGTTGTGGATGTAGGGTTGATCCCGAACTAAAATGGACAGTGGATGTAATAATGAAAAGAGAAGTGGTCCTGAAAGGCACAGCTTTCCTCTGAGCATTATATAAGGACATTGGGTAGAAAATGAAGGGTCCCAGCAGATTTCAGGTCTGAAAGAAGGGATATCCAGGCATCTGGAAGGCATTTGTTCTGGAGGACACCTTCAAGGCAGGAATGTGAATTCCACAAGGAATGTAGACAAATCTCAGACTTAAAAGGTGCTATTCATTTATTACTATATTTTTAAGTAAAGGCAGCGTATATGTTTTCTAGGACTGCCATAGCAACATAGTAAAGACTGAGTGGCTTAAACAACAGAGTTTTATTTGCTCACAGATCTGAAGGCTGGAAGCCCAAGATTAGGGTGCCAGCAGGATTGATTTCCTCTGAAATTCTTGCCCTGGCTTACATACAACTAGCTTGCTCACCTCTCTGTGTACACACATTCACAATATTTCTTTGTGTCCAGATATCCTTGTATAATGATACTAGTCAGATTGGATTATGGTCCACTGAATGGTTTCGTTTCAACCTAATCACCCTTTTAAAGGTCTTATCCCAAATATAGTCTCAATCTGAGGTACTAGGGATTAGGACTGCAACATATGAATTTTTAGGAGCACAATTCAGCACAAAATGATAGCCTAAGGGAATCTTTGAACAGTAATAATCATCATGGCTAACATTTATTTTCACTTACTGTGTGGCAAACATTGTTGTAAGCATTTGTCATGGATTATTTCATAATCTTCTTCATAATCATATAGTATGCACATATAGATTATATATATCATAAAACATTTTTTCTGAAAAATGGTGAACTTAATTTGATGTAATTACATAACTTTGGTGAATCCTATGCTCCAGAATCCCTGCGGTTTAATGTGACTTGGAATAATGAGAGACTCCGTCCCCATCCTTAGGTTGGTGGAAATCTCTGGAAAGTGCAAGGCTTTTTCAATCAATGACCTCCAAAAGCCAAACCTGCTTCGGGGAGAGCATGGGTGGGTAGGCCACAGCAACAGGGTGACTTGCAGCCCTGATTGTCCCTCCAGATATCTGTGCTTACTCCCATCTTCTTTGTCAGGCTGACTCATCAAAAATTAAATTAGGATGCACCAGCACATGCTGCAGAGCTCTCAGCAAACTGCTGAGTATTTAGTCTAAGTTATCCAGACCTTCTCATTGAATCCACCCTGAAACTCTGTGCAAAAGCTAGTCTTATTCCTGTTTACACATAAGGAAACTGAAATTGACCCAACCACAGTCCTGAGTGCCACTCTTTCCTTGTATGACCTTGAGCTAGATGACCTCTTTCATTGGGTCTCACTGGCCTTAGCTGTAAAATAAATTCTTATTCTCATCTCCCCCTCATAGCTTGACTACTCTGCACAGCTAATACCAGGCACTAGTGCTGATGTCTGAAAGGATCCAGTAGTCAAACCCCACCCCAACACTACATTCCATGTGCTGTAACCACTGTTCCTGGCTTCCCACAACCCCACTCACCTTTTTGGGGTTCCCAGCCTATAGCCCCAACAAATGAGCCCACTTCTATGGATCTTCCATTCCTACTCCACTGCCCAAACTCCAGGGTAACCAACAGAGAACTCAAGTTTGCATATGGGTAAACGTGCCCCTGGGGGTGTGAGTCAATCAGCCATGGCACAGTGGGGACTTCCGGGCAAGCCCTCCCAGGCAGCGCTAGGCCACCCTGTCAGCTCAAAGTGAGAGTGCCACTCCCCTGGGTGAAGAGTGACACTGGGTTTTGTCTCTTTTCTGGCTTTGCAGGAGGCTCTGTCGGTGGTGAGTGACGACCAGTCCCTCTTTGACTCAGCATACGGAGCGGCGGCCCATCTCCCCAAGGCCGACATGACCGCTTCGGGGAGTCCTGACTATGGGCAGCCCCACAAAATCAACCCCCTCCCACCGCAACAGGAATGGATCAATCAGCCTGTGAGGGTCAACGTCAAGCGGGAGTATGACCACATGAATGGATCCAGGTAAGTCCACCAGAACTGCATGGAGCTGGGAGCTCCAGGCATGCTTCCCGCAAGTGACCCAGTCATGCAGATCTTCACTAAGCAGCTGCTGGCACATAACACATTGAAACAGATGAGGCTTTGGTGCTTGGCCAGGGAGCTTGTGTCAGTCCCTAGAGAGTTGAAGCAAGACAGGCTGCAGAACTGAAGACTGGAGGTGAAGTAGGTCAGTAGGTCCCATAGAGGCCAGGTTAGAGTCAGGTCCCAGGAGCCTATGCAGATACTCATGGAATACAAATTTTGTATCAGGCCAAGCACAGGTCTGGCCCCTTTTGAGAAAAATTTACCAATAAGGTATTCCTCCCTGTCCCGTTGAAAATACTTAATGTCTCTTGGTGAGTCTCACCAGAGCAAAGAAACCAAAGCGTTCTAGTAAGGGGGAGAACTGATGAGAAGGCAATGCTCACATCAGGGCTCGCTGTGCCAAGGAGGAAGTGCGGCAGCTGAACTGTGTGTTATGAAGGATACTAGCAAAAATATCCAGGGTGGGTGAAACTTTGTCTCTAGAAATGGAGAGAGGAGAGTCCAGGAAGAGAAAAATCAGAGAAGCAAGGACAGAGCCCAGCCTTGTGAACAGGTAACCTGGGTTTCAGGTTCTGCCTCCCCATTTGGGCAAATGATCTAAATTCCTCTGAGTACTAGTTTTCTCATTTCTAAAACAGGGTTTAGAAATCTTCACAGACTTTCTTCATAAGCTTGTTAACTCTGGTACTGCAAGGAAAGGACACAGGACAGTGTCAAGGACTCAGAATATGCCCAATAGTGATAGCAATCATTATGCTCAAAGGCTTGAAAAAGAGAAAACATTAGTCTCGTTCATTATCTGATAATTCCTACCAAACCCACTTGTGCTAAAGAACAGAGAGATAAAATAAAAAGCAAGAAAGGGCTCTGACTGTCAAGCTAAGAAAATAGGCCATTCATTTCATAGGCAGAGACTGACTTTAAGCACAGATGTGACACTAAATATCATCAGAGACTAGTGAACTGACAATCATGGTGCACAGTGGGTGGGGACAAGAGAGTCAGATAAGTGAAAAAGTTACCCAAATATCTCATATAGAAAATAATTAAGTTCTGAACTAGTGTGATGCTAATAATTAAATAAATCAAGGAGAATAGATACATAAGGGATATATCAAAGAGATAATTAACAGGGCTTGTGTACATAAATATTGAAGCAGGTGAGAGGGAAGAATCAGAGATGTCTGAAGCCTGGATGTTTTGAAGAAGGATGTTCGCAGACATAGGAAGGTAGGGAGGAGAAATGCTTTGGGGAGGAACATCAACATTCCCTTTGAGATTCATTGTGAGCAATTAGTTCAACATCCAGATAAAAATGTCTACTAGGCTTTGGAAATCAAAGTTCAAATAATATTTAGGGGTTGGAATATAGATTTGGGCAACATCTTTAAGGAGGTTTAACAGTGCAAGTGGATGAGTCATGGAGGAAACAGATCCAGGGAAAAAGAGAAGGGAGGGGAAAGGAGGGAGAGCTCCTGTCTCAGACCTGAACCCCTAGCCCTCCCACATTTCAATCCACTAACTAAAACCAGTGACTGGGATCTCAGCCCCCTTCCCAGATTCTAGGATTTTAGAAAAGCTCAGAGATTCTAGGACAGGATCACATTTGCCCCTCAAATGTGTTTCTCTTGGCAGAGAGAAAAATTACCATGCTGTAGTTCCTAATAGTCACAGGGCATAGTTGGCCAAACATTTTCCCATATTCTCTTATTCCTTAGCACCGCACCCCTCGTAGGAGGCAGATATTGTAACTCCATTATTATAAAGAAAGGCACATTGGACTCTGAGGGAAACTGCTTTGTTTAAGGATCTAGAAGAGCCAAAGGATCTAGAAGAGGCAAAGCTAACGCTGGCTTTCTGGTGCCTTGATCATCTTTGTGCCTCTTCCTCTCTGCCTCTGTAGTGTGTTTTTGTACCAAGGTCTGTCTCATTTCTGCCAACACCTGTTAGTGAGGAGACCTGATCAGCAATGCCTGTCAAACTGTTCTGATCATATGGAACTTCCAATGCTTGTTGAAAATCCAGATCCCACCACTGGAGATTCTTTGGTCAGTGACACCTGAATCTGACCACTGCCCACCCCCACTGCACCCACTTCCAAGCCAGCAGTGCCTCTCCTGGGCTGCTACTAGAGCATTCTGTCCTCTCCTCTCCCTCTTGCCCTCCTGAAGCCTATTCTTCAGACAGTAAACAGCCAGTCATCCTTTCAAAATATTTAGCCCTCTTGCTCAAAACCCTTTTATGGCTTATGACAAAACCCAAGTCCCTAGCATGGCCCAATCGTCCCTCCCACAACTTCTCCAGCCCCTCTCTAGCTCATTCCTCCCTCCACACCAGCCAGCAGACTCCAGTTGCTCCTGGACCCCCAGGCATGCTCCTGCCTCAGAGTCTCTGCAGATTCCTTCTTTCTGAAATATTCCTAGTCTATCTAGTCATGTGATTCCTTCATAAGTTTCAGGTCTCCCTGGATGCTACCTCTTCACCTGATCTGAAGTAGCACCCCATCATCACCTTTTAACCTGCTTGAATTGTCCTTAGTTCTCATCACCTCCCTCACTAAGATGCTGGCAGGACTTTTGTTCACTGAGCAGTGCCTGACACATGATAGGCATTAATAGTTGTTTAAATACATGATTAAATGAATGCAGGGCTAAGCAGACTCAAAGATGGAGTTGTTTATTTAAGGTTATGCTGGTAGAGGTTGAGTTTCCCTTATCTGAAATGTTTGGAACCAGAAGTGTTTCAGATTTCAGATTTTTTCAGATTTTGGAATATACATATATACATAATGAGATATGTTGGGATGGGTACCAAGTCTAAACACAAAATTCATTTCTGTTTTATATACATCTTATACACATAGCTAAAGGTAATTTTATACAATATTTTTAGTGCTTTTGCATTTTGACTGTGACCTGTCATACGAGGTCAAGTGTGGAGTTTTTCACTTGTGACATCATGTTAGTGCTCAAAAGTTTGGGATCTGGGGGCATTTTAGATTTTAGATTTTTGAAATAAGGATACTCAACCTACAATTAGTAAATAAGCCAGGGCAGAGACCCAGCTCTCCCAACTTAGCCCCTATCATGTTGACTCTGGGTTGGAGCTCAAAGGTTGTATTTATGAGCCCACTGCTCCCTCCCCTGCCACTAGAGAAACCTCAAGCACTCAAGGATACTAATCCTGGGCAAAGAGGGTCCCCCAAGGAAATGGATGTTTAGAACCCATTTGCCAGCTGTACCTGACTCTGGTCACCAAAAGCCAGGGGGAGGAGGGCTGTACAAATACCTCCACAAGCCATCTGGATGTTTACCTGGCTTTGATTGCACAAAGCAGCCTCTGCTTAAGATTTACCTGTCCTGATGCAGAACATCATCAGGAGACCAAGTAGGTTTGGAAGTATTCTCACCCACCCTGGGGACGCAAAGATGATCCGGTGAACTCTCAGAGCCAAGCACAGCCATGGCCAGCACCTCATAAATATTTAAGCACTCACATGTGATTCATACAGTGGAAACAGGGAGAAAGGATTTTTAGAAAGAAAAGGTGGAGCCGTGTCAGAGCCCATTATTTAATTACGCAAAAAGAAATGACATGAAGAGATATATATCAGACTATCAGACTATTTACATCTCTCATCCCAAATGCTGTGCTACTCCTATTCTCTGAGTATTACTGATAATGGTACTCTGTTACTTATATATGGTTTCACTGTTTTCAGTGGACTAATTCACCATAACACAAAAGATAGGTGAGGTTGTTGTAATGGTTCCTAACTTCAGATGAGAAAACCAAAGCAAGGTACACAACTTGGGATCTCTTGGCTCATGGGTGGACCTCTGCTGTCCAGTGCAATAGCCACTAACCCTGTATTGCAACCGAGCGCTGGAAGATGGCTAATCCAAAATTGAGATGTTCTCTACATGTGAATAGTAGAGAACTGGGGTTAGGAGACTTAGTATGAGGGAAAAAAATGTAAAACACCTTGTAGATTATTGACTGTGCAAAATAATCATTTGACTATATTGAATTAATATATTGTTAAAATTCATTTCACTTTTTTTAATTTTAAAAATCTGATAATTAGAAAGTTCAAAATGATCTGTGTGGCTCATACATGTGACTCACAATCTGCTCTGACTGGACAGTGTTGGGTCAGAATGTTTTGGTCTGCCCTGTGATTCAGAGTGCATTCCCTCCATGATCTTTGATAAACATGGGTTTCTCAGTTACTCCTTCATGTATATTAAAGGCCCCACAGATATTTGTGTCTCTGTGAGGAAGGAGGTAGTCTGTATGCCTGATGCTGCAATGCCCTCTTGCTAGCCATCTGGACCAGGGGCAAAGGGTCAAGTGGAGAGCCTGAGGTCTGAGGATCTCAGAGCAGGTCTGGGTTGCCCATTCCATAGGAAGTCTGCATAATCGCTCTCTCCTATCTTCCTGTCATGGTTGAATCTCATAGGATGAGTTACCCTTGAAACAGCCTGGTCCATAGGTACTATGTTGGATATAGACTTCAGCGACTTGATCCAAGCCGTGGTCTGCAAATAACTCTCGGCTGTATCCTGTCTCGACCACAGAGATTGAGGAAAACATCCCATGAAAGAAAGAATTATGTTTTATAGAAGAGAAGCACAGGGCTTACTTGCCTTAGGTCCTGGCATTCAGGACCTGAACTGAGTGTCAGCCTGCCCTAATAATCCTTGGAGTGGCCAATAGTATCAGGATGTGTCAAACACCCAGAGACTCAAATTCCACCCTCAGACATATAAGATTCCTGCACCCTACAATGTGCGCCTCTCAAAATGCCCCTCTTTACCACCTTCCCAAATTCCCATGTTCTGAACCTTGCCGCACATAACCTGGATGGGGAGCCATCCTCACAATTCTGGAAATGTTATCAGCCTCTGCAGTGTGTGGAAATGAGCCCCTTCACAGTCTGCCTTGGCTGCAGATTTGTGGACCTGATGATATAACTTGAGTTCAGTCATTTTAAGCTGGATGGGAAGTTAAATGTGTCGTCTAAAGGGGCAATTTTTGGGAGAAGTCTTTGAAATCTCGTCCAAACTCCCAATATTTTACTCCTTGTCTTAAAGCTTAACAGTTTGCAAGGCACTTTTGAAAATCTTAATCTGTTAAAAGCAGTGTTCATTGAATATACAAAAATAAAAGCAGAGGAGTAAAGAGTTTATGTTCAGCGGTGGTGACAAAAGGCAAGGGCTACAGAGCTCTGGTCAGTTTAGCTGTGGCCTGCTGAACCATGGCTTCTGGCTGCCCTGAAATGGAGAGACTTTGGGTGATATTCTCAGAGCCACCACGTCCTCTCTGCTCTATTGTGGCAGCCCCTGTCCCTCTTGTCACCTGTCCTACTGCCGTCAGCTGCTTGTGGGCCCCAACCCCTTGCTAACTGCAAGTGTAGTTCTCAATACAAATTAGCAGCAATGCAGGCAGGCTGAATGGCAAAGCCTCTTCCCGCTTCTGTGCTCCCCCTCCTTCCCTCTCTCTTGTTTTCATCGCGCCCTCTTCACAGGCGCCAGCTGCCTCATTAAAGAGCAGTCTTTATGCTGGGCTTCACCTGTACCCACCCTTAGCAGTAGCTGTTGAGCCCCATGGCCACACCGTCTGGCGGAGGCACAGAGAATGGAGGGAAGTCTGGCAGGCGAGCAGGAAAGGTATGGCTTTCCTTCTTTCTTGCCCTGAGCAGTTGGAGGAGGGCCAGCCAGGCAAGGGCGATGGGTCAAGGGTGGGTGGGTGTCAGGGCTTCTCTGTAAAGATGCCCTTTGCAGGACCTTGCACAGAGAACTGAGACCAAGGACCAATTTCCAGAAATTGCTCCTGCAGACAGATCCTTTGCCTGGCTAAGAAGCAGGTGTACCAGGGCTGGAGGAGGAAGAGAGGAGGAAAGCAGAGCCAGAACTTCTATGGGCTAGTGAACAAGGAGTTTCCACTTGCCAGAGAGCCCCAATGGCTGCCCAGGAAAGAGAACCCCAGTCCTCCTCTGCCCCCACTTCCCCAGTGATTCCTTTCCTTCCAAGGTCCTGAATTAGTTAGGTTTTACCAAATGTCTCATCTTTTCATACGTGTTTTCCTCTATTCCTAGCATCAGGGACCAGCCCTGCCACCCACACGCACTGTGCATGGCCATAAACCATCAACAATCACTTTCTTTTTGGTGGTTCTTGAAGTTCTAATTTCTCTACATGGCAAGAGCTCAGTTTTTAATTCAGAAATCCCTAGAGGCCCAGCTGATGTGGAAAAGTATTTTTCAAAAAGTATCTCCCCATATTCATAAAGGGAGAAGCCCATGGAATAGGCACCTCCCCTCCCACCATCCCCTGCCCATGGAGTCTGGCTCTGGGATCCCTCCAGGGGAAGTGTACGTCCTGTCAACCCCACCCTCTCCCACAGACATCCCCCAGCCAATGAAAACCTTGCTCTCTGGTTTCAGGCCAACTTAATCCTCCACACTTCTCTGGCACTTGGATGGTTTCACAACTGACAAGGATCTGAGAAAAGTTACCATAATGTGTGATGTGTGTGTGAGTGTGTGCACTTATGCATGTGGTGTCATCTGTACACAGAAGTAAGTGTATGTGTATGTATTGTGTATGTTATGTAGATGATGGGTGTGTGCACATATGTCTTATGTATTCTATGCATGAAGATAGTACTGTGTGTGTGTTGGTATTATGAGACAGAGTGGGTATGTGCCTGTATGTGTGTGTGTGAATTCATGTGTGCATGTATTGTGGAGTGTGCACATGTATGTGCATATGCATGTGCATTATGTATTGTATGGTGGAGTATATACCTGTGCATATGTGCGTATATGTGGTGGAATGTGTAGGCACATGAATGCATGTTTGTATTGTGTATGTGTGTCATGTGTGATGGAGTGTGTGTGTGCACACATACATGGTAAAGTGTGTACATATTTGCACTGTTTGTGTGTTGTGTGTGTCATGTGTGGTGGAGCATGTGCACATCGCATTGTTTGTTTTGTGGGTGTCTGTGCTGTGTGTGTGCATATACACACATTCATGGTAGAGTATGTGCATGTTTGCATTGTACGAGGTACATGTGCATGGTTGTGGTGGAGTGTGAGGTGGAGTATGTGTGTGCATATTTACGTGAATGTGTGTGTATGTGTGGTGGAGTATACGTATGAATGCATTTTTGCATTGTATATATATGCCATGTAGTGGAGTTGTGTGTGCACATAGGGTACAGTGTGTGCATGTTTGCACGGTGTAAGTGTGTTGTGTGTTTATGTGTGTGTATGTTGGAGTCTGTGGGTGTTGGAGTGTGTGTGTGTGTGTGTGTGTGTGTGTGTACGCGTAGGTACATGTGCACATGTGGTTAACCATGGGGAGGGTGGAGGGGCCGCATGCTCGGGCCAGCTCAGCTCAGACGCGGCACCAGAGTTGACTGGGACTGCTTCATCTCAGGCCAAGTCCTTCAACAGCAGAAGCCAGAGGGCCAAGCGCTGGTGAAAAGCCCTGATGTGCTACTGCCTCCCCTCCAACTGCCATGGGGACATTAAACCTTCAACGATCTGGGACTCTGACGGCTGGTTCTTGGTTCTTTGCCTGGAAAAACAGTAGGCGAATAGTAAAACCTTAAATTCTAACATGTGTAAGTTATACATCTTATTTTCATTTTCAGCCCATGTTCCCTCTGTAAGACATCAGGAAAAAATTACCGTCTGACTTCTAATATCTCAGTGGAGCATTTATCTCCCAGCTATGATAAGTGATCTTCAATATTTTTTTCCTTTCAGATTAAGAAACAAATTCATTTAATTTTCTTTATTGAATGTGCTCAGGCCTCCCCCGCCCTCCCTAAGTCTCTGGAAGCCCTGGACTGTTCCCTTTCTTCCTGGGCTGGGAACCGCTCCCCAAGCTGTGGGGATGGGTGGGTCCCTATCTGGCACAGCCCTGCTCCTTAAGGCCTCTCAGTGGTCCCTTTCTGCCCACGGCAGAGTGACAGAGGGCAGCGGCCAGGCCTTTGGAATGTCCGGAGAGGTTAGCAGCACGAAGCTGGAAAGCTGTAACCTGAACCTTATCTGACCTTCTTGGTCTGAAGGCCTGGTTTGGAGCTCTCAGAGAACTGGCTGTCTCCCAGGCTGCCAGACAGATGCTTGCTGCTTGGTGTAACTGTGGTTGCAGCCCCTGCTTGGACTTCCAGGGGTCTCCTCTGGTCCTGCTGCCAGAGGATCTAAGTTGGAACTGGACATGGCAAGATGACCCCTCCCCAGACATGCTGGGAGGTCCATGACAATGGACTGGGGGATATATGGAGTGTTTTGCCTGCTGGCTCTGGGGCAGGTAGCCACAGGGGGTGTGTCAGCCCAGCTCTCCAGAGGGTTGCTCTATCACTATCCTGCAAAATACCAGGTGTTAATTGGGTTGTGACCAAGTTGAGTGATTTACTTTCTCCCTTGTGCATTTTCAGATTGTGAACTTGGTGGTCAGGACTGCAAAACTCTATCTGGGCCACAACCTCTATTAAGTTATAGTTCCTGGATTCTATTCCTCCTTCACATAGCAATTGGCTCTTTTACACATGGGTTTTGGTAAAGAAACTTAACACTGAACCTGAGTCCTGCATCCTTTATATGTGCATGTATGTGTGTGTGTGTGTATGTGTGTGTGCATGTTGCATGCCAGCCAAGCACTCTACCACTGAGCAACATCCCTAGCCTGCATCCATGTTTACTGGCTTTGTGACTCTGGGCCAGTCACCCCCACCTCTCCATTTCCTTAACCATAGGAAGGAGATAGTAACTTTGCTGTACCTATCTTGGAGGGTTATTGGGATATTCAAATATAACAGAGTGTGACAGATGCGTTAAAATGATACATGTGTAATAAAAATAGCTCACCAAGAAAACATTTATCACTTGCCTCCCCTGTAAGGCACCATGTGGGCTACTAGATTAAATAAAGAATGTAATGATATCATCTTAAGAAATAATATGGCAGGAGGAGGGTTGATGCCAAGTTAACAATCGCATGGTGTGACAAGTCCTATAACCAGTATGGAGTGCTATGGGACTGTGGAGAAAGAGTGTCTGGGAGCAGGGACTGGAAAGAGGAAGGGTTGCCTGGCAATTAGGCTAAAACTGCAAGCTGCAGTGAGGTTGGGAGGGCCGTAAGGCCATACAGAGCAGTTCACTGAGGAGCTGCCAAACATTTTTAAGTACCCTAATTATAGGATTGGTCTGGGATTTGCAGAAAGCTCTGGTGGCACTGTGGAGGAGGGCAATAGAGCTTCATCATCTTCATCATCATCATTACACTCAGGTGGACTGGAAGTGGCGCCACAGGTATCTGAGTGATTGGCCTGTCCTTCTGAGGTTAGGGCAAGCTGCCCCCAACAGGAATGACTTCCTCTGGGCTTTGTCTCCTCTCACTCTAGGGAGTCTCCGGTCGACTGCAGCGTTAGCAAATGTAGCAAGCTTGTAGGCGGAGGCGAGTCCAACCCTATGAACTACAACAGCTACATGGACGAGAAGAACGGCCCCCCTCCTCCCAACATGACCACCAACGAGAGGAGAGTCATTGTGCCCGCAGGTACCTTGGGAACCAGGCTGCTGGCCAGCACTCACTTTGCCACTCTTTGGGGACTGTAGTGGAAGGGTAGGCCTGCTCCAGGGGGCATTGAAACCTTACCTGGTACCCTAGTCTCCATGGAAATGCAAAATTAGGAAAGCTGCTCATCTTTCCTGACTCCCCAGCTGCCATCCAAGATAGGGTCCCAAATTCAGCAGAACGCTGAAGTGCTGATTTCAGAAGCCCCACTCTCAAACAGAGTACACCACTTACTCTACACCAGTGGCCTGGTACCCTAGGATGAGACCTGCTGAGACTCAGGCAAAGCCACCTTATCCCAAAAGGAGTCCCATGAACTCCCAGACCTGGCCATCCCTGTCTTTAAGGAGGAGAGCAGCTACTGATGCCTGCCCTTCCCTTCAGGCATGCACTTCCTGGCATCCGCTGGGTTCCACCTTTCCAAAATTACAGCCAGCTCTTTCAGTTTTAAAATAGAAATAACTATATTTAACAAACGGAGTGCCTTCACACGTGTGCCACAAGTTATGTCATTATGTAAAAATAGCCTCTTTTTCCTAGGTATTGGTGCTGTTGGTTGCAGAAAATAAAACCATTGTTCAATTCTTCAGTCCATTGGCCGGACACTCTGCCTGGGCTTGGAGCAGCAAGCTCTGCCACCCGGACACAAAGGGAGTTTGAAAACTGCCACGTGTAGAACGGGTGCCAGGTAGTAGGAGCAAGAATGTCCAGATCTTAAACAGAGTGAATTACAGGGAGGGACTGAAGCTAACCTTACCAAAATAACTCCACCAAAGAGGCTAACTCCCTCCATTTGTAAAAGTGAAAATGCTGTTGTGTCTTGATACAGAGGATTAGACATCTCTCTGAGGTAGTCCCCCCAAATTTGTTGATCTAAAGGCACGATTTTGTGATGGGCCCCTCCTTCGGAGGAAAGCTGTACCTCACCATCTCCTGAGACCACAACCCATCCATGTGTTCTGGGCTAAACTCAGGGGGGATGAAGGTGGAAAGTAGGGAAGAGTGAAGCAGGAGAGGAGGGGTTTGTAGGAATTGTTCTGTACCCTACAAGATTTAAAAACTGCTCAAGTTCCTTCTTCCACAAGTGTATGAGCTAACAAAAGTAGAGGAAGAAGAGCTTCACATCTGGAGTGCTTTCCAGGTGCCAGGCACCATGTAATTTGTTTTATCTACATTTCTTATGTCATTTAATGATTGGTCTCCTACCTCCCTCAGGAGACCAGCTGGTGATGATTAGCCCAGGTGCATCTTCTCCCTATTCACAGACAATGAAACTATGTTGCTAAAACCAACACAGTGGGAACTCTTAGCACTTCCCAAGGCAAAGCAGAGCCTTCCCAGGCCTTCGCTCACTGAGAATCAAGCTCTCCTGCTTCAGGCTAGTACCAACCAGCATAAAAAGAAAATCTTAAGGGACTAAAGCATGAGAGAATCAGATTGTCTCTAAACCAACTTGTTGGCACCATCTCATTTTGGTAGTCATTTCAGGTGGGTTTATGGAAAGAGGACACAAATGGCCAGACTGGTAGGTTGGCCCTCTCATCCTAGTTGGTATTAACATGTTTTCAAAGGGAATAGCACAATGTTGGACTTCAATGGGCCAAGTGAACTGTAGCAGTAAATGATGACAATAGTGTAAATTCATATCAAACCATTTTCAAAGCACTTCACCTAAGGAATTCATGACATAAGGATTTGTTTCATTATTTGGCCACTGGCTAGATCTTTAAGAATTATCCTCAGACATTTTGGCTTCCTTCTGGTCAGCCTCTTGGACATGAGGGAAAGTCTCATTTGGGCAAGTCCACAAATCAAGGCAATAAAACATTAGTGGAACAACCAATTGAATTTATGATGGGATTTTAAGACAAGTATAAACGAGCACCCTAGTTAATCACCAGCTCCATGTTCAGATGGGAAGAAACTAGGACTAAATCATCCAGGAATACATTTGGAAGAGTTTAGCATGATCCAGAGTGGAAGATTTATAATTCATTGTGCTGTAGAGGGAGAGAAATAATATTGTGATAGAGCCCAAAGCAAGGGAGGAAATAATAAAATAAATAAAATATAGGGTATAAATTGAATTTGATGCCTTGGATACTAAAAGTGAGAAATTGGGAGAAGTGAAGGATGAAATAATATGCTACATAATCCAACTCCCTCCAGGACATTTTTCTTTAGAATTTTGAAATGGTGCAAATGTATTTCCATTTACCAATGGTCCCTGCCTAATTGCTGCTGGAGAGTAGAAGTAAAAAAAGCAAGAAATTTATCTGAAAGAGACAAATGCATACTTGTACAATGAAGCTTGAGAGGAGCTCTGCTCTTTGGCATAAGGGTTTTGTAACTTACAGGTGAGTAACTGAGGGTGGTGAGGAGGCAAGAGGGGAGGGGGCTTTGAGGGGAGCTGCTTCTCCAACCAAGTGAAGCACTGTGAAGACTTCCATTGGAGCAGCAACTCAGATTCTTACCAGCCATGGGTCTTTGGGCAAGAGACTTGAATTTCTAAGACTCCACTTTCCTTCTATAGAATGGGATAACCCATTTTGCTGGATTTCTTTGATAAGTAAAAATTGGACATATGGAGGAGCTGATGCATCTCACAAGCTGTGCTATCACTGGTTACAGGGTCCTGGATTATTGGTATGACATGCAGCAGCAACCTGTGACCTGTGTTCCCAAGTTCTCCTCTTAACAGTGTTCCCCTTATAGCTCTCTTTTGCCAGCTCCTCCTCCTCCAGCACAAACGCTGCACTACTCCCATGCATGTGTGGTGCTGGGCACATCGCAAAGCACACTCACTCCCTGCCACCAGATTCTTCCATATAAAAACCAAGGTGAGATGGAGAATCCTGTCAAAGGAGTGCAGTCAGCAGAAGATTCCCATAAAAGCTCTGGGCGATGTCCTCTGGTGAAGCAATAGAACCTTGCCTTCTTCCCTACCACTCTCCTAATCATCAAATCCAGTTCCCATCTTTACCAAGAGCCTTCACAAACACTGTAGAATGAGTGTGTGAATTGATTGTGAGGAAGTACAGATATTCCTGCCAAATAAGCATGCTAAATAAAACAGGTCATGTAGAAGTTGGGGGTGACCCACTGCCTTATAATAAAATTCAAGTCTCTCCTCCTCCAGAAAACTTGCTAGGACTCTCCAAATTCACACTCTCCCCTGCCACTCAGGACCCTTGAATTACCACCACAAAATTCACTGCTTAGTTACTGCTTTGCTACTATTTGATGAGGATAGGTATTGGGTGGGAGCAGGCTAAGAGTCACATAGTCATCTTCTGTGATGAGCATATTTAAGGTGTTTGTTGGACCTCAAAACAATTGGTTGCCAAATGAAGAGATAGGTTCCAGATGTGATGAGGGATAAGGAACAAGAGTCCTACAGAGCATGGAACCTGAAAGTGCATCCCACACACCTCTGGCTGAGGACTTGTGAGTGGCATGGCCATTGTCTCTGTATTGCTCATGTTCACTCACAGCTAAAAGTTTCCTGTCTTTAACACCATTTCTAATCTTTGAGCACTTAAATATCCTAGAAATGTTTGGCGAATGATCTGGTAGACATTTCAATACAGCTGTCCCCAAAAGGGGAAAACCCAGATTGGATTTATGTCAAACACTAACACCACTGGGTCTTCCAACCATGCAGATGGGATTGCAATAAAAGTGCATACATGGATATTTATTTTCTATAGCCATCTGAGGCATTGGTGTTCTTTCTTGAAATCATTAATGTTCTTAAAAATACAGCTGGTTCCCCTTTCCAGAGACACTGGTCCCTGGATCCATGCAACTGGGTCTATTTTATTTTGATGCCAGTATTTCTCAGAGAAAGGTTTCAATTGCCCTCCAAGATCTTTAAGGAGTGTCCTGTCATGGGGCAGCTAAGAGCCTTCTCAGAGAGCTAAGTGGTTCAAGCAGCTCCAGATGCCATGGAGTCAGATGGGCTGCTCTGAGGGGGGTCATCTAAAAGGGAACTGACAAAGGGAGAGAGAGGAAGGGGGAAGGAAGGGGAAAGGAGAGAGTAAAATGGAGAAGGAAAAGGGAAGAGAAAGAGGGGAAAAGGAGAAAAAAGAGGGAAGAAAGCAGAGAGAGACATATAGAGAAGGAGGGGGAGAAAAATAGGAGAGAGGGAAGAAAAATAGAGGGACAGAAAAGAGAGAGGAAAAGGGAAGAGAAAGGGAGAGAGTGAGGGGTAGAAAGAGATGGAGAGAGAAAGAAGGAAAGAGAAAAGAAAGGGAGACAGCCAGGGAGGGAGAGAAACGAGAGAAGATAGGAGAGGGAAGAGAGACACCTTTGAAAAAGAGGGAAGAGAAAGAAGGAGGGAGGTAGAGACAGGAAGAGAAGAGGGGGGAGGAGAGGGAAGAGAGAGAAGGGGGGTCTTCTAGACTGTGTGAGCAGACTTCCCTACTGACCTCTCCTCTCCTCTCCTCTGCAGACCCCACACTGTGGACACAGGAGCACGTGCGGCAGTGGCTGGAGTGGGCAATAAAGGAGTATGGCTTGATGGAGATTGACACCTCCTTCTTCCAGAACATGGACGGCAAGGAACTGTGTAAAATGAACAAGGAGGACTTCCTCCGAGCCACCTCTCTCTACAACACAGAAGTGCTGTTGTCACACCTCAGTTACCTCAGGGAAAGTAAGTGCCGAAGGCCCAGGTCTGGGAGGAAGCTCTGCTGGGTTTGCTGGGTCCCCCACAGGTCAGGAAAGGGGAGTCACTGTCCTTTGTGTTAGTCATCTGGGGCAGAGGCCAGGGAGCAGCACCTTTGGGGCTATAACCCCTTAAGGTCATGTCGGCTCC